>JARHVA010000158.1:615000-1050000 GCA_037957365.1 Torreya grandis
TAGGTCATTCATGACTTAAAATACCAAATCCTCTTTTAGGCCTTAAGGAGACATAATTCAATTAGGTCTTCAATAGTACATGTTACCATTTGATCACCTTAGAACACTTTCAAACTTCACACATAGAAATGACACTTCATATTCCACTTAAATATACTCATAATAATATCATCTTAGGTTCATGACACTTTTTATCTCTTCAATAGTCCTTTTCAAGTTTGCATGCCTTCATTCTATGTATTTGAGAGACGTCAAAACCACTTTTCATGCCTTTTCTTATAAACTATGACCTAAAAATTTGTTAACATGCTTGAAAAAATATATAATACATTTTTCCATGATCACATATTCAAAATTTTCTTGAAAAATAAACCTCATGCCTCATTAGGCCATGTTCTCATCACCTGGCTTTCTACACCTGAGTTTTCACACCTCATTAGGCCTTAAAATGACCTTCAAACCTATTTTAAAGTAGTCAAAACTTCACTCACATACTCACAAAACATCTCACATGATAAAAAAATGTTAAACATCCTTCTACAACCATGACAATAGATCATGATACCTCATTAGGCCAAGCAGGGTTTAGAAGTAGTCTAGGTGCAAACTTGTTTTATAGGTCCTACCCTTATAGGTTCAATTTGAGACTCTCATGAGTGTTTCAATTCTTCATATTCATGATCAAGAAACTTTATAAAACCACTCATAATTTTTTTCACTCATCTCACCAAGCCATCATGCTTCTTTCTGCACAATACTAGACATCCTATGCACATGCCTTTTCAAGACATTACTAGGCTCAAGAACTTGACAAATTTGACAATAAGGACCTTCCATGAAGACATTAACAACACTAATAAAATCATAATAACATATACCAAACATGCCTAACACTCTCATAATCACTACAACACTGATCAATATTTTCTCTCATCACTACACTCTTCAATAACCTTATGAAGACTTTATCAAGAACCTTTGACATCAATGATAACATCAATGCCAAACCTCAGTAATAGGAAAAATTCTAAAAAAAATTCAATTGTTGTATCACAATGTTAGTATATACGTAATCTTTTTTTTAGGTTTAATATGTTTTATTGTCAGCCTACATCTACTCATATTGAAGTTGGTGTTAAGATTAATCCAAAACTTACGTGTGATAAAGCTAACCCCACACTTTATAGGTAGCTTATTAGTCATTTGATTTATCTAACCATTATTAGGTCAAATATTTCATTTTTTTTAGGTTTTACTTTTATATTCATATAGGATCCATATTTAGATCATTAAAAATTAGCAAAAGGTATAGTTTGTTATATTAAAGGACTAATAAATTTTGGTTTATTTTATTATTTCATTAATAATGTTGAATTATATATTTATTTTGATTATAATCATGTTTATGATACTATAGATCAAAAATATACTTCTAGAAATGTGTTTAAGTTTGGGGCAGGTGTTATCACTTACAGCATCAAAAAACAACCTACTGTCTTTATCTCTTCCACTGAAACAAAGTACAATAGTGTTATGGAAGTTGTTAAAGAATCTATTTGGTTTTAAAAAAATTTAGTATAATTCATTTGGATGTTTTTCATGGTACCACCCTTCATTTTGATAATAAAAGTTGTATAATTCTAGTGAAAAATCTAGTGGAGCATCAAAAAACTAAGTATATTGAAGTTCATGTCCATTTTATCTGGGAGAAAGTATTCGATGGTGATATTGATATGTATTTTTGTCCTAAAGATGAATAAGTCATATATATATTCACATAAATACTTGGTACTACCAAGTTTTTTCATTTTGATGCAATGTTGGGCCTCTTAGAGTTGCCATTGATGGGGGATTGTGGATGATAATGTTACTTCCTAATGACCAAGTGTTTCCTTCTTCTTCTTTTCTATACTTCTTCTCATTGTAAATTATTTTAATATATCACATTTGTGATTTTAGTAAATTTTGTGTCAAAGTTATATTTTTTTACCTATACATAAAACCATACTTTTTAATGGATTTCCTTATGTTATAAAAGGTTCTAAATATGCTTGGTTGATTATTCATGAGAAACTGTGAGATGTAGTCTCATGATCATGCTAGCCTAAACTTACTCATTTTTCATTATTATTTAATTAAACCTATGTACTCTAAGGGTCCATAAAGGGAATTTATTATAAATTAAATGTTCTAACACTCCTTAATGTTAAATGGGGATACATTTTATAGTCACCTTAATAAAGGAATTATACTCCATGAATCACCTATAATGATTTTAGGAGGCATGTAAAATTTGTTTCATTTCAAGACCTTCATCATGCTAACATCACCTTTTGAAACAAAATTAATGATAATCATAAACTACTAAAAGTAATCTTAAGTTAACATAATCATAAGACTACATCTCATAGTTTCTCATGAATAATTAACCAATCATATTTTGAACCTTTTATAATATAAGGACCTACATTACAAAGTATTATTTTATGTATTGAGTATGAAAGTAAAATTTCTACATGAAGTTTACTAAAATTACATAACATGATATATTAAAATGTTATAAAATGAGAATTATAGATAAGAATAAAGAAATACATGGCCATTAAGAACTAACATTTTCATGCACCCACCCCCTCAATGGAAACTCTAAGAAGCCCAGCATTGCATGAAACTGATAAAACTTGGTAGCACCAAGTGGTTTTGTGAAAATATCTACCACTTTTTCATCCATAAGATAGAAATATATATTAATATCACCATTGAATACTTTATGTCAAATAAAATACACATGAAATTCAATATGCTTAATTCATTAGTGTTGTATTGCATTTTTATCTAGAGATATACAACTTTGATTATCGTAATGAAGGGTGGTACTATGAGAAACATGAAAATAAAGTTCTTCTAACAACCTTTACAATCACACAGGCTTTTTATAAGCTTCCATAACACTTTTGTACTTTGTTTTAGTAGAAGAGATAGAGACAGTAGGTTGCTTTTTGCTACTCTAACTGATAGCACGTACACCAAACTTAAACACATGTCCAAAAGTAGATTTATGATCTATAATATCACCAGTATGGTTAGCATCATAATAACCATATTTTAGTGTTAACAATGGAAGAATAAAATAAACCAAAATTTATTTTTCCTTTGACATAATGAAGTAAAAACACTGAAAAGTGGTATTTGAGTGTTAAGAGTGCTACTTGAGATAATGAATTCCTAGATTAACCCTAGACCTATCCTAAAGTCTATTATCATACTTTTACAGCCTTTATACAAACCATAGGCATCCCTAGTTATCTTGAATAGAGTCTCAAACCCTCATTTCATAATATTGGCCCTTCATGCCCATCAGCCTACCAATTGGACATTAGTGCCACATTAAGAACACTAAAGCCACATGGTGCTAGTGTCCCCAAAATGGTGCTAATGTCCTTTACCCTATCTTTCCCAAATGAATATATTTTCAAAAGTAAAACCCTCCTAAGTTCATCCTAATACTATTTTATTGTATGTACAAGATATAAAAGACTATAAATATAGGACTATTTGACCTTTATCCACTATATGGAAATTAGATACAAAATACCTATTCAAACATGAAATAAGTTGATCAAAATCAAGGTTATTAATCCCTACCTTCCCTATTTCTACTTACTACCATCTATAGATACCCTAAGATTAGATTTTCTATATTTCCAATCTCAAACACACTCAAGGAATTCAAGACAACTATCATTCTAGCATCACTTGCACTTCCACCAGCACATAAGTGGGGAGAACTATATTATCTTGATCCCTCCTTAGAGTACTGGTATGTAAGAAACTCTCTCCACAATGGAGTGTTGAGGATGTCTATCCTACCCTACTAAAAACATACTTTTCATCTCATGCCTTACTTGTAAAGAAGATTAGGGTTTGTATCATAAATTAGCTATTATATGCATAATATAGAGTTTTATACTTTATGCATACAAGAATAGAATCAAAAAACATAAGAACAAACACATCAAAATTTTAGATCAATCCTACACAAAGGACACTAGTGCCATTTTCAAGACACTAGATCCACATAGCGTTACTATCTAAATGTGGTGCTACTATCTAGGAAGGGTCCTGATATAGGGATATAATTGATAACACTTAGACCTATTTCAATCTTAGTTTTTAACACTTAAATCATCTATATATTTATTTTTATAAAGTCAAAGATAGTAAAAAATTTTAATAAATTAGTGGTTATTTTATGCATATTATTTCATTATTTTATACTATTCATCCCTTTAATCAAACATGTGATTTACTTACTTAAACCTTAAAACATTAAAATATTTGGTGAACCTAACTTAATTCAAACATTGCACAAACCCTAACCCTGGATAACCCTAGGTTTACACTTTTATCACTCATATTTTAGATCCATATATCTTCTAATTTGTATTTCATATAATCATGATCATAATGATAGAATAAATTAATCATTTTTTATTACAAAGTTAAATACTTTCATTTGCATTATTGTTTCTTTTAATTTGCAATGAATTCATAAAAGACATAAACACATGTATAGATGATGCTTTTTATAAATTGTAATATATGTCATATATCATAACATGTTATCTTTCTCCTATTTAGAATTCCATTAACAATCAAGCCCTTACACACATAGAAGATTTAGCATATAAGTTAACCACTATGTTTTAAGTTTCAATGTCATATCTTATGCATAGGATAGAATCTCCTTCTCCTCCTCATCTCCATGAAGGTGATAGATACTTTCCTTATAACTATTTCTATGCTATCACTCCTCCACAAGATGAAGTAGCCTAAACCAATATCACTAATCCCCATACTCAGCCTATTCACACCTCTTTCTTACATGGTGTGTGCCTATATGATCAATCAAAAATAGTTAAGGTTTACACTTGTGAGACTCTATGTGATCAAATTATTAGTATAAGAAAGATAATTATAGGCTTAAAAAATTAGAATCAACTATTACATGAAAGGATTACAGCATAATAAAATTAATTTACAAGACAAAGGCCTCTAGGGCACACTAGTGTAAATCATGTATATGCATCTTCACCTAGTCAATTTGTGGCAAATAAAGTTACATATCAAATCATGAAAACATGATAAATTACATCTACAACTAGTGATTCAAAAGGAAATCAAAGGTTAAATAAGAGTTCAAGTGAGGTAATAAGATAAATGATTAAATCTAAGTTTATCAACCTACCCCCTCTACACCCAATGGGGAGATCCAGATATTTTTGTGCATATCATAAAATGTATGGGCACCACATCAATTCATATTTAGCATTTAAAATGAAAATAAAATAGATAATGGATACAAATGACTCATACAGTGATACATCATCCAAACAACATACAATGACACATCTACAAATTTAAAAAGGGTCAAATTTAGAAACAATACAAAATGGTTACCAAAGCATAACTTAGAACAATAAAAGGTTCCAATAGCATAATAAAAACAAGAAACAATACAACAAGCATAAGTTAAGAAATTAAAATATGAAAATCTACCTCTCTAACATGAGGCTCAACTTTCAAAATGGCATGATTTCAGTCAATAGTATCTACAATAGTTTGATTATCATGGTCAAGGTTTGGGCAAGCAAACCCAATGCATCACTACTCCTATTCTATCAATTGATAATATTAGTCAATAAGGTTTGGGATTTATTAAACATACTAAGGAAAATCATTCAAAAATATAGTTTATTAAGGTAAAACATCTAGATACATAGGACATGTTACAAAAAGAGCAAGAACTTAAGTTACAAATTCAAAATCATACTAAGTCAATGAGTATTCTCAATAAAAGATCTCTAGAAAAAGAGCCTCCACAACACCATATGTCTAAAATAAGCATAGTTTTAAAGGGAAAAATCACAATCAATGTGCCAAATCACAACTTAGAAAGGTCAACTCCATAGCATGATGTAATTCCCTCTATCATTCCACATTATCATGATTCTGATGTTGAATAATATTATGATTTCAATGATGAACAATACTCAGATTCCTAGTGCAACAACATTCAACTACAGCATAGCATTCACACTGCATGAGAGACTATCAATCCTATTTTTTACATAGGTTATAGTGATAGTAAGTCTCCTATGAGACTCGTTGGTTAGTATGATTGATGTTTTATTGTACATATTTTACCTCTTCTTTACTCCTTGTAAATAGTTCATTTTTCATTTGCTTGTACATAGATTATTTTCAAAAAATATAAAAATAATATAGCATGTCAAAAACATAAAAACATTTAAATAACTACTCATAAAACACAAAATTTATAGATTAAATGCATTGTTATGCTTACAATTCTTATATTTGTCAGACACTACATATGTTAGTTATCTTAGTATAGTCAATTTTATCATAATACATGCTTCACTTATTCTTGTTGAGTGTTTATAGATTGCTTACAAGATTCAGAGCCACTACATTGATCTAGACTTGATATCATCTACCCACTGGGGGCATATAGACCAATTCATGGTTATTCATTTGACACAGTCACCCACCTAGGGGCATCTTATACATAGTTTTTATTACCAGGTTCTATCCTTCCATTCTCTACATTTTAGCTTTAGCATTATTATATCTAGATATTGATCATTGTTACTCCTACTCAAAAATTTTACTATCTATAAATATTTTATACTCAACATATGTATATCCTAGATCTTACACATTTTTGTACTATATTCATGCATGATTTCATTTCTAACTTTCATAGTTTAGACTTTATTATATTTTTTATTATTCTTTTATTATAGGACATTTAAATATGCCATTGTTATTAGCTCTACACCACTTCTATTCATAGTATGTATACTTTAGACATGTGCCCATGTCCTTGCATATGATTTTTTTGATTGTGTATGTAGACATTTTAACATGTATTTCTATGTGGCTCTAAGCCAACTTGCTTGTTTCTTGTATATGTGAACATTTGAACATGTCCTTATATGTCTTATTTTCTTAGATTTAGTGACATGTGACCATGTCCCTTGTTTTGTGTCTCCTTATCCTATTTTTCCTACCTCATGTGTTTTGTATGTATGTTTTCTTGTATAAATCATGGCCATGACACTTATCTTTGCTTGTTACACACACCAGTTTTTGATGCCATGAGGGACCTCAAGCATCTACCCTTCCTACTTGGGTGCGATGATGGACATAAAGTTCCATCCCCCCTAACAAGTTACTTAGTTATAATCAGATTTAATGTTACATATATTTGGACACCCTTTTTCAATGCTAGACATGACATGCATCTTCAATTACATACTCATGCTTAGATTATCTTACATTATAATGTTATGTTACACATTATATTGGATTTTTATATAATTATCATAGATGCTCTAGCTAATACACATTTTTTAGAGTTATTTATTTTGAGGATAGTTCTTTCATAGGTTTAAAAACTACCCTCAAAAGAGGGGGCATTCACAAGGGTTTGTCACAAAGATCAAGCTATTATATTGCATTCATAAAATATTTTTCAACACACAGGCTCAATTTTAAAAATTCAAACATAAGTAACATAGAAAAAAAAGAGAAATAAAAACCAATAAAGAGACACAAATTTTAGACTAGATAGACATTAGCACCCAAATAGGGACACTAAAACCACATTGCACTATTGTCTAAGATGTGGCACTACTATCTAGTAGCCCCAATTTTAGGATAGTTTAGATTGGTTAGAACAGTACATCAGATATAGTATAATTTTGCAAAGATTTAGGTATAGGTTTGATAATTATGTTTAGATTTTGCTTAGATTCACATTATCTTAGCTCATATTCATATCAGTTACTCAAATTGGGGGAATTATACATGGCATGAGCATTCCCATATTCATTTTAGATACTCAAATATAATTATTACAGCTCAATCCAAAATTAATATACTTAGATATCATATTGGGCGCATGTGTGTGGCACAGTATTTCCATATGCTCAATTACACATAGGTTTATCAAATAAAATGGAAAACTCCATGTCATTATCTACATTGTATAAACTTGACATCATATTTTAGATTATCACCAGTTTTATACCTTACTCCATCTATAGTGGTTCACATTCTCAAGTAGCCCAGAGCCACCTAATGTACCTGAATGGCCACAGAGTTGACATACATAGATATTTCCAACACATGAGTAGGAAATGATGGATTTATAGCTTACTTGAGCTCTTGATCCACCCACATGATAGGTTTAGACACACTATCAATCTAATCCAAGCTATTCATAGGTCATGATCCACCAAGTAAGGATGGGCAATGATGGAGTCAAAATTAGATTAATTTTTTGAGCCACCCAAACATGAGGATTGAGCAAGTTATCAACTCAATATAATATATTCAATGATTTGATCATTATATACATACATGCGCATAGGTCATCACCAAATTCATGTATTGTTTTGTATGAACAATAAGATATATTCATTCCTTTCTTATTTCCCATCTCTTTACTCAGTTTTACTATATTACTAATTTATTCAACATAGTATTTTAATTTTTATATCTCTTAAGTAAGTATTAATTTATGCATGTTTCATTTTCAAGTATTGCTTTGGATCATGTTTCATATATGTAGACCCAACTCCACAGGCTTCACTTCTTAGGTAAGTTCAAGTATGCTTATTTTTCCTTTATATTAGTCATTTTGCTTTACTACATTTATAGCATAAATGGGGAGCAAATGTAATCACTTAAAAGAGGTATTTGAGTGCTAAGTGTGACACTTGAAATAACATATTCCTAGCTTATCTCTAGACCTATCCTAGAGTCTATTATCACACTTTTCTAGCCTTTATGTGGACCATAGGAATCCCTAGTCAGCTTAAATGTAGTCTCAGACCCTTATTTTTTTATCTTATCCCTTCATGCCTATTAGCTTGCTAGCTAGACATTAGCACCACATTAAGGAAACTAAATCCATGTGGTTTTAGTGTGCCCAAAATTGTGTTGATTTCCTTTACCTTATCTTTCCTAAATGAATATATTTTCAAAAGTAAAATAATCCTAAGGTTGGTCTAAGCATCTTTTATTATCTGCATAAGTTATAGAGTACTATAAATACATGAATTTTATACCTCTATCCACTAGATAGTAATTAGATGTAGTATACCTATTCAAACATGAAAAAAATTAAACAAAATCAAGGTTATTAATCCCTATTCTACCATACTTTTGCATATTACCATCTAAAACTAACCTAAGCTCAAATTTTCTAGATTTATAATCTTAAGAACACTCAAAGAATTTGAGACCAATATCATTATAGCATCACCTTCACTTACACCAACACTTAGGTGGGGATAAATACATTAGGATTGATCCCTCCTCAGAATATTGGTATGTAGGAAACTCTTTTCACAATAGGGTGTTGAGGATGTCTAGCCTATCCTACTAATGAACACACTTTTTAGCTCATGCATTACTTGTAAAGAGGATTAGGGTTTGCATCATAAATAATGTATTATAGGTACAATATATATTTTTAAACTTTATGTTCATAGGAACAAAACCCAAAAACATAAGCACAAATGCACCTAGAAGTTTAGAGCAATCCTACATAGAGGACACTAGCACCATTTTCAAGACACTAAAGCCACATGGTGCTACTATCCAAATGTGGAACTATGATCTAGGAGGGGTTTTATTATAGGGATCTAATTGAGCACACTCAGACCTATTCCAATCTCAATTTACATCACTCAAATTATTTGTATGAAGTGTTTTTTAGATAAGTTTTTATTTACACATATTTATTATTATTTTTAGAAAGTCAAAGCTAGTCAAAAATTATAATAAATCAATGGTTATTTTATGCATATTATTTCATTATTGTAGACTACTTACCCCTTTAATCAAACATAGGATTTACATAGCTAAACCTTAAAAGGTTAAAACATGAAGTATATGTTTTATTAATTTCTAATTATCCAAATATGGATCATGCATGAATATAGAAGCAACTCCTACAAGAAATAAAATATTTGGCCTAGTAATTATTATATAAATCAAACTAATAACAAGTTTCATGTAAAGTGTGGGGTTAGCTTTGTCACATGTAGGTTTTAAATCAAGCTTAACACCAACTTCAATAGGAGTAGATGTAGGATTACAATAAATCATATTAAACTTAATAAAAAAATTATATGCATGCTGAGATTGTGATACAATAATTAAATTTTCATCTTAAAATATAATCCTTCGTAAAAAAATAATAAATAATTCTTAAATCAGGTATTTCAAATATTTGACTTATTTTATCCTTATATTTATTAATAAAACTAATTAGATTGCTAGTAATAAGAAGATCATCAACATATAATACAAATTAAGATAATATGACCATTTTTTAATTTTTACAAAGATATCATTATCAAAATAATAGTTAGAGAAACCTAATTTTTTAAAATATCTAGTGATTTTAGAATATCAAGCTTGAGGAGCTTGTTTTAAACTATACAATGAATTATTTAACTTACAAACAAAGTGTTCTTTGTTAGAGTCAATAAAACCTTTAAGTTGAGTCATATATATTTCTTCTTCTAAATAACCATTTAAAAATATATTTTTGACATCTATTTGGTGTATAATCCAACCATTCTAAGTTTTAAGAGCATTAAGTAGCCTAAAAGTACTCATTTTTGCTATAGGAGAAAAAAGATCAACATAGTCAATCTCAGGTTTTTGAGTAAAATCATGAGTAACTAATCTTACTTTAAATTTCTCAATTTTAAAAATTAATTTATATTTGATTTTATAAATCCACATATAACCAATAATATGCCTTTTATATAAAGGTGGGATAAGATCTCAAGTTTGATTTTTAATTAAGACATTATACTCAGCTTGCATAGCAATTTTCCATATATCATCTTGAATAGCTTATTCAAAATATTGAGGTGTACATTCATACATAGTCATTAAAACATGATAATAATATTTAATTCTAGTCAATTTATTAAGGTTATCAAGATTAGATGATTGGATTAGGGATTATGCCTATTTAGGTCTTTTACATTGAACATGAAATTAAAAAGGTTCTTTAGATTTTAAGTTATCTAAAATCAGATCAACTTCTTCTAGGGTATATGTTTCATCATAAGGATAAATAAGAGAGTTGGGTTCATCAAAATAATAATATTGAGGAGGTTCCACATGAGTCTTACAAAAATATTTTTCAAGGATAATAACATTCCTTTTCTCAATGCTTTATCTTTTAAATAGATCATACACTCTTAATCCTTTAGTTTTACCTCCACAATCTATGAAAATAAAATAATATGAAGTAGGATCAAGTTTATTTATTTTTAATTTAGGAACAAAAATAGAATTAGGACTATCAAAGATCTTAATATATTCAAAAGATTGAGGTTTACATTCATACATAGTCATTAAAACATGATAATAATATTGACTCCTAGTCAATTTATTAAGTTATCAAGATTAGATTATTGGATTAGGAATTATACCTATTTAGGTCTTTTATATTGAACTTGAAATTCAAAAGGTTCTTCATATTTTAAGTTATCTAAAATCAGATCAACTTCTTCTAGGGTATATGTTTCATCATAAGGAGAAATAGGAGAGTTGGGTTCATCAAAAAAAAAATATTGAGGAGGTTCCACATGAGACTTACAAAAATATTTTTCAAGGATAATAACATTCCTATTCTCAATGATTTATCTTTTAAATAGATCATACACTCTTAATTCTTTAGTTTTACCTCCACAACTTACGAAAATAAAATAGTATGAAGTAAGATCAAGTTTCTTTCTTTTTAATTTAGGAACAAAAATAGAATTAGGACTATCAAAGATCATAAGATGAGCCATGATAGGTTTATTTTTAGACCACATTTATAAAGGAGTAGAAAGATGCAAAGTTTTATTAAGGACTCTGTTCAGAATATCTACAACAATATTTATGGCTTTGATCCATAAAAACTTAGGAACATTTTTAGAATATAACATTGTTCTAGTTCTTTCAATAATGGTGCATTTTTTCCTTTTAGCAATACCATTTTGTTGTGGGGAAGAGGGAGATGTTAATTTCCTTTGAATACCATAACTAATTCAAAAAAATAAATTGTTTTACTAATATACTCACTACTATTATCAGATCTTAATCTCTTGATAGAAAAATTAGAAGCATTTTCAACAATAACATTAAATTCTTTGAATTTAGATAATACTTTAGATTTATTCTTTATAAAATATGACCATATAATTCTAGTATGATCATCTATAAAAGTTACAGTATATAAATAACTACTAAGAGATGCAACTTTAAGTGGTCTTGAAATATCACTATGAATTAATTCTAAAGAATGTGAGGAATTCACATCATGATTTTCTAAAAAGGGCTGGTATGTTTTTTACCACATAAGCATCCTTCACAAACTTCACGATGAGACAAAATAAAATAAATACAAACAACAATATTATGAGAAGACATATCATATAAACTTATAAAATTAACATGTCATAATCTTTCATGCCATAATTATGATGTATTCGTAATATTAAAATATCTATAAACCATTATGTTGAACACTTTTAACAATCAAGGAACCATATTGATTTATAATAGACTAATTATCTTTAAGTAAAGTTACAATAAAATTATCATTTGTAAGTTTAGAATAGGATAATAGATTTTTCTTAAGTTTAGGTACATAGAAAATATCTTTGACAATAATATTTGCAAATTATACTTTTCTTTGATTAGTAGCTTATCAAAATGAATAATCTTTTAGATAAATCTTTTTATAAATATATATAGTTTCAAATAAAATATGAGATAAGAAAGTCATATGTTTTGATGCATCACTATCTAAAATCCATTCATTTTCATTAGAAGTAAACAAGGCAGTATATAAAGCAATAATATTAGAATTATGTTCCTAATTATTGTTTTGATTATGGTTTTGATTATTTTAATAGTTCTGATTAGTTTTCTTTCTTTTTTAATTTTTATAGGTTTTATGATTAGTTCTATCTATATTTTTATAACATTTTTTCTTTCTATGACTAAATTTACCACATGGATTGTAATTCCCTTTAAACTTAACTTTATGGGTCTTATTACCAAATTTATTGTTCTCATTTTTATCATTTATAGAATTAGGGTTATATTTATGATTTCTATTGTTTTCAAAAATAGGATTGAGAGTGATAAGTTCCTAAGTGGCATTCTCTTTAGAATAAAAATTTGATATTACTTGCTCTTCTTGAATCAAAAGTGTAGATAAAGTAATAAGGTTGGCAATATCTTGCTCTGTTTAGTATTTTGAATTAAAAATGAAAATGAAATTGTGAAAATTTTCATGAATATTTAACTGAATAATGAAATATAAAAGCTTATCTTGAATAGGATTACAATCACAACCATCTAACTAAGATTTAATGTTTTTTATTTTTACACAAAATTTAACAATTTTTTCATCACCTTTCATAGGTGTAATAGGTAATTCAAAAAACAACTTGAAAATCTTAGAGAGATGAGTGTCATTGTGCATAGAGTCAAGGATTTCTTAGGCATCATTGGGAGACTCTTGATTTTTGATATGGATTAGAAAATCATCCTTAAGACTAAAACATAATTGATATGGCTTATTGTAATTTATGTTGAAATGTATTTGTAAACTCAGGTGTAACATGTCATCTTGATGGGGATTTTTTCATCTCAACAACTATGTTTCAAATCTTTTGGGTCATAAATTATACTTTCATGCAAATGTTTCATATATTATAGTTAGATCCATTAAACATTTGAGATTTATCTAATACAAAATTAAGAGGATCCATTGCTTCCCTTTAAAATTGAAACTATGACACTAGATAAAACTTTAAAAACAAAAAAAAATTAATGTGATTTTTAACTATTTTTTAAAATAAAGGAAATTTATAGTGTAATCAATACATAACTGTTTAATATGTAAAATAATGTGAAATAATTGTAATAAATTACACTTAATTAAGTGTCATAAGTGTCAGATAAGGAGCAACTATCTAAACATTATTAATCAAAAGGTTAGTAAAAATTATAATAGAAATTTTTTTAAAAAAATTACCATACTGATGCATTTAAAATGTCTAAAAACATATAAATTGATTGGTCACATGACCATAGTCAATAAGTTATATTTTAGGTCGTCACAAAATGTAACAAAATGACTAGGGGTTTGAACATGAGATAAGGCACATAAACCAAAGTAGACTTTTAACTAATTATTTTTTGAAAATATATATATATATGACCAAAAAATAAAATACTTATAGGGGTTTCAACTCTAGACTTTGTTCTCACAAGTGCCTAGCAAAATAGCATCTACTAACCCATCTAAAAGATTACTTAAAATTTTATATGCACACATTTATAATTAAACCTTTTTAAACTTACTTTTATTTAAAAATAAAAATTATAAAAAAGCATGCATGTAAAAATTAATATTAATTTTTTCCAAAAAATTACTATTTTGGTGAAATGTAAAAAAGGTGGGGGGCTTTTCATATGGATATAAATTTATGTTTTAATTAAATCAAATATTTAAAAAATATTTTCAAAACATATTACTTACCTTTATATCTTCCTGTAGCATATAATGGCATAGCTAAGGAAGTAGGGGTGCTCACAATAGGTGGAATAAGCCACCAAACAACCTAAAATTTTGTAGATCTTCCTCAATCTTTACAATGAAGCATCTAGAAGCTTCAAAATCTGATATTACTTCCTAAAAATAAATTTTTCATATTTATACAATTGTATCAGCCATAAAATGGCACCTTAGATAGATAAAATCTTCCAAAAAAATATTTCAACCTTCTACATATCAGGGGGTTTAGCAGACCAAAAAAAAGATATCTAATCTTTTAAATTGAAAACCAAAGTTGTAGAAGAAAATAATAAGAATTTTTTCAGTTTCAAAGTGCCAAAGGGGACCATGCCATCATGACTAGTGGATAATTTTTTTTTTGGGTAATTTTGGTTGGAGATTTGGATCCTGTTTAAGGTTTGAATGCTCAATTTGTTCTTAATCAGACTCCAAAGCACCAAAGAATGAAGTAAGAAGAATTTTAAAGTATATGATATACCTCTATGGTCATAACATTGTTGTATAAGGCTGAATATTAATTTATCTTTATTGAATTTGATCTCTTAAAGGGAAAATAAATCAATCTCCAAAGTCTTATCAATCAATACACCATCTCCATGCTTTGAAATCATGAAAATTTTTGGAGTGCATATACAATGTGAACATAGAATATCTAGTGATGTGACTAATAAGTAAAGACACACATATCAATGTTAACATAGATATTTAAGATGAAAAACCTCAAAGAGGTAAAAAATCACAATTTATATTCATTAATATGAGAAACACAAATACCCAATACAATCCTCCAACTTTTCACTTCTTCTCTAATAGACATTGACAAAGTGCTTCAATAATATTTGCCACACGTAAATATTGAATGTCATAGAAATTATTTTGTATGAATTACTAAAGGGGTAGAACCCTTTTTATATTAGGGTATGGAGGTGGACCATTATGACCAACAGGTCCAACCTCTCCCCAAGAACTTTTATTACAATGGTAATAAATAAATAGATATGTTTTATTATTTATTTACACAAGGTGTTCAACCCATGTTAATAAATAATAAAACATATTTATTTAATTAAATATATATCTATTAAAGGTCTATAAGGGGAACCACTTAGACATTACATGTTCTAACAACTTTCTGAATTGTTTTACTTTTTCATCTTTTTTTGTCTTTATGTAATAGTGGTTTTGTTCTAGAGAGTTAGTTAATTTTGATTATATTTGATTTTTATTATCATTTTGGATAACTTAAATGTTATTTAGGTTTCCTATATCTATATAAATAAATTATTAATTGTTTTTTACATGATGCTTGTCAAAAAAATTAAAAGTAAAACCGAAAAGAAAATATTTATTTTGCCTTGTTGCTAACTTTGATTTTTTTTTCAAGTTTTTGATCTTTACAAGCTTAGTAATTATATCACATTTCTATTTTTTGCAAAACTTCTTGGTTGTATCACATATAGTTGTGTATTATCTTTCTTTGGTGTTAAATTGGTGACGATACTCCAAAATCAAAGATAAATCTTATGACTTTGTGTTATCTAGGTTACACTTGTGTTTATGTTATTTCCTTGGAATCACATTGGTGACAATAACTAAAAATTAGATATAAGTACCAACCTTTTTTTCTAAGGGTTCTATCGACCATGAATTTCACCAACATGCAGTAAGCCAAACCTCATGTACCAAAAATATATATAAATCAAGGATATATTATTTCAATTACCTAATTGGTTATGTGTTTTAAGTACACTATGACTTGAGGGGTTTTCATCCTCCAATACCCAGGGTTTCAAAAATGACATCAAAGTTTAATTTTTATGGCATCAACCTACTAAACTATTATAGTTGGGTTAGGCACATCAAGACTAGACTCACTTATGTGCATCTATTAAATAGGCTTTTACATAATTTTGTGCCTTAATATACCAAAAGGTATATAGAGGACTCCCCTTTAGATAAACTTGTATAAAATTTAAGCCTAGGATATCCATTTTAGCTATTTGAATTGTAGTGCACTAATAAGTGATTAGCTCTGGGAAGTTATTCTCAACTTACCCTCAAAATTGGGTTGAGTGGGATATGGGTATGGTTATACCTCCATAGTTAGTGCTCTAAAACATTGGGCTGACATTTTTTAATGGATGAGTCAGTATATATGAGAGTCTCTAAGACATTCAAGTCCTTTTTCCTATTTTTAATCCCTTTATGTGACTTGCATGTTTCTTTTATATTAAAGTAGAGATTACTTGTTATTTTTGCTTATTTTTTTATCTCCTTATGAATACCAATGACTTGAATTTTTTGTGTTTGAAAACTAAGTTTAAAGCCTTTAAAAAACCAAAATCATAAAATCAATAAAGAAATTACAAAATTCAAAAACTTGTTGTCAAACATCTATACTTTCAAGTTTTTTTAAATTTTATACTTTTTGAACCAAACCTTTAAAGAAAACTCTCCCATCACAAGACAAATTGCCTTATTGAATAATATTAAATTTAGAGAACAATCTTTGGAAAAGACCCTTTCTAATTTGGAAGCCAAGAACATCACATTGATACCAATGACAATGTTGATGATTTAAGGACCCTATCAGGATGAACATACCCATGAAGTGACTTTACATAATAATCCACCATCCTAAATCATGGAATATCTCATATAAAATAAAAATGAGGTCTTGTTACAAAGTTTGGATTAGGAGCCAATTCTCCTTCAAATTTTGTTCCCAAGGACTTATCACTCTTAATTTCAAGGAAAAGAACCACACCTCCCATCAAAGAATAAGGAATATATAGTGATTCCCTAGGTAATAACAAAGAACTTATAGATTCCACTAACACCAATGAAAATCTCTCCCAAACTTACATGGATAAAGGTAAAGTAGTTATATATAAAACATTTAAATAAATCCATGCCTTTTATATTGAATACCATGTTAGGAAATTAGAAATGGATATAGTCAAACTTAAAGCAAACATGTCAAGTAATCCTCTGATAAATAAATCAAAAAATCCAAATATAAATTTGAATGCACATTAGAATTTAAATCAATCAAAATCAAAATCCTAATTTGAATACACATTTGAATTTAATTAATCAAATAATCTAAATTCAAATGTGTATTTGAATTAAAATAAAACCCCCAATCTAAATTTGAATACCAATCCAAATCAAAATCAACATTCAAATGTCAATTTGAATACCAATCCAAACAATCAAAATTAAAATCAACATTCGAGTTTCACTTCAAATACCAATCCAAACTATCAAAATCAACATTTCATTTTGAATTTTAATCCCAATTCATTTGTCAATCCAAATCAATTTACAATTAAATCATACAATCCACTTTCAAATCTAAATCTGAAATAACTATTGCCAACCAAGGATATAGAATTTACCCAAGAATGGCAAAGCATGAAAGAGTATTATAATATGGTATCTATTCTGAAAGTAAATAGTTTAAGTTTTAAGAAATTTTTCCACACCCCTTTAACATTACTATTATGATGGTACCTTTCCCTTAACATTTTGAACCTCCAAAAATTGATAAGTACAAAGGAAAAGAATATCCTAGAGAAAATCTTAAAGATTTATATATCACATGTTCAAACATTGTTTATATCAATTATTATATATTAAGACTCTTTCCCCGTAGTCTAGGAGGTCAAGCCCTATAATGGTTTTTACACTTACCTAAAGGATCCATCACAACCTTTTAGGAGATTTCCAAAATATATGTGCATCACTTTTCCTATAATGTTGATTGTGAGTTGACCATGTTATATCTATATAACATTAAACAAGATAATGGAGATAACTTTGCCTCTTTCTTGAAAAAAAGGTGTGCCTTGGCAAGCTGATTCTCATGGTCACCTCTTCAGAAACAACTTATAGCTATCTTTACAAACAATATTGATTCAAAATTGGCCTATCAATTACAACTCTATTGTGATTCATCCTTTGTTGAAAACATAGAAAAAATATATTAAATTGAAATAGCCTTAGTTTCCAAATATGCCATCAAAAATTTCAAACAAGAGAATTATTCTTTAAACCAAAATAAAAAACCTGAATTCTATGCAAAAAACAAAAATATGGTAGCAGATGACGTAGATGATGTTAAACAATTTCAAAACACCCAACCTATCAACAACATTTTTGTACTAAGTGGTCAACCTAGACAAAACAATCAAAAACAAAACTTCACTCCTTTTAGAATGCCATATGATGTAATCTTTCAAAATTTGATCACCACAAACATGATCAAGTTCCTCCATACCAAACCCTTTGATAAAAATGTTTCAAAACTTGAGTGGTAAAATATAATTAATATTATGACTACCAAAAAATCAAATGTCATTCCATAAACTGATGCATGATACTCAAACACCATATCCAAAATCTTATTGATAATGGTGATATAGTAGTAGAGGATGATGCATCAACTTTCAACAATAAAAAACTAGGGATATATCAAGATCCCTTTCCAAAACATGACCAAGGACGTACTAATCAAAATCAAAATCCAAGATGAATGAATAATGTCAATCAAACCAATCACCCCTTTGATTCTATAATCAATAAAATTGATTATATGGATCATCATGTTTCTATCCTCACAATTAAATCCCAATATTGTGCCATCACCATGAGGTGTCCAAACATTACTCTTCCAAGTGTCCCTTTTCCTACTCTTGAAGGCAAATATAACATCATAGAGAAAATTGAGAAAACGCTAGCCCAAATTTCCATTTTAGACCTTCTCAATATGTCCCTCATTTATAAGGACATTTTGTATAAAACCTTGCAAGAATCAAAAGTTCTAGAAAATATAAATATGTCCAACTTCTAAACATTTGTAGGACACTTGTCCTCAAACAATTAGGTGACTTTTGATCATTTAGATATTTCACCTGTGGGTTCATCCCATAATTTGTCATTATACATAAAAGTCTTTATTTACAAGCATAAAGTAAAAATGATGTTTATAAATAATGGGTTAGGCCTAAATCTATGTAATTTAAGTTTAATAAATCATTTCAAACATTCTATGGCATCATTAGAGCATAATACCATCACTATAAAGGAATATGATAACAATAAGCATGAGTTAGTGGGAACCATCTATCTTCCACTTATGGTGGAGCCTGTCATTCAAAACACCCTCATTCATGTTCTTGATCTAGATCTCCCATACAACTTACTCCTTGGTCATCCATGGATCCATTCCATTAACTTCATTCCATCCATCCTCCATCAATGTTTAAAGTTTTCTCATGATGATATGTAAGTTACCAATCTAGGTGAACCTCAACCCTATCAATATTGTAAACTATTAGAAAGGAGATATCAAAATTCTAATTATTTACCATTTACAGAAGATACCTATGAACTTATTAAGGATTCACCAAAGCTTTCCAATTATATCCATCTTGATGAGTTACTATCTACATCCAAAAATAAACCATCTACATCCACCAATCAACCATATACATCCCTAAATCCACCATCCACATCCAAGTCCACATATCCACCATATATTTTTTCCATTGTAGATGTTGGTATGGAAGAATATGAAATTCATGATGTCCATTATTTAGGAAAAAATCATATATCTCCCAATAATCATGGCAAGCCCCATCTTATAAAACAAACACAAGTGGTTCATAAAATTGTCAAAACTTCATTTATGGAAGGTGGGTTTCTTTTTGAAAAATAAAATGATGATTCAACCCCTCTTGGCTCTATTCTAATTAGTGAACTACATGTTTCCAAAGTTATTAATATAATATATCATTATCCAATATGTGTAATATCATGAACTATAAATTAAAATATTTTGGTCTCCATGAATAAGGTCTCATCAAACCTATAATGTCTATAACACATGAAGCCTTTCATGGTATTAGACTCAAACCATCTATTATGAGCATATGCAATTATGATAGTGACTCTTCTTCTACATCTAAGCAAGACTCTTTAGAAACTAAAACAAGTTCCATTTATAGTAATTTTGAAAACTTGGCCATTACCACATCTAAGTGAGTCTCTTGATGATAATGTCATTTTGATCCTCGAGTTAGCCTTTATACAGCTTACCCTATGGGACCAACATCAACAACCTTCACTTGATCTTTTTTATAATGATGATTCCATATCTAAGTTTTTAAGAATTAGAGATCATATACTAGAAGGAGATTATAAGAAGGATTTTTCAATTCAATTGGATAATTATGCAAACTATGGGGAACTTATAGCTTCTACTCATACACACCATCCTATAAATAACACAATTCAATTTATTGAAATATCAAATGATGAAGATACATCTCTACAATATCAAATGAAGACATTCCCATTATACAAGATCTTGAGGAGGAACTTAATCTTCCACCACTTCTAAGAAATTTTCATTAAGAATCCACTTTATTAATTAAAAATACCATTGGCATCAATATTAGAACAAAGAAAATCCTAATATTGTGAAGCCTGTTACTTCCTTTGATCTATAATAAGGGTCCATTTTGACTCTACTACTCAAAGAATTTTTAGATGTGTTTGCACGGTCATATACAAACATGGTAGGGTTGGATCCTTCACTAGTTGTTTATCACCTTGTTGTACATAAAGATGCAAAAATACTTAAAAGTTTGCTTCATATGACCAATAGAATACTCATAGTGGATATCAAATATATTACCAGTCTCCAAGAAAATAATAAGGATAAGAGTTTGCATAGATTTTAGGGATATCAATGAAGTATGTCATAAAGATGACTTTCCTTTACCAAATATAGACATGATTGTTGATTCCATAGTAGGTCATGAGATGTTGTCCATAATGGATAGATTTTTAGGGTATAATCAAATCAAAATAGCCCCTAAAGACCAATATAAGACAACATTTATAACACCTTGGGGAACACTTTGTTATCATGTCATACCATTTGGCCTCAAGAATGTTGGATCCACTTATCAACATGTAATTACAATTATCTTTCATGATATCATTTAAGGCTATGTAGATGATATTTTGGAAAAATAAAAAACTAGATCAGATCATCCTATGGTACTATGCAAAAAAAATCAAATGGTTGAGAGAATACAAGTTTCATCTCAATCCAAAGAAATGTGTGTTTGGGGTTACTTTAGGTAAGCTTTTGGGCTTTATTGTATCAAAAAGAGGTATAGAGGTGGATCCTACAAAGGTCATAGCTATCATAGAAATGCCTCCACCAACAAACCTCAAGCAACTTCATAGTTTTCAAGGTAAGTCATCCATAGATTCATATCATAACTTGCAAACATATGTCATCCTTTGACATTTCTTCTCAAAAATAACATTATTTTTCATTGGAATTAAGAATTAAAACAAGCATTTGTAAATATTAAACAATATTTATCAAATCCATCAATCCTAATGCCACCAACTCTAGAGAAAATTTTAATCCTATATATTTTAGTAATACGGTATGCATTAGGGGAATTGTTAGCACAACATAATGAATAAGGAATAGAAAGAGTGGTGTATTATATGATTAGAACCATGTTATCCTATGAACTAAAGTATTCTACCATTGAGAAACCATGTTTATTCATTATCTTTGCTTCAAAAAAATTCACCATTACATGCTCAATAATTAAACTAAAATCATTACCAAACTTGATCTACTTAAGTATCTCCTTTCCAAATCAGCTCTAATAAGGAGCATAGCTAAGTGGGTCATACCCCTAAGTGAGTTTAATATAGATTATGTTAATAAAAAAGATATCAAAGCATAATTACTCATAGATACCTTAGTAGAAGAACCATTGACATATGGCAATCCTTTCATCATGGATTTTTTAGATGAAGCAATCATGTCTTTATATGAATCATTAGAATCGTAGTTATACTTTGATAGGTTTTTCACAAGTCATTGCTCAAGGGCAAGTATTTTTCTCATCACTCCACAAGGTGATCTTATTTTAAAGGTATTTTTGAAAGGATTCTCTTGTACCAATAACATAACATAATATGAATCTCTTGTTTCTAAGCTCAAGCTTACAATTTAGTGGAACATACAACATCTTCTAATTTTTTTGGATTCATGGCTAATCATCAAAAAAGTAACTAATGAATACTAGGCTAAATATGATAAGGTAATTCCTTATAAACTAATGATGGATAGTCTTAAATAGTGATTTAAATCCATATAATTTTAGTAAGTTGCTCAAGTTAATAATAGGGTAGTTGATGCCATGGCCATGATTGGTTCACTCTTAAACATGCATCCAGATGATAGTCATAGACAGTTATTTGTTCAAAAAATTGATGTTTTCAACATATGATACTCTTGGATATGAAATATTATACCTACTTAACTTTGGTAATATTATATATGCACATACCTCCATGATAATGTGATCCCTCCCAACTTATCCCACAATAAAAATAAAGTATTCATCCAATGAGTTTATTATTTTACCATCCTTGGACATACATTATACCATAGGGGTTATGTTGAACTTTATTATAGTGTTTAAAGTCTATAGAGTAAACCTTGGTCATTAAAGGAGTTCACAATGGTATATGTGGTGCTCATACTAGTGTCATGGTCCTTTTAAATAAACTTTCATGTGTCAAGTATTACTAGATAATGATGGAAATAAATTCATGCCAATATGTCAACAAATGTATCCTATGCCAAAAATATGGTGACCTAATTGATATTCCATCACAACCCTTGCAACCCATTACCACTTCATGGCCTTTCTCCACATGGGGGTTATACCTCATTATAAAAATCAATCCCAACTCTTCAAATGGTCACAAGCATATAATCACTGCCACTGAGTAATTTACTAAATGGGTCAAATCTATTATACTAACCTACATAACTAGAAAACAAATGTCAAAATTTATCTTAAATCATATAATTTTACATTAAGGTATCCTTTCTACCATTATATCTAATAATGGTAAGTCTTTCAAAAATAAAGATGTTAATATCCTTTGCCAAACATACCATATCAAGCACAAATGTTCCACACCATACTATCCCTAAATCAATGGTCAAGTAGAGGCTTCAAATAAAAATATCCTCAAAATCCTAAAGCACATTATCAATTATATTGGCTATGATTGGCATTTACAACTTTACCCTAATTTTTGGGCTTATCATACTAGTATTTTCACACCCATAGGGGCAACTTCATATCCCCTCATTTATGGCACTGAGTCCATCTTACCTATTGAAATTGAGTTTCCAACAATATGTATCTCTCTACAAAACCTTATTGATGAAGAAGCCTATCGCATGTCAATGCCACATGATCTTGATCTCCTAGATGATAAACACTTTAATTCCCTTAACCATATACAAGCCTATCAAATTCATATTTATCATGGATATAATAATAAAATCATAGCAAAAGAGTTTGAAATCAAATATATCAATCTAAAAAAACCCAATAGACCACCAATGTTGATCATGAAAAAAAAGACAATTTTGAACCTAATTGGTTAGGTCCACACACCATCATTGCCAAATATGGATCAGGTGCTTATAAACTAGTAACAAAAGAAGGAGAAGAGCTTGTTGAACATATAAACATCATGTACCTCAAATGCTTCCATGCCTAAATTATTTTAGTGTTGTATCTATGTATATAAAAAAAAAGTAAATAAAAGGAAAAAAAAAGGAAAAAGAGAGAAAAATAATCCATCCAACATTGAAAACCATTCTTATGGTGCTTTAGATAAGTACCATAGTGAAAACCAAATTTGGTACCATGTGTAGACCATTGTCTATATAAATCCTAGTTACTTGGGGGCATCCCATAATGTTATCAATCTATGCATTATCCATTTGTATATATATCCCATCCTTTCAATTGCCTATGACATTTTATTTTAGGGTTTGATCTTCATGGTTAAGTGGCTACAAATTTACTCATGTTTTTTATATAATATTATACGTAATCCTTAAATGAAACCCCACATCAACATAATAACAAATCCATCCAACATCACTCCAAAAATTACAACACTTATCCATAATCAAATCTCATCATATGTCATCATTTCTTGGGAGGACACCTTTCATCTAAACATCGTAATACTAGCTAATATCATCACTTTCCATCTCTTCCCTCATTAGGATAACTACATTATCTTAAGGTCCACATAGACTATATAGTCAACACTTAGATACATGGGGTATCTATGGTAAACTTGGCCACCACCATCACCCAAAAAACTAATAACATCCAAAAACATTAGAAAATCCCCAAAATTATAAAACAAAAATCAATCCAAAAATAAAGTGTCTTTAGTCAATGTACCCTAGTTATCCTTTACATGAATTACCCATCAGACAATTAACATTGTCAAAGATCTCATATCTCAAAGGGTTACACTCTAGCCAAGGACATTCAAAAAGACAATTTTGTACTTACTTTTTTTTGTTTGTATAAATCATGTGTTTTGTTTACTTACTTGTACAATCGTGTGTTTAATTTATTGTTTATTTTATTTTGTTTCATTAGCTCAAACACTTTTTATCTTATTTTCATTTTTGCTTTTTGTTGTGTCTAGATCAAAATGAACATTATCAATGGTGTTATTATGATATTCCATACTAAATATTTCACATGTGACTCTATGAGTCCCTATGCATATAACACAATATACATCATGGTTTTTATATACTATTGATGCACATTGTCTTATGCAACATAAAAATAAAGGGTGCTTAATTCATGTCAGAAATCTTGTTAGAACTCCAAGCAAAGTCTATCAAACACAAATATCTAAACCATCTCATTTTCGAAAACACATTTTTATATCCATTTTTATTATTCCATAATAAATGTTAAAAATAATAGCATGTGTGAAATATTAAATACATAAGACACAACATCATGCATACATCTATCCATCTACTACATCTATCAAATTAAAACATCCATAACATACGTGAATCCATAACATAATCCTATACCATAAAAACCATGTATATGTGTGTGTGTGTGTGTGTGTGTGTGTAGTCAATACATTAAATATCTCGTGTATAGTTACAAAAAGTGTATACATCACTACATCTCAAAAATATGTCTCCATCATCCATCCTATAGCTCTCATTCTCAATCTGCCCTTCCATAGGAGGTGATCTCAGCTACTGTGGTGTACTCCATGGAGGTCACATGGCATGGTGAGATAACTGGCCAATAAAATGATCTAATGTTGTGGTCCATGATTTCTTCATCCCCTATCCAAATCTCCTACTAATAGAGTACTCTCTAAATGAAGGTGTTTACTACTCTAGTGGCACCACTCACTCATAGAGACTCTTGTATTAAGTTTTCTACTCCATCATCCTCACTGTATATAATAGGTCCTTTGGCTAGCCTAGTGTAATCAGTATCTCTTTTGATATTTGTAGCTTAGTCTAAGTTCCATCCATCTCTCATCAATATCTCTATACTTTCAAAGTATCATATTTTTTTTATCTCCCTACATCAAAAGTCACTAAACACTCCTCTCTACTCATAATCTTTGTTGTCAATCTATTTACCTCCACCGTCAACATATCTAGCTCCACCTATAATCTAGATATCTCTATAGATTTCTAGTTCCCTCTCTCTATTACATCTCCTTACAACCCTAAAATCTCAATATCTCTTGCTCTAATATCCTCATGAATCATCATAATCCCTCATTTTTAACTGATCATGCTGGTCATAAAGGCCCAATATCATCATCTCCCCTTACATGGATCTCCAGTGTAGTATACATCACCATATCCTCCCCATATCCCTCCTCGACACTATAAATAATAATAATAATATGGGTGTCTCCTCTAGATACCTCCTCCACCTCAACCTTTTCAAATCATGCCTCCTTCATATGCATGTCATCCCCCTCACCCTATCCTCCATACCTAGAGATAGATGCATGTACATATACCTATTGTTGCCCTATCTTCTACTATCTGTTCTAAATGTCACATGTAATCCCTATATCCATGTCTTAGGTATCATAATAAGGGTTGTTATTATAATAGGTTGCATCTATTCCCATCATGTTATATAAGACTTTATCACCCCTTCATCTACCATATCTCTCCTAGGTTGATATCGTATAGTCTGCATCTCCCTCCAATTGTGCTTTGCTACCCTAGAATATATCCCAAATGCCCACTATGGTCTATATCTCATTACACTTAAAATTACATTTGCTCTTACTAGTGCATCATATCATATCCCAAACTATTATATAACCCTATCTAGATTATACTATTCAATGATATACTCATGTCTTCCAATAATGTAATAAGGTGTCAACATATAATCCATGTATCATGCATCTTGAGGCCATTCTGGATCCACTTCCTATAAGGTCTCCAAGTGATATTTGTGGGAACCGACTCATCCAAATCCCTCCTATAAAATATCACATCAGTCATGTGTATACACATAATATTTTTAAACTGTATCAATTACTAACACTTTCTCTCTTGCAAGAACTTGTTGAGTTTCAATCTCTCTAAGTGCATGCCTTAAAAGATGCATCAAAAAAGTGGTGGGTAAACCTTTGGTGCTTTGTAATATTGTTAGTCCCTATACAATTACCTAAAAACCATTACAAGTTATTTTTATCTAACTCCCTAATCAATTAAAACCTACTTATACACTCCTCTAAGCAATTCACCTTCCAAAATATCCCTTAACTAAGCATACGCCCCTTTTTCTTCATTTTCCTATTATGTTGGCCTAGTCAATCTTGTTGGGAATTCATTGCACATTGTAGAACTCCATTGGCCTATCTAACCTAGTTCAAGGCCCAATGGCTATATTTCATACCAAAAAATATTGACGTGGATAACAATGTTGATGAAATTCTTGGGAGGGTTTAGGGTCAAACCTTGGCTATAAATACCCCCTTCACTTCATTTTTAAATAGATGAACATTCATTTTCACATTGCTACAACTCATAATTCTATTATTTATCCATTAGATCCATTACTTTTTGGGAGGTTTTAAGGACAATCATTGGGTATAAATACCCCCTTAACTTCATTTATAAAGAGAATAACATTCATTTTCACATTATTATAGCTCATAATTCTATTATTTCTACACTTGAAGAGTCATTATTTAGGGTTTTACCTTGGAGAGCAAGAATATTTGTCTTTTGGGAAAGCCTTGGATGAAAATTAAGAGTCTTGTAGCTTATATTTTATTTCTATAATGTGATCCTTACAAATCTAAAACAACCTCTTTTAAAGCACCATTGGCCAAGGGAGAGATTGAGGCACGACAGGTTCAATTCAAAGTAATTATTCCTAATTTTTTATCTTTCATTCAGTTGATTAGATATTGTAAAAATTAGTAAGATGAATGTTTTAATCCTTAACTAGTTTATCTCTATATTGACTTGAGTAGAGTTATCTTTGCATGTTTTATTTAATTTTGTTATTAATTATTCCCCTTTGTGCAACAAGCTTTTTTGAGCACTAGATTATATCTCTTTTATGTATTTTAGGTCTAGCTAGGGTTATTTCATAATGTCATTTTTTTAAAGGCTTTAAAACCCTCTTATTTGGTGTTATGTGGCAAGATATCCCTTAGTTAGGTTTAGTGGATCTTAATTAGTCAGTCTTGATATAAACAATTATATAATGAATTGTTTTGATAAGATTACCTTTTCCAAGTTTGGAATCCACTAAGTAGGACAAGTTGTAGATATATCTTAATTTGGTACATACATTTTGGGGAACCTAATGTGAATCTAACCCTTGCATTTTTTTTATTTTTCATTTATAGTCAACTAGATCAAGTTGGTCGATCTCTTCTTATGTATGCAGATTCAGGATTCACAGATAACTAGATCATGTTGGTAGATCCTATTTTGTCCATTGTTTGTAAATTTTATTTCTACAGTCAATTAAATCATGTTAGTTGATCCTATTTTGTCCTCCATTTTCAAGTTTTATTTTAGCAAACTAGATCAAGTTGGTTGATCTATTCTTATTTTACTATTTTCTAAATTTTCACTTATAGTCAACTAGATCGATATGGTTGATCTTGTTTAGTTTAGCAATTTTGTACTTTTTCAATTTTCAACAAACTAGATCAAGCTGGTCAATATTGTCTTGTTTTACTATTTTTTATTTTTTAGCTTTTTACAAACTAGATCAAGTTGGTCGATATTGTCTTATTTTACTATTTTTTAGTTTTTAGCTTTTTACAAACTAAATCAACCTAGTCGATTCTATTTAACCACTATGTTTCAAATATTTTTGCCTTTACAAGACTAAATATCGCATGGATGACCCAGTCAATAGAATTTTAGCACCCTCAACAATATAACTAGATCAACTTGGTCAATCTTATTCAATTTTCTATGTTCACTCTTACCAACTTAGTAATTTAATTTTGTAGATTATCTTAATTTGTCATTTTTATTTCTTTATAAAATTAATCAATGCTTCAAATTCCCAATCTATTTTTACTAGTTTTTCTATTATGTTAAAATTGTATCACATAATCAACTAGATCAAACTGATCAATCTAGTTTATTTTGGCTTTTTTTACTATTTTCCCATAATTTAACTAGATTGAACTAGTAGATCTAGTTTATTCTAGCCCTTTTTTCATACTATTATTTTAATTCAAATATTTTAAATAGATCAACCTAGATGAATCTATAAAACATGGTTGACTTAATATACTTTAATATCATTAATTTTCTTCCTAGAAAATAAATAAATCAACCTAATCGACTATGTAGGTCCTAGTCAACTTAGTTTTGTAGGTGGTTAACCTAGTTTGTTTTGACTCTATTTTTAGACAAAGTTTAGTAAGTGGCTAACTTATTTTAATAGGTGGCCAACCTAGTTTGTTTTTCCTCTATTTTATAACACGGTTCAGTAGGTGGTCAACCTAATTTAGTAACCTAATAATTTCCTAATTATGTCTTCTTTTCAGATTCTACTTAGTCAAGAACACTACATAATCAAATAATTAGATCAAAATCTCACTTACATTATCACTTTAAATGAAACTATCAAATTCCTTCCTTCATATCTTCCTAACCCCAAACTAATTACTACACCATATAACCTAAATTTTGTACGCTCAAGGCAACCACAATGTAATAAAATTGAGCTTACTCACCCTTAACCTCTTCTTGATAACAATGTTGGGAATCCCCCTCCATCCAAAAATGCTCCTCCTACTAATATTAACATTCCACCTCCTACCACCAACAATCCTACTTCTCCCATTGATACAAATAAAACTCCTACTCAAATGATTCAATAAATGAATATTATTGAAACTAACAATTCCCAAATAATCTAAATGCAATATAATATATTATAAATGTCTAATCAATCATCTCAAGTCATCATGACTCAACCAAATCAAAATTTTATCCCTCCTCTTAAATATGTCAATGGAAATCTCATCCCTTAACCTCCTTTGCATAACAAGATTCGTCAACATCTTAAAAATGAATATTTAGATATATTCATTGTATCTATAGATATTTTAAACATTTTTATAAATATTACATATGAATTAACTCAAGATCATGTTATGTTTCTTAAATATTTTAGAAATATCTCTAAAGAATGGGTCCAAACTAACACCTTTGCTACCACCAATATCCTAGCCAAAACCTTTATTGGAGATGCACTTGAATTGTATAATCAACTTCATATACATTCCATTACACAATTAGAGGATTTAGTTAACATTCTAGTGAAGGAGTTCTAATATGATGACCTTCCTAAAAACTACCTTAGCCATTTCATCAATGCCAAGTAACTTCCTAATAAATATGCTCAAACTTTCTTCAAATGATGGAAGTCTCTAACTCACAAAGTGGATCATAACATTAATGATTATAATATTTTTAAAATCTTTGTTAATGCTCTTTAAACTCCTCTTCAATACAAAGTTTAGATGTTTTCCCCTAAAACTTTAGAATAAGCCTTAGATCAAGCAAAAATTTAAGACTTTCTTATTACTCAATTTGAATCACTTCATGCAACTATTAAGGAACCTTTGCAATAATTTTCCCATAACATTAATTTATTGAAGCCTTGACAACCTCAAAAGGGAGCATCCAATTCAACCAATTTTAACCCAACCCACCCTCCTTTGAGTCTAGAAGAACTTTAGAATAAATTTCCACCCTTTAACCCATGAACTTTGATCCTTCCAAACCTCATCCAAAATGGTACAATCCTGATAAGTTTTGTTGGTGGCATGTTAAGATAGGTCATTCTCATGAGAATTGTCATGATCTTCATCAATTTATTCTTTCTTCCTTACTCAGTTCATGTTTTAGTCTTGATACTTTTACATAATAACATTATCAAGACTATCTTCAAGCCTTGTAAGCCCAATCTAAAGAATCATAATCACATCAACATCACCTACCTAATGATCAACCATAATTATCCCATACCTCCACCTCATCCATTAATGTTGTCCAAATCATAGTTGATCATTATTATTACACCAATAAAGAAAGGATAGATAATATGAACAACTTTAAGCAGGTGGTCACACATGTTAATCCTTAACCTCTTAGGTCACACAAACCCAAAGAGCATTTAGTTCGAATGTCTACTCCAAAATGCATCATAAATGGTCCTCCTTTATCTTATATACATCTTCAAACCTCTCCTACATGTCTTATGTTAATTCCAACATCCTTAAAATATAGCATATCAATACATTTACCTATCTCCAACTACATCTACAAGACCAATACATTTAATTCTAATTGTTCAATTTCACCTCAATCTACATCACATGTTGGGGAATCTTGTAATGCCCATGCTCATGTCACTTTAGACTTTAGGTCATCCTATGATGCCCACTCTTCTTATACATTTCATAATAGCAAACAAATTCAAACTTCAAGAAACCTTTAGAGACACATAGGCTTGTATTTCACATATTTATATTTGATATAAATGTTAGCATAAATTTTGATTGTTATTTTTGTTTATTGTTTATTTATTTTTTTGTGTCTTTTTTCATTTAGTATCATTTTATTTACACCATTATCTCCTTTATGTTTTGTTGGTTTTCTATCACATTATATTTGGCATTTGTTTCCCTTACGGTTCATAGATAGCACCTTCAAGTTTTTCATTGATCTTCATTTTATCACGTTTACGTCATTATTTCCCTTAGTCTCTTTATGATTCTTTGGTCCTTATTTACTTTCCCCCTCTTTTCATTTAACTTCCCCCTCTTTTGGTATGACTAATACTTTCATTGGTGCTTGTGTTATATCCCTTGTAGGTAAGTATATCTTTCCTTATAACATAACTCTCATAACATAATATCACCCCTTTTATAGCATTATTTTACCTCCTTGTGATCAACTATGAATATATTTATCATTACATCACTTATAACATAGATGGATCTCTCACAATCTCCATCTTTCCCACATAGGTCAATTTTGAAATTGCACACTTGTGGGCAAGTCTAGGAGTCTTTAGATACCTAGGTCTTTAGGTACTTTTCTCTAGTGACCAAGTGTAAACTCTCTTATATTTGTCACCTATTCCAATCATGATTGATTCTCTAAATCCATATGGAGGAGGAATATAAAAAGACAAATGAATTAAAATCTAAATCATAAAAGAAATAAAAGGCAATGATTAAAAGGCAAAAATAGTCTTAAAATTTAAATCACACCAAAAGATGTGATATTTATTTGGCACATCTCCTATATTAGTTAAATTTCAAACTCCATAGTTGGCCTCATGATAGATTTGAGGTCCATTGGGGTGTAGTAGGCCAGTAGACTGGGATAAGATATCTCATTATATCATATATTTATAGTGCCACCTACTTTATCACACAAGTACATAATCTTCATAGTAGATCAATGGATCTGTAAGGGTTCCTAAGAATGGAAATCACTTTGTGGGAAGGTGGGTCCATTTTATTTTTTATACATAAATCCTTCATGGGATGATCTATGTACTTTACTTGTTAGCCCAAGCTTTGTGTTCATTAGTCAGAGTATCCTAAATCCTTGATGTCAATAGTTTTTAGCCTTGCTCACTTGTCTATTGTGTCTCATTCTTTTTAAATATGTTCACATCAACCATGTGGTGCCTCACATTCCTTAATAATTCTCATCATATTTTATTGATATTCCCCTTGTTGGATATTAATTTTATTGATCACATCCTTGATCACATTTTCCTTATTACACATATTTGGTTTAGTTTTTTAGTTTCATTGTAAGACCTCGGATAGGACCAGCCCTTCTTCAAAAATGCCCTTAAACATTATACTTTATACACTATTTCATTGTCATATTAGGCATGTCACTAGGTGGTTGTGATTACTTACATTTCATTTTAGAACAAGCACTAAGTTTGAGTTGGGATTCTTTAGAGTTTTTGACTTTTCATTTATTGATCATGTTCTTCTATGATTTTTGTGGACTTTGCTTATCTTTATTTGGGAATTTGATAGGCTTACATATTTTTCTTTACATTTGACTTGACATGCTTGTCATACATTTTAATTTACTTTTTCATTTTTTTTCTTTTATGTTTTCTTTGTGTTTGATTTATCATGCTTATTTGACATGAGGTTACATTTCATTTACTTACTTATCTTTATTTGATCACATTGATATTTCATTTACTCACAATGTTTTACATGCTTCCCAACATGATTTAGTATGTTTTAAATTATTTACATGCTTTTCAATGTCATTTAGTGTCTTCTACATTCCTTTTCGGCATTCATGTTTTACATGTTTCCCAATGTGATTTAGTGTGTCCTACATTTATTTTTGTTATTACATGTTTGGATTTTTGGTTCTAACCTAGCCTTTACAATCTCAAGTTACCAATTTTCCTAGTGATTAAATCTATTTTCAAAGTTTTTGATTTATAATTTGACCATCCTATGTATGAACACTTTTTTTCTATTGTTAGCCTTGTATCCATAGGGTTTCTCAAATGTAGGTACTATGCCCTCTATGATCAAGACTATGATATTTGCATGCAATCATTTATTGGAAAGGTAAGTCAAGGTATGTATATATTACTTTCAATGTTTTCACTTTAAATATTTATTTATGTACTTCATTTGTTAACTTAATTTCATATGTTGTTATGTTCTTTCTCGAAGCACCATCCTATATTACACTTTCATGACACATGATGAGATTTGAGTGGATCATATGTACACACACAATTTTTTTTAAATTTATCATTTATTAACCATTTATCTATTATAATAACCTATCTCATTTCAAAATCTTTGATTACATGCCTAAAAAGGTGCATTGTGAAAGGGGTGGGTAAAACTTTGGTGCTTTGCAAGATTGGTGGTCCCTGTACCATTACTTAAAAACCACTATAATTTATTTTTATCCAACTCCCTAAGCAATTAAAACCCACTTATACACTCATTTAAATAATTAACCTTCCAAAATAACCCATAATTATATATACACCCTTTTTTATTCATTTTCCTACTATGTCAACCCAATCAATCTCATTAGGAATTCAGCATGTAATACATAATTTCATCAGCTAGTCAACTTAGTTCAAGGCCTAACAACTTTATTTCCAAATAAAAAAGATCAACTGGCCAACCCTATCGGTAAAATTCCCAAGAGGGTTTAGGGTTAATCCTTGGATATAAATACCCCCTTCACTTCATTTATAAAGAGAAAAACATTCATTTTTGCATTGTTATAACTCGTAATTTAATTATTTATACATTAGATGAATCATTACTTCTCAAGAAGGTTTAGGGTAAATATTTGGATATAAATACCCCCTCCACTTCATTTTAAAGAGAGTAACATTCACTTTCACATTATTACAGCTTGTAATTATGTATTTCTACACTTGAGGATGTATACACATAATATTTTCAAAACAATTATGGATACTTTCTCTCTTGCAAGAACCTATCAAGTCTCAATCTCTCTAAGTGAACACTTTAAAGGGTGTATCAGGAAAGGGGTGGGAATACTATTGGTGCTTCATAAGATTGTTGTGCCCTATACCACCACTTTTTATCTACACAACCATATCCCATATACTTCCCTAAGCCTTACCTCCTCTCTTACACACTCTTCCAAGCAATTCACTACCTTACTTAGCCCCTTTCTAAGCTTAAAACCCCTTTTTGACATTTAGATTACACTGTCAACTTGGGGTGACCCTATATTTAATTTTTTTAAATCATGTTATGGGTCTAGGTCAACATTGGCCATCCTAGACTAGGACCTAACTTATTTTTATCAATTAATGATACAAAGTCAAAATGGGCTGACCTTGTCAGCCAAACTTTTGGAAAGGTTTAAGGTTAGATTCAAATATATATACACATCTATTTATGTCATTTAAATAAGATAAGAATAAAAATATTATATTGTGCATCTACTTATCAACCATTCTACTTGAGGAGCATTGATAAGGGTTTTAATACTTTCTTTAAAGATACAGATCTTATCTTGTGAAGAAGTATTTTGGATGCATAGATAAGTTATGTAGCCTAGATCTGACTTATCCTTATTATCCTTACATACCACAACAACCTCTTGTGAAGCACCTTATCCAAGGGAGAGATTGAGGCTCGGTAGTTTCGTATTCAAAGGTAAGTATTCCTAACTTTATTCTTCTTTTGTATGAGTAGATAAATTAGTATTTATACCTATCTCCCATGGTTTATGATTTCTTATACATTGAATTAGGTATAAATATTTTATGCATCTTTAATTTTTATGTTTATTACGTCCACTTTGTGCCACAAGCTTTGGGGAGCACTAGATTATATTTTACTTTACGTTGCATTAACTTTGTGATTATGAAAACATATGACCTAGCTAAGGTTATTGCATAGTGTTGCTTTACTAGAGGCTTTATAACCCTCTATAGTGATGTTATTATGGTAAGATATCCCTTAGTTAGGTCTATTAGATCCATCTTGGTAATGACCCTGAATATCTAATGTATCAACAATCAGAATTGTAAGTAGGATTTATCTTCTCCAAGCTAAGATTGATTAATAGGTCAGTTGCATTTTTATTTATATACATTCTGGTAAACCCAATGTGAATTAAACCCTTTTAGGTTTTCTTTCATGCATTCATTTTATCATCATATTATATATTTATATTTTTTTAGTATAGTCTGTCATAGGTATAACACATAGTCACCCCAAAATGACTCTATTATGTTTGTGTGGGTCTTCTCCAAATATAAGTGACTAGATTAATCATATCGACACTTGTTTGGTTATAAGATTGCATAAATAGTCAAACCAATTGACTATGATCATAGTTCCTACTTTTTAGCATACATGTCAACAAACATAATCGATCTAGTTGACTATGTTTGCAACTTATTTTCATCATATAGGTTTTACAAACTCCATCAAGCTAGTCAACTTTGTTCACAAAATATTTGAATCAACACTTGAGCATCATAGCATAAAATTTTACAATCTAAACATCTTCAAACCCACTAAGGTTCATTCATATCTTCCTTGTTATTTCAATTTTTCATTTCTAGTACTATTTTTCAAAAGTTTGTAGTCTATAAAACTATACCCCTACAACAAAATGGGTTGATTAGATTGACATAGTTATGTAACCTATTTTCTATCTAGAAGATGTAGTTGACTTGTTTGAATCTGTTATTCTAGATCTTTATTTTGTATAATATTAGTGACCCAATTGACTTTGTTCTACATTATTTGCATACAATGTCACTTGAACTAACTCTATACTTTTTATAGTAAATAAATTTAACCTATTTTTGCTAGTAATTAGTTCACTTTTCATTTCAATTGCTTGCATGCTTAGAGTAATAAACATAGATTAATTAGGTGGTTTTTCAATTTACCAACTTAGTCACACTATTTTTCTCTTTGACACACACTTCCAAATCACTTTATACTAAAAAACATCAAATATTTGTCTTTCCAAGCCCTACCTACATGGATTTCATCACCAAAGAGGAAGTCCACTTAATTTTCTAGCCACGTATAAACATGTGGTTGATGGTATATATTGAAAAAGTATCTAACACCCTTATCACTATGAGATTATGAATTTAAGGGATAGGCCCCAATACCAATCCAATATCATCACCAATATAGATCCTTTTTAGTTTAAACTTCTTGAAACTATCCATTTACTACTTTCTAGTTCTTTCTTATAGCGAACTTTCCATCACATTAATTTTAAATTTTATTATAAGTTAACAACACTTAGGAATGACCAATTAGTTAGAATTTACTTTCAATTTGGTTGCTTGCTCTTTGATCATTATATTTTGTATTGCAAAACTTATATTAGCTAGCATTGGTACAAGGTTTGTGATGTGTGTTCTAGTTGGATCAATCACATTGATCCAATTACTTGTTTGCTTCATTTCATTTACTTAGATATTATCTTGAAAAATATTTTTATACTTTTAGAACATTATCATCCCTATTGACACAATATCTTATAGACTATTCATATTATTTTCTTTCAATATGCATTCATTTGTCTGACTGTGTATCTTTATCTTCATGTTTAGTTTCCTATCAAGCAGTATATAGTTGACCTATCTGACTGTATCCTCTTGTTTCCTATTCACTTTCCCATCGAGCAGTACATATTTGACCTATATGACTATGTTCTCTTCTTCTCTGTTATGTTTCCTATTTTTCATAACATTGTCAATCTATCTGATTATATATCCTATTACCTAATTTTTATTTCTATCAACTTTTTAGCCTCTTTTTTCATCATTAATTTCCTATTGGAGGATAATATAGAGTTAAATATAAAAAACATGATGAGTCTTACCAATCCTAATAGGTTTCCTAAGAAATAGCTTATGGCTTCCACTTTATATGAAAGCAATGTTAACATTTCTACTCTCACTACAAATTATCAGACTTCTCATCATTGGTCCTCAATTTTTAATCCTTTATTTTCTTTAAAATATGAGTGTGTTATAGAGTACACACCTAAAAAAAACTCTTCGTTAACTAATTTCCTCAACATAGAGGAAAGGACTCTTTAATAATCTATAATATTATGATAGGTCCTCAAGTATAAGAACCTCTTTCACCCTCCCCTACCTTCTATCATAGATTTGGGGGAGACACTTTCTTTGCTTCTCAACTTTTCCTTCTATTTTATCTCCTTCACGCACCATGACATATTTTTCTATGTTTTTTTCAACCTCCATGCCAAGTATCTCCACTAACATGGTAGGTTCAAACTCTAATGTCCCTTTCCCAAATATATATCTCCTTAATCATACCACTAGTGCATCTTTTACTACTAATGTTAATCATGCTACTAGTGCTTCTTTTTCTTGCAATGTTGATTATGTCACTAGTGCATTTTTTATGTTGGATAATTAACCTTATTTGCATCCCTTTTATAAGTTTTTATGCTTTTTCTAAGTCTTAATTATGTGTGCATTTATTAAATTTGTAAATTCATTTTATTCCTACCTTTATGAGGTGTCACTCACCTCCCTAATCCACTTGTTGGATTTAGAGTTACTTATATGTAACTCTGCCTTTCCTACATGGCACACACTTCCCTCTCTTTGTAAGTCACTAGGCCACAAGTGGTACACACATAGGGAGATTATAAGGTCATAATGGGATTCTATGTAACTCCCATTTTCCTCCTCTAGATCTATAAAAGATCCCTTCCTCTCCTCTTTTCCTCACTAGAATCTCTAGTTCTCTTTCTTCTTCTCTTATGTTCTTGATGCAATCTTGTGCTTATGGAGATTTTGGTAGCAATCCTTATAATAAGATCACACAGATTTTTATTTGATATGTTCAGTTTCTCACTTTAATATGTCTCATTTTTTAGTTTGCTTCATGAGATGTAATATTATTTCTTTCTTTCATTAAGTTCTACACTCTATTTTGTCATTATTAAACATTCTTGGCATAAATCTTAATATGGAATCAGAGATATAGTCATCTTATTGATATTTTTTTTAAGAGTGTGTATATTTTTAAGGAGTCTACATGGATTTTTTTTGCAAAGGCTCTAGCCCTTGATTTTCAAATCCATTTTTCTCTCCTCACCTAATTTTAGTGGTTTCTAACCCTTTTTTGTAGGTTTCAAGCCACATTAAATGTTTTTTTAAAAAATAGAACCATCTATTTTTTTAATCATTTTTTACTAATATTCAGTTGGCTTTATTTTTTTGAGCATTAAGATTGTTAATATATGTGTTTATATTCAACCATATTTTATTTTTTCAATAATTTAATTTCCTCTCTGCCTTTTTTTTTTTTTTTGCAAATAAATTTTTTATGGTGCTCAACCATTTCAAAATCTTCACACAAAAAATTACACATTTTTATACATTAGAGTTTGTTTCTTCTATTAATAGATGTGGTCTTTTAATTATGTAAGTTATCTGGAGAAAAGGTCATCACCCCTGGTGAAACAAATCTTTTGCCATTCCCAATGCTACCTTCTTCACTTCCATCCACCACTAGATATCTCTACACGGCAATCCATATGCAAGGTGAAGCGTGGGTTACCTATTTAAGTGGTGTCATTATTGCCTTCTATGCTTTCTATAGATCCTCTTCTATTTATTTGGTATCCATTTCTATTAGCTTACTGTTCAATCGGCTCTTTTTTGTACATATGTGTTTCATTTTTAAAATTATTTACCTTGTGCATCTAGTGCATTTTACCTTTTGTTTGAAATGCCTTTAGTTATCTTGATTCCTTTAGTGCACAGTTGTAGCGCTTTACGTGATTTACATGCTCATCCATTTATTTGTATTCTATTTTAGCATAACGTAGCTTTGAATAAGCTCACTCCACTTTTTTCTTTACAGGCCTTTCATTGGCTTTTGTTATTGGAAATATTCTTATAGTTCTTGTTTTTTAAAGCTTTGGTCACTTTATTCTTAAAATCAATCTTTTATTAAAAAGTTCTTAAATTTTGTGGCATCTTTTGTCTTTTAAAAAGTTAAAATAGTTTTAGAACTTTTTCAAATTGTTACATGTGGCATTTGTGTCTTTTGTGACATTTGTGTCTTTTTTAATAAGACTTAATTCAATTTTTTTTCTTAAAACAAAAAAAAAATCTATTCAAAAAAATTCAAACAATTTTTTTTTTTCCCTTTTATCATGAAGATGATTTTTTTAACAAAAGGAATTAAATTTTTTGTATGAGATTATTAAAGTGAATCATTGGTTTATTCATACTTAAAGTTTTTTTCAAATCCAAATAAAAACAAAATTATTTTTTAATATTTCATAAAAAAAATCAATTTCAGTTCAATCATTTGTTATTCACATTTTTTATCATGAGTTTTAGCAATTAAAATGAATATTTTTAAATGTTCTTTAGATCATATAATGTTGTTAATAACTGATTTTTTCCAATGATAGCCAAATTTATATCTTATCCTCTAATGGCTCTTAAATTGATCATTTTTTTGGTTTTTTAATATACTATGAAAACTATTCAAAATGATGAAATAAATGGTCTTAAGAACCAAATTGCATGTCAAAATGATCTTTTAAATGCCTTACAATCCTATTTTACTAAGCAAATGCAAACTATTCAATCTTCCTTAGACGCTCTAAATGTAAAATTTATGTCTTTTGCTAATACTCATAGTTCTAATGTTGATGAAACTTTTTGTGCTTCTCAAACACCTATGTGCACATCTTTTACTAACCCTAGCTTTAAAATCATGTAAATAATGGGCTATTCAGGTGGTGCACTTATTAATTATCAAGATGGTATTCTTGAACCTCTTGTGCCTAATTTCAATGCAAATTCTAAAGGTCTTGATTATGTTGATTCTACTGATTCACATGCTTCTAATGTAAAATCAGAATCTTATTGTCCTCTTGATCGATGGACTTATAATGCAATTTCTTTTGATTATACTACTTCTAATGCTCATACTTTGGTTAAAATTGATAAACCTTATGCACATTGTGGAAAACATGGGCATATTATACTTAAATGTTATAAATTATATTCATACAAATCTTGTGGTAAATCCACACATGATATATTGCATTGTTGAAAAAAATCTACTACCTCTAAGGGTAAAACTATTTGAATTCCTAAAAATGATGGATCTAATAGAGACTTTGATATGTCTTCTTGAGATGCTTCTTCTAGTGCTTCACACAAAATATCTTTTGCAAGTGACTCATCTTCTTTGTCTCTATTTTGATACTCAAATCTTGTATGCATTCCTTGTTTTTTTTTTTGCAAAGAATATATGATTTGATTATGTTGACTAACTTCTTTTCATGCAAGTTTATGCACTTTATGATGGAAGTTATTTTTACTCCATTTATATTTTTTTACATCTACTTTTATTACATTATGTATGTAGATTGTATTTTTGGCATAATCATTACTTAACTTGAAATATTGGTGTTATCTTGCTTGTTTTACAGGGTTTTATAGATCATTACTCATTTTTCTTGGTCTTTGTTCTATTGAGGATTGACCACCTTATCCAAAGAGGATTTTTTTTAGATTCTTAGTGATCTTACTTTCTTCCTTAAGACATTTGATGGCACTTTCTCCTCTTTCTTCTATAAAAAACTTTTGTAATTTCTCTTGAAGGACATTTCTATTAAGGGGGGGTTCTATGTAATCTCAACTCCATTCTTTGTTTGTAAATTTTTTCTCCACTTTTGTAACCCCAAATTAAGTTTAAGGGGGAGTATTGGAGAATTAACCTTATTTGCATCATTTTCATAAGTTTTTAGCATTTCTTAAGTATTATTTATGTGTGCATTTATTATATTTGTAAATGAATTTTATTCCTACCTTTATGATGTGTCACTCACCTCCATAATCTACTTATTGGATTTAGAGTTACTTGCATGTAACTCTCCCTTCCCCACATGACATAGACTTCCCTCTCTTTGTAAGGGATAAGACCATAAGTGTCACACACATAGGGGGTTTGTAAAGTCATAATGGATTCTATGTAACTCCCATTTTCCTCCTCTATCTCTATAAAAGATCCATTCCTCTCCTCTTTTCCTCACTATAATCTCTAGATCTCTTTCTTATTCTCTTATGCTCTTGATTCAATCTTGTACTTGTGGATATTTTAGTAGTAATCTTTTTAATAAGATCACGTTGGTTTTTATCTGATACATTTGGTTTCACACTTCAAAATATTTATATCATTTTTACTTTGCTCCATGAGAGGTAATATTGTTTCTTACTTTCATTAAATTATACACTCTTTTTTGTTCTTGTTAAAAATTCTTGGCATAAATCCTAATATTTTTATACCAATTCTAATCATGTTACTAGTGCTTCTTTTTCCACCAATATTTCTCATGCCACTAGTGTGGTACATGCTACTACTCATATTGCAACTTAAGGTACTAATACCAATACCAATGCTTACCATGCACATATTAGTCAAAATACTACCCAAACTCATTAATTTTATTACAAACGCTAAATCAAATGCATACTTTTCAAACCAATAATTCAAATCAAATTATGTAGATGTAAAACCATCTCATTTACCTTCAAAACCAACCCCAATAGGTTTCATGGAGAACACAAAATCCAAATGACCCCCACCTCTCCTTAGGGATAGCCATGGTAACCTTATTCCTCAACCACCCCTCATTAATAAAATGATCAAACATCTCCAAAATGAACCTCTTATACCTAAATTTATAATATCAATATAGGTGGTATCACACCTACCACCACCTACAACGGGTCTACCGATCCCACATTGCACTCAAAGATATTTGGTAACCTTTATAAATATTGGGTCAAACTTCATACCTTTTTTAATACCAAGTTATTGTCTAAAACACTCTCAAGAGATGCTTTAGATTGATACAATAAACTAAAAACCCATTATATCACTAGCTTTGAAGACTTGGTTAACTCCTTAGTATAAGAGTTTCAAACTAGTGATCTCCCTAAGAATAACTTAGCTCATTTCAGAAATTGTAAATAACTTGAAATTGAGATAGCATAAGTTTTCATCAAATGATGGAAGAACTTGTCTAAAAAATTTGAGCATAATATGATAGATGATAACCTTTTTCACCTATTCACTAATGTTCTCTACCCTAAGTTGTAATATCAAGTTAGGACTCTCTCTCTAATAACTTTAGAAGAAGCCCTCAACTAAGTTAGGTGACAAGATTTTATCATGTGCCAATTTGAACCATCTCAACCTACCATGAGCACTCATATGCTCATTAAGAAAGAAAACCTTCATGCTAAAAATGATGGTGTTATTGATACCTATGACATTATTCACAATATTCAAGCTATTTTTCCAAATAACACCATGAAGCATGCTTCCCCTCTAAATAACACTATTGATCCTACATTTTCTTAAACAAACAACATTAATGTCCATAAACCATTATCCTTAGCTAACATTAAAAAGTGTCTTCCAAGGCCTCTACCATAAGATATTGACCCCACTCATCCAATGAAATCATGGTATGATCTAAACAAAGTTTGTTGGTTTTGTGCAAGTTGGGACCACTCTCATGAGACTTATCAATAATTACATAATATTCTATGGATTTCCTTCTTGGCCTAAATTTTTATCATAAATCACTAATTCATAAGCATCAACAAGAATATGACACAATGAAACACAAAACAAAAACCAAACATTAAATTAAAATAATGCTCATCTTGCTATATATAAAGATCATTTTCCTAATCATCAAGATAGCAATGACAAGCCTACTCCTTTTAAAAATAATGTTTAAAGTCTTATAAACCTCATTAGTAATGAATAAAATGTGGAAAATATGACTAAAATTTTAATATTAGTTACTTTTATCGACTCTAATCCAACACCCACACATCAAACCTCTCAAACATTTTGCATTATTCAAGATACTTCCCCATCTCATCTCATAGAGTTGGGGCAAGAAGACCTTATAACCTTCCATGAACCACTTTAAAAAAACTCAAATGGATCATACCTATCACACTATATCTACTCTTCCCCCAACATCTACACATTTAGACAACATTTCCCAACCTTACATAGTATTTATTCAACCCAATCACAAGAAATACCTCAATCAACCATCCCACCACCTCAAAATAATCAACCTATTTGTCCTCAAACTAAACCAGCTACATCTTACCAACATAAGTTTACTCTCACTTCCAACCCTCCTTTAGAGGATCTCTTACAACATTATGCACCTATATCTATTAATCCCCCCATGGGTTATGATGAATAGGACCACATTACAGAACTTTCTCATCTCCCATCTCAAATACCTTTCTTATAACTAATGTGAACTTCCCCCCATCATCAAAACCATGTAATGAAATTATTGTTTGAAATGAACATCCCTCATCCTCCTCTATCAAGATTCAAAGCTACCTTATTGGGGTATAAAGATAATATCCTTCAACAATGTAAATATATGTCCATACATGTTGATGAAACAATGGACACTTATCTTTCCCTTAAGTTTCCTATCACTTCCATGATTCTAGATGAGATTCTACTTTGTGTGGATGATCCTAATTTATTCATTAGTGTCTAAATCATTGATATCCAAATCAAGTGTGACTTAATTGATGATGGTTCAGGTACTTGCATTACCTCCCTTGATTTCATTAAAACTCTTGGATACTTTGAATGTAATCTTAAGTCCACAAGTAGCACATGTCAAATCTATAATAAAAGGCAAATGCGTCCTTTAGGTTTTGTGTGGCTTCCCATTATTGTCCCTCATGTCACTATCCACATGAAAGTTATGATATTTAACTTTCCCCTCTCTTATAACATCTTGTTTCGTAGACATCAGACTCATCGCATGAGGGTTATCACCTCATCTGCATGCCAATGCCTTAAATTCCCCCATAATGGTTTTATTTATAAGATTCAAAGAGACACAAACCCTTGGAATTTTAAACAATTCCAAAAATATGGAGTCTTTAAAATTCCTACCCTTAAACCTTTGCCTAGTATCAAATTTAGGGAACTCAACTCTTCAATTATCATATCAATTCTACCCAATGTTATAATGGTCACACCAAACTCATTAAGAACATACCACCTAACCTCCTAGATTTTGATGATGATGAGCCAGATTAAATAATCCTCAAGATCAAAAATTCTAATTTATCCCCTCATAACATCACCCAATTTTCTCCCTCTTTACAACCTCATTCTTGTCAACCTCTTATCGATGATATACTAGTGGTCTTAACTAAGACTAGATATTTTATTCATCATACAACTTATGATGATAAGGTCATACCTACATGTATTATTGACCTATATACACCTGACTATGATGATGGTTATGCTTTAGATGACCCATTTCTAGGACTTTTCCAAGCTAGAAATTTTGTGATTCTTTGATATTGTACTTCTTTATTTTAATCTTTTCATTCATCTTATCTCATTATTTCTTTCATAGTGCCTTATTTTAGTTTTTTCATTCATATTATCACATTACTTCTTTTATAGTGCCTAATTCTAGTATTTTTCCTATTTTTCATAGGGTAGAGATGGAGTGATTACATGGTACACCTCCAATTTCAATAGAACCTCTTATAAGCATGCTCATAAATCATGTCATGACCGATCCTTATCATTTTTCTAAGTACTATGATCCTTCTAGTTTTCTTCCCCTAGAGATGTTAGCTACTACTGTCAAGCCTTCCACATGTCTAGCCTCACCTTTAGTTGATCCTAATTTGGTTCCTACTCCCACTCTACCTTCAGCTAAGCCTCATCCTATTTTTGATCCTACTTTATCTTTAAATGAGCCCAATCCAATTTCTATTTCAGCCCTACCTTCCCTTGGTGATGGCCTTCTTCCTTTTTTGCATCTTGATCCCATTCCCTCATAATGGGAAAATCAACCTTATTTTGATATTCCTAAAATTATTAGTCATTGGACTAGAGACTTCCAGTTATATCAGTCACCCTTGGCTTCTCCTTCTACCTCTTCCATTAATAGGCCCTTAAATCCTACTAACAAGTGTATTTTTTGCTTCTATGGGATAGATAATAATTCTTCCACTCATTTATGAAAGCTTTGATAATATATTGATACATTAAATCCCACCCTTGCTTAGCCCAAAGATAAGACTATCCCTCTTCCTAAGTTGTTGCCTGAGTATATCCCTAAATATGGGGTGGTATATTACCTTTGGCACTAGTGTGGTACCCATCATATCGATCATTATCATATTCTCCAGCAACACCTTCATTATCACCTTATGTCGATACATGTGCCATCTATTACTTCTTCAATAGGTCACCCACACAAGAAAGATCATCTTTCTTCACCCATGGCACCTTCTTTCACACCTATGGCCCCTTCTCCACTAGTGGTGCTTCCTTTCTATTCCATAGATACCATTCTTATTCTAGAACCTATTCTTCTCCTTGAGTATTATACACATAAGATCCCTCGTGAGCATGATCCTTCAACTACACCTACATTTTCTATTGAGGATATTTGGTGAGAAGTCTTTGCAAAAATTTCCATGAGGATTGATGAGACTTTCATTGTCATTAGGACCCAACTTCATAGAGATGTTTTAGATGTCAAGGATAATATTTATGGACAAATTTATCAATATTTTTTTAACACAACATGGTGTTCTTTCACTTTATTCTTCATTATGATTTTGGATTGGACTTTTGATCTACTTTTCTATATATTATATCATTTGACTATGTGTCAAATTTGGTTTCACCTATCTATTTCACATGGATCTTTATATTATATGTTATGTGTTGTATATGGTTTCATTTACTTTCATTATCTTATTCTTGTGGATTATTTTTCATTATTTCTATAATTGTACACTTATGTTTATGACTTCCTTTTTTCATGGATTTATTTTTATTTTCCAATGATTGTTTGTTATCTTATCACGTAAACTTAGATAATTATTATTGTGACTTAGTTATACAAATCTTGATCCCCTTAGTAATCTTTCTTCACCATATGATTAGTTATCAAATAAGACATCTCATTATACTCCTATTTTACCAATCAACTTTGGATCTCCTTTTATTTTCTTATATTCCTTTCACACACTAAGCATACATATAGTCAAAACTTGAGATTACATATTGGTTCATAGGTAAGACTAAGTGTTTAATCAGTCATATATTTGGATACTTGTCTTCATTTAACCAAAGTCTAAAGCTCATTTGTGTATCCTTTCTATCACTCATGTTGATTATACCAAATCCATATGGATGAATCATAAAATCCATAAAAAAATTAAAATCCAAATCATTTAAACAAAAGGCAACATACAAATTCAAAATTCAAATCACACTAAAAGACATGATTCATAGCACATCTCTTTTGTCTAATCAAATATCAAACTCCATATTTGGCCTCATGATAGAATCAAGGTCCATTTTGGTAGAGTAGGCTATTATATTAGGAAAGGAGAATAAAAAATCTTTTAGTGCTACTTACTTTCTCACACAAATACCCAATCTTCACAGTAGACCGATGACTCTGTCAAAGGTCCTGAGGAATGAGGAACTTGTTTTGGGAAGATAGGTTTATTTTACTTATTTATATAACCTTCATGAGTTGATCTTAATATCTCACTTATTTGCCTATATAGCTTTGTGCTTATTGTGATTAATTATCCTTTGTATTTTGATGGTCACTAGACTCTTAGTGTCTCTCCTTTATACCTGATATGCCTCATGTTTCCTAAGTTGTTTATAATCAACACTTATGTCATGATTTTACATTCCCTCTTTCATTTCCAAATTCCTATTATTTTCTCTAGAGAAATATTATTTTGTTAGTTGATAATTCCCCTAACATTTCTATTTATGAGTTGTAGTTTAAGACCATGGATAGGACCAGGCTCTCCTCATACATTATTCCATTAAAAATAGATTTTTAAATCATTCCCATAGTTTTTTCCACCTCATTGGTGTTCCCTTTGTGAGTTTTAGTGTAAGACCATGGATAGGACTAGACGCTCCTCACAAAATACTCTAATACCTAGTTCTTAATATAACCAAGACACAATGTAATTACATGCATCAAATTTGAGATAAGTAGTGTTCAATTATGAGTTACATGTCATTTACATACCTCCCATATTGATATAGTACGTTTTATGGTTACTTCATAAGTATTTCACTTGTATCTTCTTATTTTCCAATTGTGTATGCTTACAACCACTTTATTAAATTTCTCATACTTCTTAGCTTAAATTAGTGTGATTAATTTTATTCCCTTTTACATTTTTTCTTTCTTTTTATACTTCGCATCTTTATTTAGTATGATTGATTGACTTAATTGTTTTATTTTTATACCATTAGTTTTTCATGTGTTCTCCATTGTATTACAATATTTTCATACTTCCCAATGTGATATAGTGTGATTTTTATTTGTTTTAATTTGGTGCAAAAATTTTATATGGTTTTAAAACATTTGTTACCCTTTTTTACCATCTTCGGTTTATTATATTTAATCATCTTTTATTTTTACACATTTCCCATTGTGACATAGTGTGTATTATATTTATTTTGATTAATTATAATTTTATAAATCATTTTTTGCCTTTTGATTTTTAACCATGCATGTGTATCACATAATACTAGAAAATAAAACACACATCACATATTTCCAATAACATATACAAAAAAATCTAAATACATGTGCTAGAAAGGAAATATATCCATGCATTCACATGCAAATATAAGTACAACTCATGATATAAATCACACTATCAACATATATATATATATATATATATATATATATATATATATATATATATATATACATCATGTGTTTTATATAATATAAAGTAAAAAATACAATAGCTACAGCTCTAAGTATATTCTCCATCATGTCTTTCATTTGGCCTAGCCACGCTACCCATGGATGCATATGAATCACCCTTTTAAATAGTGAACTATAAAGAGGCAGTCCAGAATTTCAATCTAGCAACCTATCCTTATAGATTGGCCACCTTGGCTTGCACCTATCTGAGTTGGATTGCAGTTACCATATACATGGCTCACTCCTATGATAGGGCTTGTTAGGTGTATACCTCTCTATCTATAACCCCTACCAATGGGTATGACCCATCATTGCATGCATGTAGCTACCTCATAGCCTCTCCCACTAGTCTAAACTAGCCTACCTAAGTTAGGGCAGATAGAACCTTAGGATCATCCAATGTGGTAGGGTTGTATGGTGTCATCACCCCATCCAAAATGTCATGGTGTGAAACCATAACCAGGGCTCCCCATCTAACCTCCTCTATCGTAGGATCTATAAAACTAAAAACTAGATAGGCATCAGATCATATATATATATATATATATATATATATATATATATATATATATATGTCAAATCACCTGTCTATCATTATCACAATGCAACAAGTGTTCTATATCAAAAACTTAATTTAATTTTAAAAAAAAATCACCAATGTTGGTGTTGCAAACCATGGTCTCCCCATATATTCACTCACCAAATACCTCCTCCATTAGTTACCTCTACACCAACACAAAGCTAGGAGTTAACTAGCACCTATGCTTACTCACATTAATGGTGCCTCCATCATTTATGAGCAAGTGATGGCCATTATTGACTCTGATGTGGTGCCTATTATCCTCTTGAATCCACATACATCACATCTCTTTTTCTTGGGCCCGTTGCCTCCTACTATCATGCACGACCAGCTCATGGTCTAGCACACTAAGGCCTAATCATTGGTATATCCAAATATACCCCTCCACCTCCTCTACCTCTCAACTCTCTAGCATGTCATGCCCAATAATTAGGCACTACTAAAGGATTTTATATATGGAGAAGTCTCAACTACCTAGCTACACGAACCATTGGGTGTAGTTCCACCCATGAAGTATAATAGCTTATGATCTACACATGTACCAACCCTGTAGTAATAGTAAACCAACTAGGCCTTATAGTAGTTATGTGAGTGTAGGTTTTCCACACTATTTACCCTCATGTGATAGTATGTAAGGCTAGAATATGGGACATGGCCCACACTACATGGTCTTACCTCCATTGTAAGACCTAAGGCAACCTATCATTGATCACATGGGGTAACCCAATTAGCTAATATATAAGAAACCTCTCATAGATCCATGTGCTAAGCAAACTCATTGGTCCCATCATCTTATGCCCTTTGGACAACATCCCATACATATCATGCATGAGCTAGACTTAAATGACATAACTAAAATTATACAATGTTCCTTGATCTAAAATTGACTGAAATAAGGTTATCATATACAGTAGTAATTTGCTATCTAACTTATGACACAACACTTGTGAAGTCATAAGTCCTATCACTACCTTCTAGATGTCCATAATGGTTACCAAATATACATCTAACAAGCTCACCCTTAACCCAAGGTATATCCTATCTGAGCCTGTATCCCAATGAGCTAAGGCTTGTCTCTCATCCTCTAACTCTAGTGTATCAATGATCACCATTGTCCTACCTATCAAAAGCCTAATCAATGAGTGAACATCCTCTAAAGTAATATCCACCTTAATGGTGTCCTCCTCCTCCTATTGAAAAGTGTTGGTCAACCATTCCCATGCTCATAGGATTATGACAATGATATCAACACTCAGAGGGATCCATCTCATCTCCATAATTTTATCAAATCCCAAGGTGACCAATCAATCTCTATCCACATCAATTAATCACTCCAATAGATCTGGTAACCATGATATATCCACCAGGTGCCAAAATCCCTATCATCTCTAAAACATATCAAATAATAGAGGATGTATTAGATCTTAATGTCATAATAATTAAAATATATTCTCAAAATTTCACAAATTAATTACCTCATCAACTTCTTTGATTTAGTTTTCTAGTTTTTCCATTTTCTTACACTATCAACCAATTTGATACTAAATCAACTATGTTATAATTTTGTTATACTGCATCATCCCATTGGTACATAGTCTACCCCTTTTCTTTTAGACTATATCAGTCTATTTGATACTAAATTGGCCCTTTCCTAGTTTTATCATATGACATCAATCTTTTAGTGCAAAGTCGGCCCCCTTTAACAAACTAAATTGGCAACATATTACCAACTACGTTAGCCAAAGGGTACTATATTATCCATATTCCTATTCCAAATTATGTCAATCTACTACTACATAGTTGACCACATTTAATAATATTATGTCAGCCCATTGTTACATAGTCAGCCCCCTATTTCCTATTCACCTATGAACTAAGTTGACCAAGTCGACTCTATTCTTTGTCTACTATGAATTTTTGATAATTTATAATAAATACCTTAAGCATTCATTGGTCTAATATTTTCATACCCAGTACCCCATTCTACCCCTAGTTTACCTAAAAAATTTTTAGGGTGAGTTTTGGTGTCTAATTTTTGCTTACTAGTCAATTTTTTATATTTAACTCAATTTTAAATAAAATTACTCAAAAAAATTAAAATTCATGTTTTCTTACCTGTGATACACTAGTTATGGCCATTATACATCCTCATCATCATAGTTGTCATCTCCTCACCATGGTCACTCTCTAGGCTCAAACTGGGTCTCTCAGAGCAATGTTTTCTCAAAATAGTAAAAAATAACAAATTAATTAATTTTCACCCTATTTATATTTACTATTCAAAATTATGTACCTATCAATTATTTACAACCAGATTTTATTTTTTGACCATATTTTTGTTTCTACTAAATCTTTTTTCTAAACCAAAAGATGTTCTAGAATCCTAACATCAAAGATAATCTTTTCACATATTACATGTATATTTTGTAAAAAAAAAAAAAAAAATCTTCTTTTTTGCTAATTTATATAGGTTTGCCTAATGTTCCCTACATTGGACACCTTTACATTTCTTTCACTTTAGTTCTTATCTACATTACTAAGGTAATTAAAAGTATGTGTTTCTTAATTATGTCCTTTCATTTATCTTATTCACTTCTTTTTATAATTTATTTAGCTTCAGCATTGTGTGTTGCTATGTTCTTTTCCAGAAGCACCATCCCATGTTGTACCTATGTGACACATGATGTGCTTTGAGTTGGACATATTTATACATATGATATTTTCAAACTTTATCAATTAATGATGCTTTCTCTCTTGAAAAAAACCATCGAGTCTCAATCTCTTTGAGTGCACACCTTAAAGGGTGCACCAAGAAAGGGGTGGATAGACCATTGGTGCTTCACAAAATTGTTTTCCCCTATACTAACACCTAATATATACACAACCATCTCATATACACTTCCCTATGCCTTGCCTCCTCTCTTACACACTCTTTCAAGCAATTCATCACCTTACTTAGCCCCTTTCTAAGCCTAAAACCCTTTTTTTACATTTAGCATACACTATCAACCTGGGCTGACCCTTTATTTAATTTTTTTAAATCATGTTATGAGTCTAGGTTAGCCTTTATCAACCTAGATGAAGACCTAACTTATTTTTATCAATTAATTATATAGATTCGAATTGGTTTGACCCTATCGACTAAACTTTTTGAAAGGTTTAAGGTTAAATTTAGCTATATAGACACATCCATTTCCATCATTTAGAGAAGAGAATAAGAAAAATATTATATTACACATATAATTATCCATAATTCTACTTGAGGATCATTGCTTAGGGTTTCAATATCTTCTTTGGAGATACGTATCATGTCTTATGGAGAAGTATTTTGGATCCATAGGGAAGTTGTGTAGCCTAGAGCTAACTTATACTTGTTATCCTTACATACGACAATAGCCTCTTGTGAACCACCTTGGCCAAGGAAAAGATTGAGGCTCAGAGGGTTCATCTTCAAAGGTAAGTATTCCTAACTTTGTTCCTCCTTTGTAAGATTAGATATATTAACATTTGTACTTATCTTACATGCTTTAGGATTTCATATACATTGACTTGAGTATATATCTTCTATGAATGTTTACTTTTTGTGTTTATTACACCCACTTTGTGACACAAGATTTGGTGAGAACTATATTAGATTTTACTTTACTTTGCATTTAATTTGTGAGTATGAAAACATAGGACCTAGCTAGGGTTATTTCATAGTATTGCTTGACCAAAGGCTTTGGAACCCTCTCTAGTGATGTTATTAAGGTAATATCTTTTAGTTAGGTCTAATAGATCCATCTTGGTCATGACCTTGAATATCTAATATATCAACAATCAGAAGTGTAAGTAGGATTTACCTTCTCTGAGCTATGATTGATCAATAGGTCAACTGAATTTTCTTTTGTATATAGAAGATTGATTGCTAAGGGTTTCACTTTGGAGGGAAATAAGTTTATCTTGTGGGTAAGTCTTGGATGAAAAGTAGGACTATTTCAGCCTATAGATGACTTATATAGTGTGATATTTACAAAGCCACAACCTCCTCTTGTAAAACACCATTATCCAAGGGAGAAATTGAGGCATGATGGGTTCAATTCAACATAAGTATTCCTAACTTTTACTTTTTCATTTAGTAGATTAAATATTATAGAAATTAGTAGGATGAATGTTTTACTGTTTGCTTAGTTTACCTCTACATTAACTTGAGTGGATTTCTCTTTGCATATTTTATTTTATTTTGTTATTAATTATTCCCCTTTATGCCACAAGCTTTAGTGAACACTAGATTAGATCTATTTTATGTATTATATGCTTAGTTAGGGTTATTTCATAATGTCATTCACTTAGAAGTTTTGTAACCCTATTCTTTGGTAATGTGCGGTAAGAGATCTCTTAGGTTTAGTGGATCCAAATTGGTTATGTCCTAATATAAATAGCTATGCAATGAATTATTTTGGTAATATTACCTTCTCCAAGATTATAATCCATTAAGTAAGATAAGTTATAGATCAATATTAATCCATTACATATACCATGTGTATCCTTCATTTTCTTATAAAAATATGCCATCCATAAGAAAATGTATCTCCAACTCCCTTTTGTCTCAATTGTCTAATAGGCCTCTCCACTGTAATGTGTTCCCGCGTCCACACCTGTAGTAGTGTGGATAACCCTATGTTCCCAAATCCCTTATGCACAAATATATAAGTCTATGTATAAGTGTGCCAACATGGAGGGTCCCTATGTAAACTCAATAGCACTCTCCAACATATTTTAAATCACATATAATAACCTTGTAATAAATAATCTCCCACTCTGATCTAGTAGCAATACCCACTAACAAGGGCCTTCCTTACTAATCTCAAGTTGTATGTCTCCTCTAAAACCATGAAATAATCTAAGTTGATCCCATAATCAATCATTAGTATGATATACTCCTAAAACATTATCACTAGTGATATTTTCTATGAAGTCTCCCTCAATTAAATATGTTCACCTTGTATTAGGATGTGAAGTATCCTCCATACATCATCCAATGTCATAGTCATCCCCCTACAGGTAACTAGAACATGCTAGTCTAAGAATGTCAATGATCTATCAAAACTTTTAGTAGTGCCCCATCTACACTAATCTCAGGCATCCCAACCACATACAATTGTCCCACTATCTCTAAGACACATGTTTTAAAATCCCAGAAGCTTTACATCAATTATTGCACCCCCGATCACCTCTCCTACATAGTCATAATAGGTCATCTCTCTTGAAATATTTTAAGAGCACATTATATTATTTTTACATCATATAATTATTTATCAAACTCATTAATCACTCCATCATGCATACTTGATGACATTTATATATTCACTTTCATTTTCTAACCTATCACGAATGAACTCACCAAAATGTCAACACATGAACTACATCCTTTAGATGAATTCACCATTCTAAAAAAATTGATGTACAGTATAATAAATTCACCATGAATTTTGAATAATTAACCATGATTTTTTAGGAAAATTTTTCAATGAAATAATTACTAAAACCTCTCACAAACCCATCATTCTAGCCAATGAACTCGTCGAAATCTTTCCTAAAACTGCCATTCTCATAATGACTAGATTGTTTCACCTAACTTTATCTATCATTAATGAGCCTAAAAACACAAAACCAAAATTCATAAATAGTACTTATCAGATCCCCACTTTCCTTTTTCCTTCATTAAAATCAAATGTGCTTGTTATGATGCTTATCAACTGGTATTCTCTCCATTCTTCTCTCACAATCTAGAGCAAAATCAGCACTAAGTGGCTAATCACAACAATTAACCAAATGAATGTTCATGCAATGAAATGTTAAATTGACCCTCTCCCTATATATTCCCTCACCCCATGCATCTATTTTACCCAAACCTAAGCTTATTTTCTCAAATTTTATAATCAATCGCTTCATTTTATTTTCAAATCATATTACAAATTCATTGGATTACTCAATATCTTTCAACTTGCAAATCAATCTTATAAAATTTTATCACTTATCCTTGAAAATTTTATTTTCTTCTTTTTTTGACCAAATATTACCAATGTGACATATCATTCCCACATATACCCTTTTACATATATTATTTCTTTGGGCACAATCCAAGTGTGCAGCTTAGAAAATGGGAAATCTTATTTTTCAAATCAACTTCCTAGCACTCATTCACTTGAGGCAAATTATTTTTACATATGCCTACAATCTTAAAAGAATTTTATTGAGAATATTAATTCCATTAATTGGTAGTATTATCTGCATCAATTATCCATATAACCTTATTCATTTAGACTATTTATTCTCATATATTATCGTATATAAACACTCAATGAGGCATTATTTAGTCATTCAAAGCCTCTTAGGGTGTAATCTTTCTACATCCATTATTCACTCTAATTTTTATTTATTCTTTAAAAAGGCATTGTTTATTCTAATTGCAACACCATTTAAAATAGGGTTAAAGTTAGACACATAAATTATTCCAATTTAATTTTGTAATTAATTTTATTTAAAATCTACACACTAACTCAATCACCATCTCAAATTTCAATTTACCATTAACATAATTTTCATCCCTTTTTAAATAATTAATTAATTTATATTAATTAATTAAATCATACATGCATAATTATTCAAAACTAATTAAAATCTAAAAAAATTAAATCACCATGCATCTTCCATGCTTCTCTTAACCAAGTGTTGAGTCATCCAACCAACTCTTTAACCTTCTCAACCAATTGTTGAGTTGTCATTGAACATTTCAACTAACTTGATGAGTCATCCAACTATCTTGACTCATTCCTAAGTCATTTTCAACTACCAACTAACTTCCCACTTATCTCTCACACACATGGGAGTTAGTCATCATCCATTGAGATGAGGACTCAAATCCAGTTGTTGATTATTATCATAATTAAACAAATTTAAATTATTCTCAACCATTAATTTCATCACCCTCAAGCCTATAAATTAAAATGTCATCATATATTTTAATCATCCACTTTAAATATATCAAATTGTTATCTAATTTAATATATCCATTCATTAAGAATCTAAGTTATTTACACCCACATGTTGCCTAATTCACCTTTATTTGGAGAAACAAATTGAACACCCACATCTAATGAAGCAAGAGTAAATCCTATGTTCACAGTGGAGAAGGTGATGAGTGTATTTTACATGTCTTGTAAGTATCTAATTTTTTTAGCTTTTTTTTAGTATTATTTCTCAATCTAAAGTTTTAGTTTAGATTTAGAATAATATTTACATTAGTTTAATTTCCTAATTTATAATAGATTCTAAATTATTTAGTTACCATAATCACTTTATAATTAATTCATATGAGACTCATAAAACATTTGGGATGACCCATTATGTGAATTTAAATTTGATAAAATAACCATTATTTGGTGAGAGGACATGGTTGATAGATTCAAACACTATCGATGAGTGGGATAGTTCATAAAGAGAAACCATATTTGAGGAGTAGAGGATACTAAGATAGAAGTGTGTATTAGTCAAATTATAAGTTTAGGATATATTAAATGATGAATAGGAACATTTAGAATCTAAATTTGCTTAAATTTAAAATTTAAGGGTTATCGACATAGAATGGAATGAAGGGTAGTCGAGGACCGTGGAGTTTGGCATGAGATAAGTGTGTTTGAGAGAATGGCCACAAGTGAATTGTTTTAGTAATAAATTTTAATTTACATATCTACATATTCGTCAACTATGGTGACCACCTCAATAATAAATTTTTAAAGTAAACCAATTTACAAGGTTAAACCAAGTGATAATAGTAATGAGGTAAAAACTACATTTAATGTAATATTGTAATATACAAACCAATTAAAATTAACACCTCCACCAAAGAGGAAATTTCCATGATTACCATCACCTCCTCATGTGATTCTAAATAATTTTATCAAGTGTAACTTTATCACACTCCTTCCACCATAATAACTTGATCCAAGAATACCTAGACCTTGAAATTATGATGGCAATGCATGTTATGAGTATCATCACATGAAAAGGTAATCAAAAAACATGTCTCAAGATAAGACATAATATACAATATCTCATTGATGACAACATTATAAATTTGGGCACCCCTATAGAAGAATCTTGATTGCAACACAATAGAAATCAAAAGTTGAAGATTTTTAGCAATCCCTCCCTTAAATATGAGTTAATGGAAACCAAGGACAATCCATAGGTACATTTTGCATATAATGTGTATCCTCCACTAATGACATATGATCATACACTAAATATCATCATTGGTATAATCTAAAATACTCCACCTGAGTAGCCCATGATTACATTTGATGACAGTGAGATAATTAAAAATGATTCATATTTTCGTGCATTTTTCATACTAACCTATATTAAGGAATAAAGTATATGAAATGTTATGAGTTAAAATGGCTTAAGTGAGATTTTTTTTATGGTGGAAATTCTATAATATCTTAGATGCACACAATATGAAATGGAAGATATAATGAAACCAATTTAAAGGATTTTATAGATAGAGACACACTAAATCAAGACACATGATATTACCTCATCAAGCAGGATAAACTATATTATCCATTCCATTCCTTATTATAGAGTAAGAGGGTATTAAAAATTTTGTTATGACACCCATGGATGTAAAGACTTTTGGTAGTTCTATCCATATTAAATCAATGCCTAAAATACATATACTGTAATAGAGTGTTTACAGTTCTAAGAGTGTGATATGAGTATCCCTTTCAGTTAGTGATATCTCATCCTCCACCCCCACCACCATCATTATTGGTTGAGTCACATATTCAATATCATTTTTAAGAGATGGATGGTACACATATTTAGGATCATTATTCAAATATGGATGGTACACATATTCAAGATCATTATTAAGAGTTAATTGACACATATATTTAGGATAAACATATAGGGTTAATTATTACACATATATAGGATCTATTTATATAACCAATTATTTTACATAGAGTATGTTAGATAGTTACTCAAAGACCATATAGGGAAGCATATCCTATAATAAATACTCAGTTAGCACTGTGAATAATTTAGCGTGTTCTATAATAGACACAAGCATCGAGATGCACTCTTTTTTAATAGTAGATATTATATACAAGTAATATTTTCAAACTTTTATTGATTACTGACACTTCATATCTTGCAAGAACCTTTCAAGTCTTAATCTCTTTGAGTGCATGCCTTAAGGGGTACACCAAGAAAGGGGTGGGTAGACCATCAGTGCTTCATAAGATTATTGTTCTTTTTTCCACTAGCCATCCACACACTAGCCTCCTAAAACCATTTAACATAAGCTTATTCTTCTTAGTTCTTCCTATTCCTATCACTTGTTATGTTTTATCCTTCATTTCTTGCCTTATCACCCTTTTGACCTGTCAGTTTTGCTAGGTTGATCTAGTAAATTTTAGGGACTTTTCCTCTCTTTTAGTTTATTGGCCTCTTAGTTGACCTAGCACAAACCTAGAGAGTTATCCCTAAAAATATGCTAGGTCGACTAGGTCAACCTAGCATAGCTGACATTACTAAATGATTTTAGGGTAAGTTTATACTATATATACAAGGTCATTTACCACCATTTTATAAGAGAAAATAATTAAGTGAACAAGTGTGAATTAACATCTACCTATTGACCATTCTACTTAAAGAATAAGCTTTAGGGTTATGTTGGGACCAACATACCCCCATTTTTTGAAAATTGGGACCTTAGAGAAACCCTAAAGTTTGAACATGAAAATTTAACATGATAGGATCATTTATAGAATTTGAAGATCATCCACCTTATTAAGGGTAGGCTTACTTGGTTTTGATTTGGATTTAATTTGGACTAACATCACCAATAAGTGTTCTTTATTACTCTAGTTATAGGTTTCATGGCATTTATCCCTAAAAATTTCATGTCTAAAAACCCTAGCCAAAGCCCTTAGTTTAAATTTGAATAATGGTGGGAACCCTTTTTAAAATCCATTTTTGGACCTAAGGATAAAATTCATGTTTTGAGCTTAGTCATGTTTTTAAACACAACTAAAACTCAACTAAAAATGTTTGCCTCCCTTTGTTATTTTTCCCCTATAAAAATTATTTTGTATGCATAACTAATATTCATTCTAAAAGATCTTTTTAGTATGTCCTAACTTAGCCTAAGATTTTAACCCTAAGGCCCTGACATATTTATTAATATAATCGAGACCTTAGTTTTAACACCTTAGCCTAGGTCCTGGCTCCCCAAGTTTGATTTTATGTTAGCTTGGTCCTTTGATTTGCAACTTAGTCTAAGGTTTTAATCCTAATGCCCTGACATATTTATTAATACAAGTGAGACCTTAGTCTTAACACCTTAAGCCTAAGCCTTTTATATCTCTACGATCTTAACTTGACTTCCTTACATCTTGTAGGATCCAATGGTGCATGCTTTATCACAACATTTGATCCAATGAAGTGAGGAAAGCCCAAGCTTTGACTTAAATAATATGCATCTTTGATGATCTAATGGTTCGCACTTTCTCATGTCCTTGTAATCAAATGGTGTAAGGAAATCCTGATATAATCCAACATATATCCCATTAGACCAATCACATTCAAGCTTTTGAATCATAATCAATAGTTCTTACTTCATCATGGCCTCTTGATTAGACAAAGTGAGGTGCTATTGAAAAGTCAAAGGGTTATGAAAGGCCCAAATTATCGATATGTGACACCATTTCATTTAATGATCAAATTTAAATGGGTCCTACCCAATAAAGCAACCAATCATGAGCAAGGTCTCAGATCATGATTGATAATTGATGCTTCATCACATATTTTGATTAGATGGAGAAAATTAAGTCCAAGATCCTAGGAGGCCCCATAGATGTGCCAAGTGGAATTTTCACATTGGGTCATAATAATATGATGATCTTAAAATTGATGTTCATGTGATCATCATTTGACATTTACAAGGATGTATTTGACATTTGCACGATCATCAACTTTAAGCCCATTGAATTAAAAACTTCACCAGCTTAAAATTAATGTTCATGTGATCATCATTTTATGTTGATAAGACCATCAAATTAAAACTAATGAATTATTATGCTCAGGGTCAAAATGCACTCTAAAATCTTGCTAGAAGACTCAAAAATGGCTTTACAATCTAAGAGAAGTGCTCAAAAAATGCTCAAACACTAGAAATCATTAATTTACAAAATGTGGAAATAGTCTTATAATATAAATATACACAAAATAAACTTATCCATATCTATACTTTAAGGTCCCCATGGCATTTTGTTTAAATAAAAATAAACCTTAAACTATAGACTTATACTAAGTCTTATTTTAAAAAAGAGAGTTCTTACAACATAAAATTTAGACAAAATGCTTCTAGCTAAAGTTTTTGATGTGTTTTGTCAATATAATAAAATTCTATTTGTTATTAGACCATTATGTCATGTTGATCCTTTTGAGCATATTTTATAAGCCTTGGCATAAATATTTTAGACCAATGTTTACATTGTGTTCATTAAACATGGCATAAACATTGGCCTAGAATATTTAGGCCATGGTCCCCCTTCATATAAATCAGAAAACTTTGGCATAAACCCCTTAGCCTAAGGTTTATTTTATGCTTAATAAATGAAATAAACCTTATCCTAAGGGAATTAAGCCTAATTCATGATCTTAATAACATGATAACTTAATGTACAAGCATCTCTATAGATCAATAGTACGTGTTTTGTCACCATATTTTGATCTAATGATGTGAAGGCACCCAAAGACTTTTTAATGAGGCCCTAAGAGCCCATGAGCTTGATGTGTGGTGAAAATGCATCTGAAGTAGAGCTAGTCAGATGATTCGATGATGTGCACTTTGTCACTATATTTCAATCCAATGGCACGAAGGTGCTCATGAATTTTCAAAGGTCCACAAGCTTTTGACATGGCTAATATTCATTCATCAAAGCATTGACATGGGATTTGGAGCACATAGAGGCATGTAAACACACTAAGTGTCACTACCATGGGGTTTGCAATAAAAGGATCCAATCATAGGTGAGGGATCATATTACAATCAATGGCTTGTGTTAATCCTAGATTTTGATCCAACAAAGTAAAATAAAAGAGGAATTTTTAAGTGCCAACAGCTAGTGCTCAAAAGGCATTTATGAAAAATGCCACAAAAGGCCTAGACCAATGCCACATAGGTGCCACGCAAGTAAAAAAGGACAAAGTACAAGATCTTATGGGCTCAAAAATGTAAAGGTTTAAAGGTAAAGGTCCAAATCAAATCCAAGGCATGTGTAAGCCAGAGCCTAGATATATTCTACCATTAAATCTCCAAAACCCTAAACCCTACATAAAAATGACCTAAATAGACTCAATTGGTTATAATTCAATCCAAAGAGAGCTTGATTGTGTTTTTGAGCGCAAAAGAGCTTCCATAGAGACCATTTTTTACCAGTGTAAATAATTTATAGGAATAAACAAAATGACAGCTTGCAGACAATAATTAAAGGAAGAGATTGAGCTCTACTTGTCAATAGATAATGAAGGTTAGATCTTTAAAGACACCAAATTAGACCTTATGTCCCTAAATATCCTAGGCATTAAGAATTAGTCCAATCTCTTCTTCATGATAGAGTAGTTACCACCCATTTCCAAAGATGAACAAAGAATTATGACCATAAGGAGGCACTATGACCTAGTTGTGATCCAGATGGTTGGCCTTCACCACATCATGGCAAAACCTAAGGTACTACACTATATAGACATCCTTATTCCCATCTTTGTTGATTTTAGAATTGATAATGAATGGATCATTTAAGAGGGAAATTATAAGAGAGTAGCATATATTTCTCTTGTATCTTTTGAAAAGTATTATAAGCTCCCCCTGCCCCACATAGAATTATCCAAAATCAAGGCATGGACTAGCAACCATGACTTGGATTCCATCCTTAAACCCTGGTTGCACCAAGGCCCTCATATCTTTAGGGACTTTAAGGTCAAAATCCCACTAGTCCAATTTAAGGAGGGCATTAGGGTTATAATGACCCTTTTAAACCGAGCCTTTGGAGCCCCCTCAACCACCTATGTGAACAAAATTTGGTTTCTCTTTATCCATTTCATGGTTAAAGAAAATGTTACCCCTCCAATTAGAGATTTAATCAATATCTTACTCACTAATAAATTCACTACCATTAAAATGAAGACCTTCAAGCAATTTTACATGATGTCATACTTGCTAGATGCCCTTCTTGCCTCAATCAACTTCCCTGGTATTAGGAATTAGTCCCCAAATGGCAAAACTATTATTTCACACCACTATTCCAAATTTCATATCTTCAAGTACAGGAATCACATATAGTTTATTTATGACTACTGTTATCTAGCCATAATGGAGGCCATAATAGGTGTCCCCATGCCTAAGATCCACCCCCTAATCAAGAATTATATTGAATTTATGGGTGACATGTGGTATTACCCTAACTGCATAGTCATCAAGATTGAGCGGATCATGTCCCAGCCTTACAAGTTGCCAGTATATGTTCCTAGCAAATTAGATGAGCAATAAATTGCTTCCTAGTTCCTGCATGGCATTGATGGCACTTGTAAAGAAAATAAGAAAGGTATTCTCCACTCCTTCCCTCTGATCATTGGAAGGACCATACTCTAGGATTGGAAATAGGTTGAGACCATGGCCAGACATTAAGATTCATTTGGTTTTTAACCTGATGAACTTAAGATGTGGGATCCTAAGGGTATAGTGGCTAGCCACTTAAAGAATAAGAAACTCCCAAATCATGAATATGTACATAAACTTGGTGTTTATGACACCATATACATTAAGGTTATGAATTATGAAAAAGTGTTGGCCAGGATTCAAGGACACAACATCAAGCTTGAACATAGGTTAATCAAGGATGACAAGCCATTAGGAGAAGCATGGAAAATGCATCCTTTGTAGTATCACATACTACCTGGACCATCTAGGACAACCCAAGAGTAGCCCCAGGAAAAATAACCACAACCTCAAGGGTAAATTATAAAAAAGTAGGATGAACAAGGCAAGGGCAAGGAGAAATTGGGAGAAGTGATATTGGAAGAGAGACCTGGGGATGGCCCCCCACCTTCAACACTTCCCCAAAGTCCACCTTTTCCAATAGAATATTTGAATATGATAGCCTTGGATCTATAAGAAACACTTGAGGTTGCCCTTAAGGAACTTGCAAAGGCCTATGACTCAAATAGGGAGGTGAAGCCCAAAGAAGATAAAGGAAAAGAGCTTGTCCTTATGGCATCCCAAGAAAAGAGAAAGGAATAGATAGCATTGGTCCCCATTAGACCAAAGAAGAAACCAAGATTGACTTTCACTCACCCCACCAGTGAAATGAAATCTTCAGTGATGAACTCCCAATTAATGGACCAGTCATTCCTGACTGGTTCATTTATGGAAAATTACAAAATATTCCTTCTCTTTCTCATCCATAGACCATGACAAGAGTTGATGATGTTGAGATACGAGATAACATAAAGCCATGGATAAGGGATATGGTGAAGGAATAATAAAAAATGAGGATTGTGTTCACTCAAGGGCCAAAAATCAAGAAGATGGATGCCCTGAGAGCATCTAGTAGCTCAAGTGTGGAGGTCCCAGAACCTCCCAAGTTTAAGAATCTAGTCACTACCATCCAATTCAACCCTAAAATAGTTGGATTGGAAAGGGTTATAATAAGGATAGTTGTGGTTGGAATAGAGGAATTCACCTTTCAAAAGGTGGATCCCTTTATGGGATTAACCCCTATGGGATACCAATAGCTTGGTAAGGTAGCCATTCATGAAGAGGATGTGGAAAGCTTTATTGAGGCCTAATTAGCATAGGACAAAGCTGGAGTCTAGGGGATTAAGTAGAGGATCTTAAATTTAAAAAGAGAAAAGGAAAACTTGTAGACATAGGCAATTTTATTAGTGCTTGAGGCAATTACCAAAATGCTTGATGAGTCATTTTATGACATGTTTGAGGCACTCAAAACAATTGAACTGAGGTAGAGTATATTAGAGGGGTAGTGTGCATTGGACAAGAGCTTGGTCACCCATTGGCAAGCCTCAAAGGACAAAATAGCCCAACTTCTCAACATTTGATCAAGGTAATAGATCCTAAGATTCAAAACCATCATTTTAGTACACTTGAGCATAATTTTGGGAATTATGATTGATAAGGTTTAAAATTTGAGTGCTTGGCACAATGATGTGGAAAGACTCCTGGAAGATGATAAGGAATTGATTGCAAAAATTGAGCAATTTCTTGGGACTATGCTCACAAATCCTGCACAACCCACTATCCTTAGAATCATAAGTGATGAAAAATTTTAACATATGGCTACTTTGGTAACCCAAAAAATCAAACTAAAAAGTAAGGCAAATTTGGGGTTGATAATAGTAATATCCTATGCATGATATTCAATGCAAGAGAAAAGATAAATGAAGTTAGGACTATTAAAGAGACCATGGCTAAGAATGACAGGGAACTTGATGACTTGGTAGATCAAGAGGAGTGTATCATGAATTATATTATGGATCTAAATCTAGTTGATGAGCAACATGTTAAATCCATGATCCTCCAAAAATGACAATCAGAGGCCCCACCAGCAAATTAAGCAATATTCTATTTTGTAGAACTTTATAACTTTTTGAAATAGAATATTCTATTGTAAAGGCATATGCTAGTTTTTTAGCATATTTTCCCCTAGGTGAATATGATTCTAAAAAGCACATGTATTTTAGAACTTTTAAGGATGATTGTCCTTATATTTTTACACTTGTATTTTGTAACTTACCAGTATACTGCTTAATATTTCTATAAAGGCTTGTATCACCATTTGTAAAAAGAGAGAGAATTTTGAGAAAATTTTTTACACTTGAAGCAAAAAATATAATCAAGGAATTCTACAAGGATTTTCCATATTTGATATGTCAATTGCTAATATATCTTTTCTCTCAATTTCTAGTAGATGTCTTGAATTTGAATGGTGTCTTTGAATTCTGAGTTGCATTTTCTAATCACAGGGTTTCTAATTTGTATATATGCTAGATTAGTTGGAAGATCTTAGGTTTTGCTTCATTTCATTTTGCTTTGTATTTAGATGTGCAAATGTTATTTGATTATAGTAGTAAATCCTTAAAGTAGACCTAGTTCTTAATTATGACTCTTTACATTGTCCTTAAGTTTGCCTAATATATAGTAGAATTTGAGCTTAGGCTATGTTGCATTATATATTGGTTGAATGCATACTTAGTTGAAATTGATGCTTTATCATAATTTTTTATACTAAAATTGGAAATCACTCATTTCTTTTTTACCTTGCCCTTCTCTTTTCTCTTTTTTTAACACCAGATCACTTTAGTTTTAGCTTTATTATAAATATCCATTTAGATTAGCCTGTAGCTTATATATGGAACATAATTCACTAAGTAATAACATAGACTCTCTTAAATTCACAAGGAATGGACTAAGGTGGCTCCTAACCACCAAATCATATAAATATTGTGGAAGAGTCTATCTTGCTCTACTACTATTTCACCACAGGTAACTAGATTGTCAAAACCTACAACTCATGCTCTGAATTTTCTAAATTCTAAAATAAGAAGTATTCTATAAACACTAAGAGCACATGTGGTTCATTTAGAATCATCAACAGGTTTAATACTTTATTTTTAGCTCCAATATCATCTTGTGGATAAATCTTTTGGATGCTTGGATAGGTTGTGTAGCCTAGAGATGATTTATCTTAGTTATCCTTACATACCATGATAATATATTGCAAAGCACCTTGGCAAAGGGGGAGATTGAGGCTCAGTGGGTTCATCTTCAAAGGTAAGTATTCCTAAATGTACTCCTCCTTTGTAAGAGTAGATAGATAGTGCATTTATATTCTTCTCTTCCATGTATTAAGGATTCCATATACATTGATGTGAGTATATGTCTTCTAATACATGTTTAGTTTAGTTTAGTTTTTTTTTTTTTGTTTCTAACCCCCACTTTATGCCATAAGCTTTGGTGTGTACTAGATTAGATTTACTTTTCTTGTTATTAGATTAGTAAAATATTAAATCATAGGACTCTTTTAGGTTTGTGTGATTGTGTTAGGTTGTAGGCTTTAGAACCCTACCTCACATGATGTATTGTGATAAGTGATCCCCTAATCAAGTCTAAAAGATCCTCACATTGGTCATGATCCTTCTTAACAATTGTATGCTCCTAAATTGTAAGTGTAGGTGTGTTTTATCCCATCTAATCTAGGATTGATTTATGGACATGATGCATTTTTGATTGCATACATTCTGGTGAACCCAATGTGAATCAAACCCTTACAGGATTTATTTCACTTATTTCATTTCTATTCATCATTATTTTTATCATATCTTTATTGTGTTGGATCTACCCTATTGAGCTATTTTATTTATCTTTGTGCATAAGTTTTCAAGAATAGGTAACTAGCTCGACCAGCTTGACCCAGTACAAGTTTTTAATACTTTTAGATTTTTGTTTAGACAATTGGATCGATCAGCTCAACCTAGTATAAGTTTTTTAGGTTTTTAAACTTCCTATTTATCCTATTAGGTCAACCTAGTACATTTTTAGCACTTTTTCATCAAATTCTTGTATAGCTTGTTTGACCATCTTCACCCAGTTTACATGTTTTTGCAAATTTTATCCAAGATCTCATATCAATAATCTTCTCCTTTTCATCTTTGAACCATTTAGGCTAGTTTATATTCGTTTATATCTTTCTTTTTTATACTTTTCTTTCATGTCTGTAGTCTTCAAAATTGTCTCTACACAGTCAACTAAGTCAACCCTATGAACCTAGTTTTGTGTTCTATGTTTTTTGAAATAACTAGGTCGACCTGATTGACTTAGTTTATTTTCAAACTTTAGATCCATAGTATAGGTTCAACCCTATTATGTATGATTGTCCATATAGTTTCTTAACTATACCTTATTTTAAACTTGAAATGAACCATATATGTTAATCACATCTTTCTTTTAAGTTGTTTGCATGCTTAGAATAGTTTGCATAGTATAATTAGGGATTTTTAATTGAATCACTTAATTACACTATTTCTATTCTTTTGCACACATGGACAAACCACATAAACATCAATAATCATTTAAAACATTTGACTACCTAGGTCTACCTACTTGGATTTCATCACCAAGGGGGAAGTTGACTTGATGCTTTAGTCAATTATAAAGCATGGTTAATGGTATATTTTGTCTAAGCACCCATTACCCTTATTGTTGTGGTGTGTGAATTGAGGGGGTAGGCCCCAATACCAAGCATGTATCTTTGCCACTATAGTTCCTTTCATCCTAAACTTACCTGAAACTATCCATAGATTGTTATCTAGTACCTTGATTATAGCCAATCTCTTTTTACACTTAAAATCATTGTTAATAATCTAATCAACATTCTAGGTTGACTAAGTAGCCATCTTTACTTTCAAGTTGTTTGCTTTCTCTTTGATCAATTATGTGTGTAAAAGCTTGTATTATCCAATATTAGTGCAAGATTTTGCTTTGTGTGCATCAATTGGATTGGTTAGCATCAATTCAATTAACTATTTATTTCCATTTCAATACTTATTTCTTTCTTACATTACATATAATTATCTTGCTTTAATTCATAGCTTGTTATCAGTTTTCTTTTCCACCCTGTCTATTGTACTAGGTCAACCATGTCAACCCTATATCTTTTTTAGCCCCTATATACTATGTTAGGTTGACCTGGTTAACCTATTACTATTTATATCATCTTTTCCTCTTTCTACTAGTCATTGTTCACTAAATTGGGTCAACCCTATGGACCCTCTATTGTTTTATAGTCTCTATTTTGCACTAGGTCAACTAGGTTGACCTACTACTATTTCAATCACTTTTTGATTCTTTGCTTTCTCATCTTGTCTCTCTTTCTTTCATCATGGAATTTCCATTTCATGATAATAGTGAAGTTTAGTCAATAAACATGATGGAATTCATCAATCCTAATAGGGTCTCTCATAGACAAAGTAGGGCTCCTTTCATGAATGCTAGTAATGTTCATATTGCAACCCACATGATGAACTATGGGACCCCTCTTCATACCCCTTTGCAGAAAAATCCTCCTCTTCTCTTATAATATTATCTTGAGATAAATTATACTCCTAAAATGCTCTTCTTTATCATATAATTCCCTCAACATATAGGGAAGGATCCTTCCACCATGTATAACGTCATGATTGGCCATCAAGTTTAAAAACCTCATTCTACTCCCACTTTCTAGCCTAGATTTTGAGGTACTGATTTCTTTACTTCTGAACCTTTTCCTTCAATCTTGACTCCTTATGCAATGACATCTTCTTCTTTAACTTCTTCCTCCTCCATGCCTAGTATCTCAACTAACATGGCAGTTTCTATATCTAGTGGGCCTCTCATAAGATCCACTATCCTTAATCTATTCACTAGTGATTCATTTTCTACCCAAGGCACTCATGCTTTTAGTGCTTCTTCCTCTCAACCATTTACTAGTCCATCTTTTGCTTCACAAGCAAATTTTTCCACTAGTGCCTCAAATTTTCATAGCTCTTCCCAAGCTCATATCAAGACTAATAGTGGTACCCAAGTTACTAACACCAACACAAACACCAATAATACTTATTATAATAACACTAATCAAACTCATCAACTATTTTTATAAAATCTCAATCAAATGATCACATTCCAAGCTCATAATATGAATCAAATGATGCGAATGTAAAACCACCTTCTTAATATTCAATCTAATCCTCAACCAATGACTTGAGGCACACATAACCAAAGTGTTTCTCCTCCTCTTCAATATTCTCAAGGTAATCTCATTTTTCAACCTCCATTAGTCAAAAAGTCATCAAGCATTTATAAAATGAACCTCTTACCACCCAAATTGATAACATTGACATTGGAGGTATAACACCTACAATTTTTTTACAATGGATCAACTAATTCTAATCTTCACCTCGAGACATTTGGAAATATTTACAAGGAATAGGTCAAGTTAAATACCTTTTCCACTACAAAAATATTAGCCAAAATCCTCATGGGTGATGCCTTGGATTGGTATAATTAACTTCGAACACATTCTATCACTAGATTGGAAGACTTAGTAAATTCTTTAGTATAGTAATTTCAAACTAGTAATCTTCTAGAGAATACTTTGGCCCATTTCATCAATTGAAAACAAAATGAAAATGAAACTACCCAAGCCTTTGTCAAGAGATGGAAGACGTTGTCAAATAAATGTGAACATAACATGGTGGATGATAATCTCTTTCATCTCTTTACAAATGACTTATTTCCTAAAGTACAATATTGAGTCCATACCCTTTCTCCACATACCTTGGAGGAAGCTATCGATCAAGCCAAAATATAATATTTCCTCATGCATCAATTTAAACAGCCCCAACATTTTGTGGGCCCTCACCTATTAGTAAAGAACAAAAACCACAATATTACCAATGATGGTGTTATCGATTTATTTGAGACCATTCACAATGTTCAAGCTATCATTCCTATCCCTTATTTAGAACCAACTCCTTAACAATACACTAATCCTAATTTCTCATCAAATAACATTAATGTTCATAAACCTTTATCCTTAAATGAATTGCTTAAACATCTACCTAAGCCTCTTCCATGAGAGCTTAACCCTACTTGACCTATGAAATCATGGTATGATCCTAAAAGTTTTGTTGGTTTCATGATAGTTGGGGTCACTCTCACAAGATTTTTAGATAGCTTCATAATTTAGATATGGAATTTCTTCTTGGCCCAAATTTTGATCATGATTGCATTATTCATAAGCATCAACAAGCCTATGATATTTCTTTCCAAGACTATAAATCACATGATAAAACTCAAGCCTTAAATCAAAAAAATGCTCATTTAGCTATCTATAAAGGACCCTTACCTAATCATAAACCAATCCAAGAAGGTCAAGATAAGCCCACTTATTCCACCAATAATTTAGAAAGTCTTGTTGAACCAAGTTTTGAAGAGAATGTGGTTATCATGACCAATATGTGAAGAGTGGTGGCTTTCATTGATTCACAACCTATCTACACTCCTTCCCATAAGACATATCATGTTATCCAAGATTCTTATCCAACTTATTTAAAAGAGTTGGGATAAGAAAATCTCATCTCTTTTGACAATATAATTTATGATTCTCCCTTGGATGACACATCCCATGCTATCTATACTTCTCTCCCATCATCTTCTAATACTAATGACAATAAAATTTATACTAACACTTCTTCCAAACTTTAAAATCAATCTAAAACAACTACTTCTTCATCACCAAATGATTTACAACCTTCTTCTCAACCTTCTCATTCTTATCAACATAAATTCAATGTTATTTAGACCTACCTTATGAAGATATTCTTGATCATTATGCACCTATATCTAATAATATCCTTATGGGTTATGATGAGTGGGATCCCATTGTAGAACTTACTAATCTTCCATCTTAGATACCTTTCCTTGAACTCATGAGGACATCTACACATCATGAAAACTACCTCATGCAACTCTTATTCAAAATGAATATCCCTCACCCTCCTTTAATAAGATGGGAGGCCACTTTATCTAGATCTGAGGATAGTATCTTATATCAATATGAAGAGATGTTTATTAATGTTGATGAAACTATAGACACTTCTCTTTATTTATGCTTTCCTATCACATCTATGATTCTAGATGATATTCTACTTCATGTAGATGATCTTCCATTATTTATTAGCATCCAAATAGGTGATATCCAAGTTAAGTGAGCTTTGATTGATGAGGGTTTTGGTACCTATGTTTATTCCCTTGATTTCATTAAGACTCTTGGATATTCAAAATGTAATCTCAAGACTACACGTAGCACCTGTCAAGGATATGATAGAAGTAAAATTCATCCTTTAGGGTGTGTATGGCTTCCCATTACCATCCCACCTATCACCATTCATTTGAAGCTGGTTATAGTCAACTTTCCCCTTTCATATAACATCTTGCTTGGTAGGATGTGGACTCATTGTATGCGAGTTATCACATCTTCTGCTTGCCAATGCATAAAATTTCCTCATAATAGAGCCATTTACAAGATTCAAGGAAACACTAACCCTTGGAATTTTTAACAATTCCAAGATCATCATATCTTCAATATTCCTACTCTTAAACCTTTGCCTAGTGTTCCATTATATGAGTCATAGCATCTAAACTTTCGAGTCAACTTAACTAAAGGTTACAACGGGCATCTTGAGCTCATTGGTAACATTCCTTCCAACCTTTTACACTCTGATGATGATGAACCTAATGAGATTAACTCAAATGTAAAAACATCTGATCTCTCACCTCATCTCATCTCGTAGCTCCCTACTTCTTTGTGATACTTGTTCTTATAAGCTTCTTTGTGATGACATTCTCGTAATCTTAACCAAGAATAGGCACTCTATTCACAAAGCTTCCTCTGATGACAAGGTCATCCTAATGTATGTCATCAATATTAATACTCTAGATTATGATGATGGATATTCTTTAGATGATCCTCTTTTATGTAGCCTTGGTTAGGCCCATGATGCTGAGATTATTTGTTACAGTTCTTCTTTACTTGAGTCTTTTCATGCATCTCATCATTATTTTTCATTTATAGTTCCTAATTTTTGTATTTTTTCTCTTTATCATAGGGTAGAGATGGTGATGATACCTCCAATTTCTAAGGAGCCACTTAGGACCATGCTCTTAGATCATGCTATGACTAGATCTTATTACTTTGCCACACCTAGTGTAGTCCTCCTTAGACCTTCTACGAATCCTACACCTCCTTTAATAAGGCCAACTATAGTTAAGCCTATTCTTTTTTCCACTCTAGTTGAACCTGTTTCCTCTCCTACTATTGTTGAGCTTCTTCCTGCTTCTCATCTTAGTGCTCTCTTGTTGATCCTAGTTCCACTCCTTCATCATCATCACCCTCCCTTGATGATGATTTGCTTCTACTACCTAAGATGGCTCCTTTACCCACTAAATGGGTTGATGAGTTCTCTTCAGCTTCTTCCATTCCTATTTGACCTCCTTCCATGAGTGCTCCTAAAACCACTCACAAGCATATATGTTGCTTCCACCGGATAGATAATCACTCTTCTACCCATTTTTTTAAGTTATGAGAATACCTTGATACCCTACATCCTTCTTCCCCATCATCAGAGAAAGCCATACCTACCTCAAAGGTACTTCCTAAATATTTACCTAAGTATGATGAGGTATATTGTCTATGACACCTATGTGGCATGCCTCACATTAATCATTGCTACATTCTTCAATAACATCTTAAAGATCAGCTTGTATCCAACCCTGGACCTTCTACCATTCCTCCCATAAGTCATTATCATAAGAAGGTTCCTCCTTCTCCCATGGTTCCACCTTCAGTGGTTCTATCACCTCTTGTGGTCCCTTCACCACCTTTTATGCCTCCACCTATGGACCTTCTCTCACTTTTGGATCCTTCTCCACCTGTGAGTCCTTCTTCTCTTGTAGATCCTATTTCCATGCATTCTCCTGACCAACCTTTGCCTAACTTTCCTCCTCAACATGATCCTTTGAGCATTCATACTTTTTCAATTGAGGAGATCAGAAAAAAAGTATTTGCCTAGTATTCACTGAAGATTAATGAGACCTTAGTTGTAGTATGCATTCAGCTTCATAGAGACTTATCTCATGTACTAGATAATGTGTGTGGATAGATTTATCAATATTTATGAGCACATGTATGGTGCTTTCACATTCATATTTAGAGTGGACATGTGCTCCACTCATATTTTTCATCTATTTGATTATATCATTTGATACTATGTCAAATGTTTTCTTATCTTATATCATGTTTCTTCTTGTTGTTGTATTATAGTTAGCTTATGTTGTCATTTTTTAATTTTAGCATATGATTGTATTTTTCTTATTATTGATTTGTTTTCTTTTCCTTTAGATTTTTTCTCAAAACTCTTCCCTTGTATCTTCATGATTTTTTGCTTTCTTATCTTAATTTTTCACATATATTTATCATGGTGACTTGGTAATATTTACCCTCTTCCCTTTGGTTACTATCTCCTATTACCATGTGATCAGTTCACAAGCAATATTTCTCATTACTATTTCTTTTCATTGATCCTCCTTTGGATCTCCTTTTTCCCTTTTTATTTTTTCCACAAACTAAACATATACATGGTTGAGACTTGAGATCACATGCTTAGTTCATTATCAAGCCTAAGTGTTATAGTCAATATTTTGTCTTGGGTTACTTAGCTTCCTTTAGCCTTAGCCTATAGCTCATTCATGCATATCATTATCTCTCTCATGATTGGTCATTGCAAATCCATATGGAGGAGGAATATTAAAAATCCTTCAAAATAAAGTTAAAATGCAAATCATTTAAACAAAAGGAAATGATATCAAAAGGCAAAAATGTTGAATATTCTTAAAAGTTTAATCACACTAAAGATGTGATTCAAAGCACATCTCCTTTTTCTAGTAAAATCTCAAACTTCGTAGTTGGCCTCACAATAGAGCCAAGGTCCTTTGAGGTGTGATAGGCCAATAGATTAGAAGATGAGAATAAAAAATCTTTTAGTGCTACCTACTTTGTCACATAAGTACCCAATATTTGTAGTAGACTAACGACTCTATAAGGGGTCCTGAGGAGCAAGGAACATGTTGTGGGAAGGTAGGTCCATTTTAATTTTCTTTGTACCAATATACCATCATGAGTTGATCTTAGTATCACACCTATTTGCCTATAAATATTTGTGTCTATAGAAAACGGGTTTCCTTTGTACATAGATGACCATTAGTCACTTAATGTCTTCTCATGTCTTTTGTATGCCTCTTGCCTCCTAAGGTCTTCTCATAAGATGTATAAGTCTTGCTTCTTACACTCCCTTTTTCACTCATTTTCTTTCATATTTACTCTTGGGAAATATTGTTTTGCTTATTGATCACTCCTCATGGGATATCATTTGTGAGTTGCTTTATAAGATAGCGAATAGGACCTGACATCCCTCACAAATTACCATCTTTTCTATCCTATTACCCACATCCTTGATTTAAGATTACTTATCTTTATGCTTACCAATATTGATTTGGTACCCCTTGGCTTTTTCTTTAGTGAGTTATGGTGTAAGACCGTGGATAGAACCCAGCCCTCCTCATAAAATTTTCCAATAATCAAGTCACCATCTAAAATTACATGTGTCAAATATGAGATAAGATTCGATTGATTATGAGGTTACACTTCATTGACATGCTTCCCATATTGATATTAATATGTTTTATGCTTAATTAATTTTTATTTCATCCTTTATCTTCTTATTTTATGAGTACATGTAAGATTACAACCATTTCTTGAATTTATTATTCTTCCCAGCTTAAATTAGTATGAAAAATTAAGACCAAATTTTTGCAAATTTTATTTTTCTTTTGTACTTCCCATCATGATACAGTATAATTGATTGACTTAATTTTGACTTTTTTTAATACCATTTTTGCCTTTTTACATACCTTCCATTTTATTACATTATTTGTCTTACTTCCCAACATGATATTTAGTATGATTTTTCTTATATTAATTTGGTGCAAAAATCTTTTACATTGGTTTAAAAACAAATCCCCTTTTACCATCTTGTTTGCCATTTCCTTGGATCTTTATACTTATTCATTTTTTTGTTATTACATATTTCCCAACTTGAACTAGTGTGTAGTACATTTTTGATTGATTGAATTTTCCAAGTCCTTTTTCACCTATTTCTTTTTAACCATGCATGTGTACTCCATAATGCTATAAAATAAACCACACCACATATATTTCCTATAGCATATACAACAAATCTAAATACATCTGATAGAAAGTAATATATCCAAAAGCATCTAAAAATAAAACCATCATAAAGACAACATACACAACCAACACCAATAAGTCAAAATGATACATTATATATATATATATATATATATATATATATATACCATGAGTTTGATACAACATATACAACTATATATAAATCCCTAGCACCAGCGTTGGCCTCTATCCTATCTATCTTGTGGCCTCACCACACTACTTGTTGAGGCCTTGATCTGACTCATCTAAATGTTACATTGTAATGAGGCAATCCAAGATCTTAATCCCTCTACATATCCCTGTAGGCATGCTATCTACACCTATGCCTACACCAACTTAGTTCGGGTCACTATATGCGCCTATGTCAGCTGAGTTTACATCACTATATATGCATACATAATCTATGTCATTGTATCTAGATTCACATCTCTCTCATCTACCAAGGCCTTTCAGGCCTACCCCTCACTTGCACCCATCTCTACTAGTGGTTGCATCCTCCGTCTTTGTGCCTATATCTACCTCGCTACCTTACCAGCTAATCTAAACTAGCTCACCTAAGTTGGGGTAGATGGTACACTCAAATCCTCTAGTGTCATGGGGTTTTATGGCTATAGAGTCTTATTTAGGATGTCATGGAGTGCTCCCATCATTAGGGACTCCCATCTCTCCTCCTCATCCTTAGGTATGCATGTAAAATCACCCCAAATGGATATTAGATCATTGTCATATCTCATAATATCTATCTATATCTCTCTATTACCAGATAAAAACTTAAGAAAGAATTCAACCATCTTCATACTTATTTATATCTTAGCTTCTATGATATCATCATCTGCATGATCACCTAGCATAGTCTCCCCATCTGTGTAGCCTCCTAGTACCTCCTCGATAGGTCACCTCCTTAACTCAAACCTAGTTGTCATGGCTCATGTCCAGCTCAACCTATATTTGAGTGGTCTCTCTATCATCTCCTATGGGGTGTTTATAGTCTCCACTCTCTCCTATCTCCATCACTGCTATGTCCTTGGTGGTCATTGCTCATCTCGCTATGAGACTAGTAGTGGTACATCTAGTATCTATACCTCCTCTACCAATCATCATGCTTGACTAGTCCATGGTCACTCCTGATGTGGCCTCAATTTTGGCCTCACTATCAGTGGTCTGAGTCCTCTCTTCCATCATGGATCCCTCACATGCTAAACCCACTAGTCAAGTATTAGTATTAGTGTCACCAGATGAGGTAGGCCCATCTATCTTGATACCCATGTTATTGAATGTGTCTCTCTCCACCACTTATAGTGTTTAATCACCTCTCTCCTCTCTAGTGTTGGTGCAACTATTTTCCAACTCACCCATGTAGTTATTATGTGCTCATACAGTTGCCACATTATGTTTGCACATCTTACCAACTGTAGCAATGGCACATAGGGCATGGCCCATGCTACCTAGTCCTCCCTCTATATCCACACTCAAGGTAACCTATCATCAATTGTATGGGGAAACTTGGCCAGTTGAGACATGGGAAATCTTTCATATATCCTTGTTATCAGTAGTATGATCAGTCCCATAGTCTTTTGACCTCTACCCAACATCTTGAACAGATCATGTATGAGTTGGACCTAGATGATAGAGCCTAGATGGTATAGTACTCCCTCCTCCAACATCATCATATTGAAGGCTACCATGAATAGTGGTACCTTGTCATTCAATTTATGATAGATTACTTGCTATGTCACAAGGCCTATCACCACCTTTTAGAGGTCTAGAATCTTTGATATATACATGTTGTCCATAATAACTCTCCATCCTCTCATATCATCTATGAGCCTATAGCCCAACATGGCTAAGGCTATCCTCTCCTTTAAGATATCTGCTATCCCTGTGGTCATCGATGTTCCTACTATGGGCAGTTCAAGGATGGCATGGACATCCTCTAGTGTGATACCCACCTCTATCACATCCCCATCCACCTCCCATATAAAGGTATTAGTCAATCATTCCCATCATATTAGAACATGATTAATAGGTTAGCATTGAGGGGGATCCTACACATATCAGATATACCTCCTAAACCCATGGCTACCAGTCTAGCTTGATCTCCATCTAATAATCTATCTAATAAATCTGGTAACCAAGACATGTCCACCAACCTCTAAAATCTCAATCATCTCCATAACCAAGAAACAACAAAGGATGTATTAGTTCATCCATGTCATGTATAATCATAATCACAATACATTCTTTATACATAATTTTTATAGTTTTAATTAAAAATAAGCTTACTTGTTATTACCTTATTCATTTTATTCATTTTACCTTATTTCTAGATTTCTTGGTCCTTATTGCCCTCTTTTGGTCATTTTGGGCCATTTTATCCCTCTTTAGACTTTCTACATGCTTTTTTGTGCTTATTTTAGTTCCTTGATCAACCTAGTTTGACCAAAATCTCCCTATTTTTATCTTAGTTGACTTGAAATTCCAAGTCAACCCTCTTATCTTACTCTTCTTGGTACTAAGTTTTCATTCTAACCCTTATAGACTAGTTACTAACTCCATTATAGCTTTTCAACCTACATATTACACTAGGTCGACCATATGTATTTTTCCCTATTTTATCCTACTAGGTCAACTTAGTCGACCAGTGCATTGTGTGCTGACCTAGTACATTTTTTCCAAAATGTGTATTTCACTCACTTTCTTCCTAAACCCTTCCAACCCATTTATTTTATTCTTATTTAATACCCTTATAATCAAATTTTTCTTAATTTTGACATATATAAATGCCTAAAATCAAATTTTATCAAAAATTCACTTGATTTAATATAAAATTTCAAAAATTGGTTTGAGATCCATAGTTGCATACCTATAGTGCACCTGTTGCCACCTCTGGGTGTCCTCCTCATCTAGAATGTCATTACCTCACCATCATAGCCTTTTTTGGTCTTAGATATCTCTTTTATCTCTTTCACAATTCAAAATTCTAAATGAATTCTCTTTTTCCCTATTTAAAACCACTTTTTAGCAACTCAGTTCTTTCATTTATTTTAAGGTAGATTCCTTGTTTTGCCTCTATCTTTTTTTTTTCTCATCTATTTTAAAAATTATAAAATGTGTTAAAATCATGATGATTTAGAGATTATTTTCCACTATCATATGTCTATATTCCAAAAAAATTGATTTTTGGCTATTTTTTGCACTAACTTCTACATGTTCACCTAGTGTACTCTACATTGGACACCTTCATTTCTTAAAGTCTACTTCTTTATCTATGACACTAAGGTAAGTTAAATTTGTGTTTTTTTAAATAAAATTCTCTCATTTATCTTATTTCCTAGTTCTTTCACCATACTTAGCATCATCATTATGTGTTATCACATTTTCTTTTGAAGCACCATCCCGTGTTGCACTTACATGACACATGATGAGCTTTGATTAGGGAATATGTATACACATAATATTTTCAAACTTTTATTTATTAATGACACTTCATATATTTAAATAACATATTGAGTCTCAATCTCTCTGAGTGCATGCCTTAATGGGTATACTAGGAAAGGGATGGGTAGACCATCGGTGCTTTGTATGATTGTTATTCCTTTTGCCACTTGTCATCCACACACTAGCCTCATAAAACCATAGAACACAAGCTTATTCTACTAGTTCTACCTATTCCTATCAATCCTTCCTTTTTTACCTTAGCACCCTTTTGACTTATCAGTTGTATAGGTTAACCAGGTCGACCTAGTATAGTTTAGGGACTTTTCCTCTCTTTTGGTTTGTTGGCCTCTTGATCGACCTAGCAGAAACCTAGAGAGTTAGCCTCGAAAACATGCTAAGATTGGGTCAACCTAGCATAGTCGATGTTCTCAAATGATTTTAGGGTAAGTTTTGACTATATATACAAGTTCATTTACCACCATTTCATAAGAGTGTAGAATTAAGTGAAGAAGTGTGAATGAACATCTGCCTATTAACCATTCTACTTAGGGAATAAATATTTAAGGTTTAACACTTTCTTTGGAGATCTGATCTCATCTTATGGATAAGTCTTTTGGATGCTTGGATAAGATGTGTAGCCTATATCTAATTTATCTTAGTTATCCTTACATACCATGATAATCTCTTGCAAATCACCTTGGCTAAGGGGGAGATTGAGGCTCGATGGGTTTGTCTTCAAAGGTAAGTATTCCTAACTTTATTCCTCCTTTGTAAGAGTAGATAGATAATGAATTTGTATTTTTCTCTTACATGTATTTAGGATTTTATATATATTGACATGAGTATATGTCTTTTTAATACATGTTTAGTTTAGTTATTTATTTGTTTTATTTCTAACCCTTAGTTTGTGCCACAAGCTTTGGTGCGCACTAGATTAGATTTACTTTTCTTTTTATTAGATTATTGAAATATTAAATCATAGGACTCTTTTAGGGTTGTTTTATAATTATGTTAGTCTATAAGATTTTTAACCCTAACTCACATGGTGTGTTGTGGCAAGTGATCCCCTAATTGGGTCTAGGAGATCCGCACAGTGGTCATGCTCCTGCTTAAAAATTATATGCTCCCCAATCAAAAGTGTAGGTGTGCTCTATCCCATTTGATCTAGGATTGATTTATGGACATGATGAATTTTTGATTGCATATAAATACCACATAGTCCTTGGCCTTATATATCCATTCATCATACCCTAACTTCTATAATCATTGACCATGATAGATATGGCCACATGACTCTATATTAGATTCTGACCCACCCTAGTTGATACATCCCATCCATGATAGAGTATTCCTCAACCTCCTAATACATGCACCTCCCATGGTTCTCCCATTTGGGTACATAATTGGTTATGTTTTCCAAAATTAAAATATCTCTCAAATATTTTTTAAAAAAAATCAAATAATCATAAAATTTAAAAACATTCAAATATTCAAAAAATCCAAAATCAGGACTTAAACATGACATGATGGCTAGTTTACATTTATACATATTTTATTTTCACATATTTGATATATGGAATATTCTTTACACACACACATTAATTTCATGTATTTAAGTTTTATGAAAGACATATATGTTACACATGGACATATAGATGTTGGTTTTCCCTCTACCTAGTATTCATGTTGATACTGAGGACATTTTGTTCCACAGGTTTCACTATCACATGTTATATATTTATATGACCTTTGTACCATGTTGATTTGCCTTTATTTATTAAAAATTGTTCTATTTACTCATTTTTAACATACATATGCATTATATATGATGTAAGGGAGTTCTGTAAGGCCTGCAACCTTTAAATAGATTGTCTTGATGAGGATAGACTTATAGCCTTTTAATTAGGTTTGATAAGTTACTTTAGCATGATAATGGATTAACATCAAACTCAAAACATCATAAATACACTTAAAACATTAATTCACATGTTAAACATTCTAATACAAAGGTTCTACACCCTCATTAAACTTAAATTTTTGAAGAAAGTTGAAAATTGCAAGTTGTAGCCCTATTTTAGGCCTATTTGAAGTTTGTTAAACACAACCAGTAATAAATATTACTATAGAGGTCCAAAATTATTAAAATAAATTTAATCCTTTGAAAAAAAACCCTATCAATGACCTATAAAATTTCATGGGTTTTTTATGGTTCATTTGAAAGTTATTCAACTCTTAGTGGACTTAAACCCTAAACTAGGGTTTTTTGACTGTGGAGGCCTTGAGAACATAAATTTAATGAAATATATTGATTTATGAATGGTAAAAGACTCATATCACCTAGATTATATATTTTATGTTTTTTAAAAAATTTGACAAGTGAAATGTAGACATGAACCATCATGAAGAGATACATAAATCACTTTATTTCCTAGAATGTAGTATAACAAACTTTGTTTTGAGACCTCTAACACTTGAGAAAGAATATCAATGTAGAAACAAGTCTTTATTGTAATAAAAATCATTAATTTACACCTCAAAAATATGATATTCCATATGAATCATAACATAATTTTATTCTATTCATAATTCTCTTGAAGAGATACCCAGACCTATAGATAGTCCTCTTAGATTACACCAACATACATCCACCAACCTTCAAAATAAACTTCTCCTCTTGTTTTCATGTATTTCTTCACTCCTTTTCTTTTGTTTCATGGTCTATATCTTCTTGACTAAAGTCTAAACTTGTCTTATTTATTTTCATACACAAGATTCTCTCATCTATCTTTATCCTATCTTAGAACATGTTTGATTTAGCAAACCTCCTACATTGCATATACTTTATTTGGAGTCTTAGGATAGATTTAGAGTAAGTAAAGGACTAAAAGACACTTATGACACATGTTCATACCCTTAAGACCCATTACACAATTATATAATCCTTTCCATATGCCAAAATATGATAAACTCATCAAAAACCTTTTAAATAAATTCAAATGTTTTAATTTCTTATTTTTGGTGGGAAACCAAAAACACTTCTAAACGACCTAAAACTAACCAATGAAGCCTATTAAAGGCTTGTTATTGATAAATCATGACCTATTATACCTCTTAAGACCAAAAAAACACATTTTGACTATTTACAAACATTCACCTGCATCAATATACCATTTTACTATGATATGACACTAATACCTATGGTTGGTGTAGACTAATTACTTATTTTATGCTCCATGATTGTTGTTACTCTTTTACATGATAGATTACTTTGTGCATGACTATTTTTTGTGGACTTTAAACTTTCTTGATGTGACATCTTAGATGTCCTTTGTGACATTTTCTAAGTCCTCCTACGTATGGCCTTTGGCCTTGTTTATTGTGCAATATGATGTCCCTTATATGTGGTTTTTTGGCCTATGGGTGACAAACTAACATTTGTGTTTATTGAGATTACTGATTTTTAGGGGTGCCATGATCTATATCATGCACTATTACTACATGGTTTTATTTAAATATTTAAAAAATAATCCAAAGAAAAAACATAACATTATTCATTAGAAAAAAATTGCATCATGTAAATGCACAAAGAATTAGATAAAAAAATTCTTGAAATGAGACAAAACATATAAAAATACCATTATCGAATCACCAAACCACACAAGATTGAAGACCAAAAACTAAACAACCATAAAATAAAGCCTGAAGCCATAAAATTTTGTTAAACCATAAAGTATTCAAGGCCAACCAAGTTACCTTGACTTGGAGACCAAAGAGTCCCTTTAGAGTGGCAACTTCCACCTCACCTTGTTCACTATATGTGCCTTAATATGGAGTCTACATTTCAACATTTGACTTAATATGATGGTTTTTATTCTAAAGGTAAGTTCCAAACCAGCCCCTTGCCCACAACTCTAATTGCCAAATTTTTATGGTGGCCAACCCTCCACAGCTATAAGAAAAGAACAACATTCCTTAGTTGCACACACCTTTCCAGAAGATGGAATAAAAAATCCAAGGGATTATTTGATATAGTGATCTAAAAATAGGTAGTTAATGTAAAATTCTCACTAATTCACCAGTTTGGATTTTTATGATCATTTCTCAATTTCCCATATTTTTACATGAATTTGGCTTAAACAATTTAAAATCGGTATTAAAAATTGAAATTAAAAGCAAGTAAAAAATAACCAAGACAATCCACAAACTGAGTTGATAACGGATTTCACCTAAATTAGGATACTCTTTGGGTCTACCCAAAAGATGGATTGATCAATTAAAATGATGCAAAAATACTATTTATTACATCAAATTCTCCTAATAAGGGACTTTTGATATAAAACAAGTGTTTGATCTCATTTAGGAAGTTTGTCTTTGTCTCTTCTATACTATCTCTTACTTTTATCTCCCAAAAAAGGGGCTACACAAGTTCATTATAATGTCTCTTGGAGGTCTGTGTAATGACTCTTAACCTGTAATTACTACTCCTACAAGATAGACATACAAACTTGATTTGTCTCCCAATAAAGGGCTAAAATTTTATTTTAATATCTCTAGGAGGTCTATGTAATAGGCTCTTGGCCTTCAATTTGTTACTCTTATTATATCAGATGTGTAAACTTTGTTTTCTATTCTTATTCTCCTTTACAAGGGTTTTAAGCTTATAAGTTTTCTTGTGTGTCTTTAATTATAATATTGAGCCTTTTAAACTATTTACAAGGCCCTTGATTTATGGATTAAATATTTATCCCTTTTAGATAGGGTTAAGGATTCAAATACCTTTGTAAAATGCCTCATATCTTTTATTTTTAGCAAGAAATCCCAAAATTAAGGGATAAATACAAAGTCTTGCTTTTGGTTTTCCAAATATGGCATAGCTTGTTTTTTAGACTTAAAAATACACCAAGTGGGGTGAGGGGGTGATTCCCACTCCAAATCACATGCATTAGCTCATGAGGAGGCTTTTTTGGTGCTTTGGATAGTGTGGGATAGTGGGGCTAACAATCAAAATTTGTTTAATTAATAATCTTAATCCCTTGTAACTTGGTCATGAGACCATGTATTATGTGAAAATTGCCTTGAAACTTGTAATACTTGGTGGAGATTTGTGAATTCCATAATGAAGGATATGATTGGTCCACATGTTAGGTCGTATAGGTCTAGTCAACTGATGATGTTAGCACTATGTTATTTTTTTCCTTGTTTGTTACCACCTTCCACAAGCCATAACTTTCACATATAATGTTTGTTTGACCCCATTCAAATCATGTTAGAAATATCTTGATGAACTATACATCCAAAAACTGACTTGGAGAACCTTGTTTTGGAGGTCTCTCTCAATGGAGTGCCTCTTCACCCATCTTGCCAAATTCTACAAGAAATGGTAAGCAAAACATGCTAACATGAATGTTAACATGATCATGAGAATAAAAAATGGAAAATGATACAACCTCTTATGATGGTCTGCTCATAATGTGCTTCTCAACTTGGATGTTTGGTCTATATTCACCCTCAATGATTGATCTACCTCCATATTTCCTCATATAAATGGGGTTAGTTTCCTTCATGCTTCTTTAACAATTGAAACCTAAAAATTTATTTAGAGGTGCTACATAAGCATGCTAATAAACTTAGATATGTAAATATGCTATCCATGAAACCAAATAATTTCTTACCAATCTAATCTAATGAATGTTCCTCTTTATCTTATTCCCTCTTGATGGGATATTCTATGGATAGGTGGGCTTCTTCATGAGTTGCCTCTTGAACTATTAGTGGTTTACCAACTCTTTAATATGTTGCCTCTTTATTTGTAGGGGTTTTAAAAGCCTCCATGCTTGTAGGTGTTTTCATAACTTCCTTCTTGTCAGTATTTGGATGAAGTTATGGATGAAGATTTTGAAACTTGTTAACCTAATGGCCACACATATTACATTGAGAGAATTAATTCTTTCCCAATTTCTCAGACAATAATGCCTTCTTACTATTTTCCACACTTTTACTTGGAGAATGTTCTTTACAATGTGTCTCCTTCTTCTTAAAATACATGGACTTCCATAAGATGGAATTTCTCTTCTAACACATGGCCACATAATGGTTATTCATTCCAAAAAAATAACATGGATATGCATACTAAATGTTTTGTGTTAAAGGGATATTTTTCTTATAACTGAAGTAAACATTGGAATACTTATGCTTTCCATACCTTTTAGAGATGTCATTTGTACAAGTCTGATGAGGGAAAGATGTATTACCTCCTCCTTTGGGATGTTCATCTCTCTTTAGAGATGTTTTACATTCTTTCTAGATGTTTTTCCCACAATTGAAAGGTTGTTCCTTTCTTGATTCCAGATTTCACTCACTCTCACCATCTTGGAGTGAGGGTGTTATTTCTCATTGTACAATTTGTTTTTGTAAATCTAGTGGCTTGGTCTCTTTTCTTTTAGAATCTTTTCTTTATTTATCTCTCTTGGAGCATTCTCCAACTCTCCTTTGCCACCAACATATATCAACCCTACATAAAAAGGTATTTCCTCAACCTATATGGTATTTTTCATTCCATGGTCATTGATGTCAAGGCCCTTTCCATCAAAACCCATATTGATTAGTAACTTAGAGCCAATACCCTGAGTATGCTTCTCAAAATCACCAAAAGAAGAATATACATCTTGATGGAAAGAAAGAGAACATGGTGAATTAATTACTATTCATACTTTGGCCATGGTCTCTGCATCTATGGTAGAGGATGGTCTCCTTTTCATGGTAGAATCTTATTTATCCTCCACTCCTTCACCATCTTGAAACTTGGCCAAAATTTATTCATTGGCTTACAACTCAAGTTGTAACTCCTAAATAATTCCCATGAGAGATGTTTCTTGGAACATCATTCAATATTGCATCTCTTGCATCTCATCCTTTAAGGGCTACAATCTTTGTCTTAATTTAGAGTTTTCCTCCTAAATCTACAAGTTTACACTTTCAAGCTCTTGAATCCGTTATCTCTTCAAACCTTTACTCATGCTTTTACTTTACAACTAATAAACCTACACTTACAAATTGAAAATTGAATAAATGGAAGAATATAACACAAAGCATAAAATATGTAAGCAAACCCTTTGGGAAATTGATATGATACCAAACTTTCTTTGAAAATGGGTAGTTAATGCAAAATGCTAACTAATTCACCAATTTAGATTCTTATGACAATTTATCAAATTCCCATCTCTTTACATGATAATTGGCTTAAACAACTAAAATTTTGTATTAAAAACTGAAAATAAACTCAAGTACTAAAAAACATAGACAATCCATAAATCAAGTTGATAACGGAGTTTATCCAAAATTGGGCTACATCTTCATGTCTGCTTTAAGGTTGGACTGATCAATTAAAATGATGCAAAAATACCATTTCTTACATCAAATTCTCTCAAGAAGGGGATATCGATCTATAAATAAGTGTTTGACGTTCTCTGCAAAGTCTGATCTGGCCCTGGCTCTGGCTTTAGCTCTTCTATATTATCTCTTGCTTCCCTCCCAAATGAGGGGCTACACAAGTTTATCATAATGTCTCTTAGAGGTTTGTGCAATGGCTCTTGACTTAGAATTGAAACTCTATCAAGATAAACATATAAACTCTATTTGTCTCCCAATAAGGGGTTAAAAGTTATTTTTAATTATTGATGTGGGTTTTAAGCACACCCTAGTATCCCTACGAGCTAGACTTTAACATTTTAGAATCAATAAATATTTTCACTCCAAGGCACAAGTTGTTAGGTATTTGGTTTTATAACAACCTGATAGTAAAATAGAGGTTAATTATAGAAATTATTTACCATAGTTGAGTTGACTATGGATAGACATAGATTTATTTGAAATGAGTGGAAATATGATGGTTTTAACTAAAGTGGAAATATTTTCAAAATAAACTCAACAAAAGGAAAGAAAGGTTGGGAAAAAAAGAGGCTTGTGGAATACACAAGATATAAACCCTTCAATATTGACACTGGAAATAAGGTAGGACAAGAAATCAAATGACCAATATTTATTGTAAGTTGTTATATCACACCAAAAATCAAACACAGTAAAGAGTCAAAGGGAACCAGAACATAGTATAATTAAGCGTGCATGAATTAAAGGTTTTCACATTTACTAGATTGTTATTGTAAGGGGGATTAGAATTCACATGTAAAAGACATCCAAATTAGTTGTAGCTTAAAATAATAGTTGTATTAAATAAGATAACTCATACACAATGAAAGACCTAAAATTCCATAATGATGACACATCCCATACAATCTATAAAATTGGAGAAGAATCGAGATTTGCACACAAAGATGAAGTCAAGTAGAACTTCTTAGAATTTATTATTAATCTTAGCATCCAAAAATCTCCTCCTCTTGGAATTTGGATGATACAGATATATATAGCTTGGGATAGGGATGCATCATATCTTCAAGCTTCACCTAAAATTACAAGTTTAAAATTAGCACTATGCCAAGGATCATGCAAAATATGCATGTCTTATGTCTATATTTAAAACAACCTCTTTAGCTAAAAATACAATATGAATACATAGTAAATATATTGAGAACTAAATCTCCCTTCAATAATAACATGCAAATACATAATTAAATTTATATCATGATGTTGATGTGACACTGCTAACTAAAGAGGTCATTAGGGTAAGTGTAGTTGCAATCGATGTAACTAATGGAGGTCCTCGTGGGATTAAAACTAGGCATGTTGAATTTTTCATGACATCAAATCCAGAGAACTAAGAACCTTGTGATTCTGGGGAGACATTGATATCTAGTTGTGTAGATGGAAATGACCCCAAAGCTTCTTCATTAGCTCTTAACCCTTTGAATAATGCATAAGTTATGTCAAACTCCTTATTTATAATATCAAAATTGAGTAATGAAGGCTTCAAAATATTAATAGCCTTAGCCATCAATATTTCTTGCTCAATTTTTGAGCTTTTGAATTTAGCTACTAAAGCCTCTACCTTCTTTATTCAATATTTTATAAAACTAATCAACTATAAAATTTATTTGTTAGTTTTATAGATGGTTCCTTCAACCTCTTATTTGAAGTTGTCTACCACCACCTAAATAAGGTTTTAAAAATTAGGTCTATTGACCAATACTCCTATAGGGTTCATTACATTAGTAACCCTCATATCTACCAAAATTTGTAATACATTACCCTCATGAGCGAGGAAATGCTCCAATAAGGTCTTCATTTTCTTAAGCCATCCAAGGGAAGAATCCCTTCTTTCCATTACATAATTAAAGCACCAATAAGCATCCATGACATAATATTCAATTGGTTAAAATAATTAGTCTTAGATCATTGGACCAAAAAATTCAATCTACTTTCTACTTCTTTCATTTGGTTCCAAAATGTGATAATAGTTTCCATGTTCGATTGGCTCCCTGCTCTGAAAAACCTTGACTTTATATAAAATGTCATATAACTTGGTTGTTTCACTCTATGCATTAGCAACAATATCCTAAGGTGCCTATATGATTTGGCTCTATTGTAATATTTTCAAGGCATCTTCTTTACTTTGAAAAAAAAAATCATTGCTACCCCTATAGAATCCACAAAAGCACTAAAATTATCAATATACTCAGTGGGGTCATTTGGATTTCTCTTGGGTTTATTTTCTAAAGGAAAAATATTCTCCCTTTGTTCAACTCCACTTATTATTTGGTTCTCATGTTTATCACCTTCCTCTTCCTCACCCTTTGAATAGTCCCACTCTGGTTATCAAACCAAGTGGATATTGTGGGAAGTTTAGTCATTACCAAATTCTGCCTTTCATCCTAGAATCTTGCATTTCCCTTACCCATTGGTGAATAATGAGCTATCCCATTTCAATATCTTGGTTTGGGACTAAGGACTAAGAATATGGATGATTCATAGGAGGCAGTGTAATCATGGGGGTATAAAGGATGCACTTATTTGAATAAGAAACTGGAGAGGTGTTCAAACAACCTTCTCTAATGGAGATGTTTCCTTCATAGGTGTAACTTTAATCAAGAGTTTAATTAAGCTTGGGGTAATATATACAGCCATTGTAGCTATTGTCAAGGTCAATGGCTATGGCATGGGGATTTCTAATTACACTAACCTTTTCTTCATAACAAGTAACATCCAAGGATTAAAAGTTTTTATTAGCTACTCTTTGATCAAGGTGAAGCAATTATGACTTTATCTTGGCACTAATAATTTCCCCTAGTGCCACTAAATTTTTTGATGTAAATAGTATATCCAATAGAGGAACCTAATCAACTTGCATGTATGCAATACTAGGAAAACCATACAACCCATTTAATAATGCCATAGTTATCTTGATCCCAAGCCTAAATTTGATGATGCAATTAGATGAAATATCCACCTTGGGATTCACCCTAAGGCCTTTAACAATCCATTATTTCAATTTATTATCTATTGTATTATGCTCAAGCCAAACATTAGTTGCGCCCTGATTATAAGTAGTTTCAAGGTAGGTGAGTCTAAGGTATCTCTCAAATTCCCTACCTGAGATGTATGAAGTATCATTTTTAACCTTATTAACATGCAATATATCCCCTAAAAAATTACATTAATAAATAAAATTGTAAGCAAGTTAATGCACAACATTGCCTCTAGTTTATCTACCGCTTGGTGGAGGCCTTATTATTTGATTGGTAAGATGTCATATATGTATTGTTTCTCTTTGGGAGATAGTTGGTCCTAGGTAGAATATAGTTTTATAGACTCCACCTCTCCCTAGAGCACCAAGTATTTTAGGAACTTGAAGTCTAACATGCTCCTTTTGAATACAGTATCTGTGTATTCCAGTCCTCCTGTGAATGAGTAAGTAAACAAAACTATAGATTTTCCCTATTTTGAAGAATAAGCCATTACTCTATGATAGATATATTAATTCTCTCTATGAACTGACTAGTTTATTATGTGGTTGTTTGTTGAATAAACTAGGGCTTTCAATATATTAGAGATCTCAAAGATACGATTAGTGGATTGAAAGAGTAATGGTGAAGTGAATCTCCCTTTCAAGAAGATTTTGCATATATAGTTTTCAAGCCTAAGTATTGAATGCATTTTTTCACCATTAATTTAGATAAAAAACTTTTATTTTAGTTCTCATTTCAATTTGAACTTGTTACTCAGCTTTGGCAGGTTGATTTAATTACCACATGGTAACACTTTGTTAAGTTTCTTAGTCTAGTCATCGCTTTTGAGGCAACTATCGATTACTCATTGTCTAGTTATTTTTCCATGTTGTCAACATTTTCCATTTATACCTTGGCTATGTCCCCTCTCAAAAAATGGCACTTATTGAGCTTTCATCTTATCACTTCTCTATCCTCCCATTATTTTTTATATGTTCCATGGTCATGAGTCAATGAAATCAAGCCACATGGAATGATCTCAGGTATTCAGGACTTAGGATGTTTAGAGGCTCGATGCTTATTCATTTAAACTATGCATGTCTTGAAAGGTCCCAGATAGAGGAAAGTAGACATGTGGAGTGGTCTTAGTGGCCCAAGAAATTTAGGGGCTCAAAGCTAGTGTCTAGACTCTAGATTTTTCCTATGCTTCAACTCTTCCCAAGTTGAGCTGAGGAAAAAATATGCCAAATGTTAGTCACTTAGAGTGTGTAAGATCATAATGATTAAACTATCAATCAAAGGTTTATTTAATCCTTATAAATTTCTATTTGATAAAAATCTTGCTAAGGAATGCTCAGGACCACAGTAGCTCGATAGTATTAAACTGCAGAGGCTTAAGACCATTAAAATTTATAGATAAAAAAATAAAATATTTATAATGTTAGGTTCTTAGAAGCACACCACTTGGTGTTTTACCAAAGCTAGATAACTCAAAATATTTATAATTTTATAATATATCATGGTTTTAGATGATGTGGGAGCATGAGGTATGGCAATCTCATGTAACTAAAGCGGGCCTACTCATGGATGTTTAATGATTCTTGATCAATGGTCCTAAGATCACATAAAGTAGATGCAAAACTAGGATGAAAAAATATTAATATTATTAGTTTGTAAACCATAGTGCTAAAAAATAACTCATGAAAACCCAAGGTGTAACATAACATAAGATACTAGTTCAAGCTTTGATTATCATGGTTTGATTTCTTATAAATTTTGACTTCATGAGAATAACCTTAGACTATTAATGAAGATCAATTAGGAACATGGACTTCTAAGGTTCATGACTTTCCCAATTAAATACTTTACCACAATGGGTTCCCATTTGAAACTGATAAAATGGGGCATGTGCATTAGGGGAAAAATAATAATGTCTATAGAAGGTCTATGCAATGGGCTCTTGGACTTCAATGTGTTACTCCTATAATATCATATAGAAGCTTTAATTTCTCCTCGCATTCTCCTTTATAAGGGATTTAAAGCTTACAAACTTTCTTGTGTGTCTTTAATTATAATATTGAGCCTTTTATAGTGTTTCCAAGGCATTTGATTTATGGGTTAAAGCCTTATTCTTTTTGCATAGGGTTAAGGATTTAAATCCCCTTGGAAAATGCCTCATATCATTTGTCTTTAGTAAAAAATCCCAAAATTAAGGGATAAATACAAAGTCTTGATTTATGTTTGCCAAATATGGCATAGATTATTATTTGGCCTTAAAAATAGGCCAAGTGGGGTGAGGGAGTCAAGCCCCACTCCAACTACTACACACTAGCTCATGAGGAGGATTTTTTGGTACTTTTGATAATGTTTTACCCCACTTTGGTGGGGATAAAAATCAAATGTTGTTTAAGAGATAAACTACATTCCTTATAACTTGGTCATGAGGCCATGTATTAAATGGAACTTGCCTTGGAACTCATATCACTTGGTGGAGATTTTTGAATGCCATGTTGAAGGCTTTGATTGGTCTACATGTTAGGCTGTATAGGTCTAGTCAGTTGATGATGTCAACATTATGTTGTTTTTTTTCAATTTGTTACCACATTCAATAGGCCATAACTTATGCATATGATGTCTATTTGACCCCATTCAAATTACATTGGAAATATCTTGATGATTTATACATGATACAGATAGTTTGGGGAATATTTGAGACCTTACGATTTGGTCACTAGTGGAGATCCTCTTGGATCATATAGAAACCCTATAACCTCCACCTATCAACCAGACCCCATAAATTAACTTTCCCACCAAATCTTAGGCCCAAAATCATAATATACTTATCAAAAGTTAGAACCATATCCCTATCAACATATTAGTTAAGACCCTCACAATCATCCATGGCCTTGTTTATCAGCACATGCCCTTCAAGTTTGAAAACCATATAGTTCACATGAGTGACTAAAACTCCATTATTTGTCAAATTCAAAGGAACAAAGACCATAGGAAGAGAAGTGGCATGAATGGACAAAGGTAAAGTCTCAAACCCTATAGGTGGATATTGGTCAGAAGAGTATTGTAACAACCCTAGTTCCTTAGAAACTCAATCCCTATGCCAAGGGGAGTTATCTACCATAATATTATTTTTCATTTCTAAATCCACATACTCCCTAAGATCTGTGCATAGCTCAAACTCTTATTCAGTCCCTATTGGCCCTTCTTATTTCTTGATCTCTTAAAGAAAATATTCAAATGCTTCCTCAATATTCCACTCTATTTCTTCCTCTTTAAACTTCTCACCATCAATCATGTCATCTATCTCCTATTTCTTCATATGAACCATCTCCTATTCACCAAAACCATCCCTACCAATGAACATTCTATGTAGACCCACCATCACTCCTCCTAGCATTTTGACCTTCATTACATTTTATAAGGGAAGGACATAGCCAATGTTGGGTGTATCATCAAGGTTATAGACTATCACTAAAGGCCTTAGCACTATTATTACTACCATAATTATTCAATACCTCTACCGTAAACCCTAAGTTTACTTATGCCTCTCATAGTTTATTCCTTGAATCCCATCCTTATTTATATATATTTATACTACATGATTCATTGATATACTTTTATATACATGACTCTTACATGCCTTGCATTCCATAGGTTGCATCCATGTCTTGATTGATACATACATTACTATGATGACATATTATCCACATGATCCAATGAATTACATGAGGATATATTTACACATGACATGATACTACTCATACTTATTTTAATATGATTGACTTATAAGATACATCCCTCATCTCAAAAGGGGGACATTATAGTGGACTTTTCTTAGAAACATAAGCCTCCATGAGAAGAAGATCAAAGTAGAGTATAGGTTTCATAGACTTTAGAGATTTATATGGTTTGGATATCAGAGTTGTTTCAAAAACATGATAGACATTAGCACATTGATACAAAATATAAAGGCATATACATTCACTTTATAGAGACTTGAGCTCAAATTCATAAACACTTGAGTGCATATGCATAACAATTTTTAATAGAATTATAGGGTTTCACATACACATACATTTGGCGTATAGGTTCTCAAATTTATCATATAGATTTAGTAGGCATGATATTGGTTCATTCATATATACATAACATCATAATTATAGTTGAATGGAAAATGGTTGTCATTCCACTTCACACTTATCGAAATATGTGTACATGACGGGGCCATGAACATTGTTCAATCCTTTGTGATCATGCTTTGTTGTTTTCACATGGATATAACTTAACTAAATTGGATTTAAATGTTACATTTGAATATATAATCCATTTTCAGTGGTTGATTCATTTTTTTAGAGAACCTTTTATGATCGGGTCTCTCAATTACCCATGTAGTTATTTCATTTTGAGTTGAGCCACGCTACGTGGTTATTTCAATATTTTTCATACATAATTATTTGGCTTATTACATTGTGTATTTTTTCCCACATTCATGAGGGTTTGGGAATGTTTCCTTCACAACTCACGATCATGCGTAGTTACACAAGTTTAGGTGTGATCATCTCAAACTCTCCAATACTTTTAATGAGGAAGCAACATCTCCAAAAAGTTACGAAAACAACATGGTTTACACCAACACACATTTATAATCTAACCCTTTCTCTTTCAATTTTCAATTTTAGATTTCACATATGGACATTAACTACTTTGTTTTCATTGTAGGTTTGTATGGAATAAAGCTATACATTTGGAGCCATCTCCCAAAATTCAAATTGCATTGTACACACTCAGGTATTTATTATTATTTTACTCTAGTGATTCAATTACTAGAATAAAAGGGGGGCATTTGTAGATACTAAAATATAATCTTTAGTACTTGATAATGACAAGTTTGACACACATTTACCACACATGACTTGAGCACCCAAACAAGGTTCTAATTCACCATCCTCTCAGACTTGCATGCTATCTTATGAAACAACCCTTCTATTTTCTATTATACACCTATAAGAACCTCACTAGCTATTTAAAACCTTATAAATATCTTGCATTGACATATCTTGACTCTCAGAATAATCTACCTATACAAGGGTTAGTTCTAACAGTTATGGCTATTATTATCAGTCGATAATGACATGCACTAGTTGAAACCCTCCCACTCCCAAAAAAAATTATTTGTAAAAACTAAACCCATCCTTAGGGTTTTCCCATTATCCAAGAATTTTTTTGGTGTGAGTAATTACTCAAATTTATTCATATATAAAAAAATCAAGCTCTCATTCAAAAGGATTTGTTACTTATATGTGGTACATTTGTATACTATTTCACAATGAGAAAATCTAACATATTATTTCTAGTTCACATACCTATCACTATGAGCAGTCATAATCTAAATATAAAGCACCTAAAATATAGGTCAAAGCAAACATTTTCAAGTACCAAATTAAATTATTATTTATATACACGCAAAGGATCACATTTGCATAATCACAATGAGTGGTAGAACATGTTGCTTGATTTCCCTCCTTGTAGTATTGGATACTTGGATAATGACCAATCATTATGCAAGGGTGATTGGGTTAAACTTATCCCATTAAAGTTTCCCCATTTTTATAGGTTTGTATCCCTCACAAGCACATCTAGGGTTTAAAGACATATTAGGATGATTTATGGATATGATCATGTCATTAGGGTTTAGGATTGAAAACACAAAGTAAATAAAGATAATTGTAGGTGATAGGACATTCCCTATGCCACACTCCCACTTAGGTCAATAGTGACCAATAGGTCAGTATTGATCGATGATGTTGACCTGATCTTACATAATCAAAAAAATAGTTACAAAATTGAGTAAACCACATGCATGCTTATCCTTGATTTTCACTTCCATAATATAATCACAATCATACAATCAACTAGAAAAGCTAAGTATCATGATATCTTCAATACTTTTTATATTTAGCATATTCCCATATCAAATTAGAAAAATCAATTTTCAAACATTTACATTCAGATGTATGTTTGAATGTCATATATATTGATATAAAATACATTTCAAAGTTATATCTTAATTAGATTAATCTTACCCATTAATCAATTTTAGGGTAAAATAATATAATGTCTCATGTATCTATAAGTGTGTGTATGTGCATGAATTAGTATCATAACTCTTGAATCTATACTAAGTGATATATAATGTTATGCATATATGTGTTGAATTTGAGGACTTATATCCCAAATATATGTGTATGTGGAAAACTATAATTTATGCTCCTCTAATCTATGTGCATATACCCATACATATGTACCCAAGTTTATATGAATATGCAATCGATTCATTGTAAATTGAGTGCATATGCATGGCATACACACTCATATTTTGTATTAATGTGCAAATATCTATCATGTAACTGAACTATCTAATATTTGAGCCATTCTGAATCTGTGAAATATATAGTCTTATTTGATTTTCTAGTCATGGAGGCTTATGTCTCTATGACAAGCCCACTATAATGCCCTTTTTTGAGATGAGGGATGTGTCTTGTAAGTCACTTATTTCAAAATAAGAGTTAATTGTATCATGTCATGTATAAAATGTAATATCATGTCAACATGCATAAAGTATGTCATCATGGTAATGTATGTGTAAATAAAGGCATGTATGTAACACATGTAATGTAGGGCATATAAGTCTCATGTCTATATATATGTATCAATGAAGAACATAGTGGTAGGATCTTTGAATGAGACTACATAGTAAAAGTGCATGATATAGATCATGAAACCGCACAATATTAGAAATATCAGTAAGCACAAGTTCAAGTGTGAGTGTCATACATAGGGTCAAGGGACATACAAAGGACATGAAGATGTCACAACACACAAGGCCAAGGACCACACACAAGGGACATAAAGATGTCACAAATAAGGGATATAAAGGATGCCATATCAAAAAAGTCTAAGGCGACACACAAGGGACATAAAGATGTTGTAAACAAGGCTAAGCGACACACATAATAGACAATTACTGAGTTGCCTATTATGTAAGATACTAACAACACCAATGGAGCATAAAATAAATAACTAGTCTATTTCATCCATATGTATCAATGTCACATCGTACTATAACAACATATCTATATAACACTATGTAAGATAAGATTAATTAGTAAGACATGTGTAAGTGATCTAGGTAGCTCAAAATGGTATAAATTTCATAAAAATATATAAGTTGTAACAATGAACCCATGGAAAAAGATGCCCCTAGCATTGACATGGTCATTGGGTAGAGGAAACTCCAACATTTGTATGTCCATGTGTAACATCTATGTCCTACATCACTCTCATATATCATGAAATTCATGTGCATATGAAAAGAACATTCCATTTACTAGACATGTGATAAATAACATATGTAAATAGTGTAATCTAATAATCATGTTATACTCAAGTCTTGATTTTTGATTTTTAAAATATTTTTGAATATTTTTGAATTTTATTGATTTTTTTATTTTTTTGTATTTTTGGAATATTCAAGGTATAGAAAAGCTTAAATAATGTCATATCAATGGGAATATCATGGGAATTTCTTATATAAAATAGTGTAAGGATCCTCTATTGTGGACATGAGATATTAGATGTGGGTGTGCCAAAATATGATGGGAAGTCATGTGTTATATGATAATTGTCATGATCACTACTCATAGAGTCTCATGTATGATGGGTAACTACAGAAGGCCTGGGACTTTATGGGGTCTGTTGTATAGTAGGAGAATGTATCACTAGGTTTGATCATTGTGGAATATGTTTAAATGTACATGGTGCTAATTGAATACATGTTATAAAAGATGATGGTCATTGTGAGCCCTAAGTAACTTTATGATTTAATCAATGTTAAATTTATGGTTTCTTGATAGGTCAAACTAATTTCCCATGAACTAGGTGTATAGAAAGATCCAACATAGATGTAATGATATTTTATATAATCTTGAATAAGTGTAACAATCAACTATGGTGGTGTTGGGTGTGAAGGAGGAGATACCACTGGCTATAAAGGGTACTCATATTATACACTTGTAACTATGACTACCCTTTTAAAATGTATTTACTTTATACATCAATGCACTTTTGATGGTGATATACAAATTTTTTACATCCAAGGGTGTCCTAACAACATGTTAAATACCTTGTTACTTTGTAAAACTAAGAATGGCTAATTAGTATGGTAGAGCACACCAGAAGAGGTAGTGTTTTATGTCATAAGGTATTTTGTTTCTTTCCATAGAGTTACTTAACTACTCTTGATGTGTCTTATAAGTAATATTGTGTGTACCCAAGGGAGTGAAGTGTCATCATGTCATGTTCTCACTTAACATGTTATTGATCATGAAACTATGTATAGATTGCTCATTGATATATGATTGTATGAAGAGTACATTAAAATATGAATCATCATCTATAATATTGTTGTCATCAAAGTCAATCATAGGCCATTATGGTGAAGTAACAATAAGTGTACCATTAATAACATACATCAAAGGTAGAGGATGCATGTTGTATGCATTGTGTACTTTTGAAGCATCCTTAGCCTCTGTTGTCTCATGTTTAGGAAATGGAACACTAAAAATATTTTAGCTTTGGTTTTCATTGTGATATGGCCTAGATTCCTCTCCAAGTCTCCCAAGTCAATAATGTTATCAATGATAAGATCTTGTATATTATGTCTCAATTTAAAGCATCTATTTGTAGAATTTTCCATAATCTAATGATAGTCACAATATGTATTACCATCATAGTTATTTAATGTATGCATGTTTGTATCGAGGTATTATGGAGGAAGAAGTGATAAGGTTTCACTCAAATAACTTATTTAGCAATACATGAGGAGGTGATGGTAATTTTAAAAATTAGCTCTTTTATAGAGTTACCAATTATAGTTTGTTTTTAGGTTGCGATACTACATTAACTATAATTTTTTCCCTATTTTTATTATCAATTGGCTTACCTTATAACTTTGTTTTCCTTTAAACTTCATTGTTGAAGTAGTTGTAGGAGTGGATGTATATTTGATTTTGTTCAAAGCTACGAGCTTAACTTCTTTTTCATGTATTGTATGGCATATTACATCAAAGAATTTGAATATCTTTAATATAATTGACTCATGGAGTGGTGAAAACAAGATTTATTTTAATGTCTTGTAATTTTTTGTTGGCCATAATATTGGTCATCTTGGCTAGTATAGTATTATACTGAAATACATAGTCACTAATCAACTCATTGGACCTTGCCTGATTTTAGAAAATTGTGCATAAGATAGTTTATCATCAATGTTGATGGAAAAAATTGCTATAAATTAGTCTACTATGGGTTTGGATAATTTTATGGACTAGAGAGGGATATTATATAACCATTTCAAATCATAGTCCTTAAGGCTTTTTGAAAATATATTGGTCAATAATTTGTCACTGTATGCATACTCCAAGCAAGTTGTGTGGAATGATCTAAGGTGTTGCTTGGGATCACCTTTACCTTCATATAGTGGAATCTTGGGAGCTAAAAATCATATTCATAAAGGATTAGCTATTATATCAAGGGATAATGGGTTACAAAGCAATACATTTGAATCCATAAAATGACTAGCTCTAGATGCACCTTGCTCTAGCTATAACACCTTGGCATGTAAAGCTATAACAATATGCTCAAAGTAATGTGTATTAGGTAAGGTTTGTGATGTAATATTCATATTAATCATGTGAGGGGTAAAAATTCCATGTATAGGAATAGGTATGGAAGTCTATTGGAGGCCTTATGTTGCCTTATAACCTTAGGTGGGTGTCACATAGGTCACTGGAGGTGTAGACATAGGGATAGTACCAGTAATAGAGGTATGGGCACCTAAAGTGTAATTACTAGCTTAAAAGGATTGGTTGATAATAGTAAAGGGATTGTTGTTTTACCTAAGATGTAGCAATCTTAGTTTGGTGTGTAGCCTTGGATGCTAAGATCAATTTGATGATTCTAACCATATCTTTAGGATATCAATGGAATCCTTGATGAAAATTGGATAAGGATTTTACTAAAATTAGGATCTACTCCATTAAGCTCATTGGGATCAATTATAACTAGAACCTTGTAGCTATCTCGATTATTATGTAAATTTGGATTATCATGTTCTAAAGGAGGCGTGTCAACATAATCATTTGTTTACAAATATTCATGAATAATTACATCATTAAAACAAGAGTAAACATTCATTACATCCATTTTATATGAAATTAAAGGAATTTTTTTATGTTTTATATGTGTTCCACTTAATCTAGCACTGCATCCTAAAAGGACAATGGAACTAGCCTTCTTGGATGGCATATGATAGAATCATACAAGTATGCAGAAGGCTAGGGCCAAAGGTGAAAATATTTATTATCTTTTGTATAGGGACTATTGTCACTAAATATTTCACCCTAGAGGAGGTTTTTCAAGCCTAATCTAATATTTGGGCAACATTAGAATATCTCTAGGCCTTTGGGTTGCCTATGGTAGAGGTAGACCTATAGGTTTAAGGGTTAACTCCCTAAATTGATCTTGAAGTGCTTATCACCTATGCTAACTAATTTTTTGTGGGAAAAGGGATATAAGAATTCATGAAATAAATATATTCTAAGGATTTGATACATGATAAGGATTTCCACAGTGCTATCATACTTATTTCACTAAGAAAGAAGACCTACAAACCAACTTCAAAGTCCTAAGATGTTCTAACAATAGTATTTTAATATAGAGGTGATATGCATGAGACATCTCAAGGCAAGTGGAATAGAGGGAAGATTGTATAATATAAGTACACTTTCACACTTGAAGGGATACAAAAATACTAGCTATATTGGATATGACTTGTTAGAATGAGAACTTCTTGCATTAAACATGAAAGGATAAGGAGAAGCAAGGATAGAGCTTATCACTAAACCTGACCATTCATCACTTTGCACACTTAGATAAGATGTTTTTGAACAAAAAACTATATTTTTTTAATTATTCAAAGTCAAAGTACAACATCAAAATAACAGGGTTTCACCATACATGGTGTGGAATTATTATACAAGAGCCAAAATAGCTAGTACTTATAGAATGTGAGAGAAGAGAGAGAATAATAAATTCTAAGAGACACAAAGCCACATGTCAAGCTGAGAGAGAGAGAGAGAGAGAGTTAAATTTTTAGAAGAAAGGAATATGAAAAATACCAGGCAAGGTCTCTGTGGAAAAATGTCTCTCCAAGCATGAAACTCCTCAAATCTAGCGTAGGACTCTTCAATTGCTTGTTTGGAAAATGCCTTCATCATTTGGCCCTTTTTTAATGCTCCATAGTAGAATAGGGATAGATAACATAATTAAAATATGAAGCGGGTGGGGTTAAAATTTCAAGGTGTTCTAGGTGGTCTAAGTTATTATTGATGATATATAAGTGATGACAAATGTTTTAATAGACTTATAAGGTCTCTTGTGAGGTCCTTTAAGATGGTTTTGAATGATATGTTAAGAGAAGAGTGAGGAGGTAGTCATAGTGTTCACCACCCTACGTAGGTCAGGGGTTGTTGAAGTTTTTAGAATCAAGAAATGGTTAGTAGGTGGTATACAAGTCTTTAGAGAGTGTTTTGAATATATATATAGTGTGTGTGGTTCAAAGAGGGATATGTGAATAAAATAGGGTAGACAGGGTAAAATAAAATGGTCAGTAGTCTACCCAAATAGGGATGAAAGACTATGTAACAGTCCAAATTGTATATATGAAAGGAAATAAATAGTGTCATTTTGAATAATTATTATTATGATTACTATGTATGTTGATCTTTGCTAAGTTCTTTATGTGATCTTGATACAAGTTATGCAATTTAAGGTGATTCAAGGAGGTTGCAGGTAAATACAATTATGTGTGTGTGTTGTCAGTCCTTTCAAAGATTGCACATGTTGTGTAGAAAGACAAAGAATATAATGTGTCAAGTAATATTATGGTGGTTGTGTCATTTACAAGTCCAATAAAATAAATTTTTTGTTGAGATTTCCTTTGAGTTGATAATCATTCATTATGCTTGGAGATAGTCAAGTCTATTAACAATGTATATATTCATAGAGATTTGTTCAAGAAAGAATATGTGTATTTGATTCTTTCCTCATTGAGTTCTATGATGGAATATAAATGGAATGCTTATGATAGTTAGAAAAATCTTTTTGTGAAGAACATTTGGATAGGAAATAACGAGTTTCATCTTGATCATTGTTATTACTCCTATAAGCATACAATCTACAAACTAGATTTATGTACACTATGTTATTCACATTTAGTCTTGTCTTAGATTCAAGAAGTGATTGAGAAGAGTTTAAAATGGTTCTAGAAGGTTTTGGTAAACCTCAAGTGGGTTATGTAATCCTTTAAAGTGGTAAAATCTAGAAACCACGCTTTACTATGTTCTTAGATCTTAGAATATAGTGAGAAAGGACTAAGATTTCTTGTTTATGCATGATCTGAGGGTTATCAAAACATGACCATTGAATGAAAAATCTAGGTAAGCATTAAACAGACCTAGTCTAATTGATAGATTATCTTAAAATCATTGAATGGTCATTATATGTAATTATTTTCACTCTCAGCCTGAGACAGGATTACATTAGCCCTAAACTAGGGTTTGGATTGTTTGAGGAGATTAGACGATGAAAAATTCATAAAAAATTGTATTTTGATAGATTTATATGTGATTGAAAGTATTTTGTATGATTTTGTTTGAGTACATATGGGTAAGTATGGTTTCTACCACTTGTGGAGTGTCTAGATCCAAACAGGCCTAATAGAGAACACGATAGGGGTTATAAAGGGTCTTAAAAGAAGAGTTGGAGAATAAAATTTCATGAGAAGACAAAGTTAAATAAAGGGTATCTAAAACCCTTATTAGTTTTCCAATATATTTATGTACCATGTAGTATAGAGATAAATTCAACATAAAATGGCTACAAGGATTGGTAAAAGGTAGGGTAGAGTTGTATAGAGTTGTCTTAATGCATTTTAGAAGGGTACAAGTGAGATGAGAGGTATAAATAAATTGTGAGAAGCACATATAAGGTGTCATAAACTAGAAACCATTATGAAGACCTTGATAACAATTATTGCATGTTGTCCTAAAAGGACTATGGGAATGAGTGAATGATAAAAAGATAATCTTAAATCAAGATAAAGGGCAGATTTTTGGAAAATTGTGCATAGCTATGCATCACACGCTCCTTTCAAAGTTGTACAACTACCAAAATCCTCCTTTTTCTAACTATTTTCTTGATTTCAATTAGGAACCTATAAGTTTTTCAATTATACTAACATGACTGATAGGATCTGACATATTGGATGTTGAAAGGTAGTTAGGAACACTTGTCTATAAAGGGAAATTGTAAAACCTCCGTTAATGACTCAAATATGACCCCTAAGTGGCATGAAATGACTTAGGATTAAAGTTGAATATGACCAAGGTTAAAAGCATATTAAATGACATCAAAAGGACTATGACACACCCTATTACATCTTATAGGATCCCTATATCAAGTTTTTTACTATAATGGGTTGACTTATTTTGACTTGTAGTTAAAATAGTCAGCATTCTTGGTGATTTCCTAGGGGTGGTATGTTTTCTATACCAATGACCAGTAGCTTAATTCAATCCATTGGTCAATGGAGTCATCTATGCACAAGTTTGAAATTGAATTTACCTTTGAAACCACACCAAACTATAAGGAAAGGCACAAAAAACAAGACACACCAAAGGAAGTAAACATGTGTTTGCAAGAACACTTATGGAACACACACACACATAGCTGAAATAAAGACATGCACCTGACCTAATATTTATAAGACCTCACTTTTGAGGTGAAAAACATCTTACCATGCTTCAAATAGGGTCAAATATGGTTCCTCTTGCATCTTTGTCAATCCATGAAGGCAATCTAGCATGTAAAGCATGCTCATCATCAATCACTTGACTAGGTATATGGTGGAATGACTAACCATACCTATATGTTCTCATGTATACAATTGGCATACCTTGAACCTTCATGAATGCTTTCTCTTTCCCTCAAAAGACCTTGTTTGGATTTTTAACTAACTTGATCTCTTTCATATTTGATCTGTACTCTTCAATAAGCAAGTTAAGAGTGATTACAGCTTCCCCAATCTTTCTTCCCTTTTGGGCATGATGTACTTGATATATGGGGTCATTAAGTTTGTTATCTTTTTGCTCCATCACATCTAGAAATGACTCAACATCAAGTTGAGTTGTTAGTTTCTCCTCGAACACAAAGACTTTTTCTTTGACTTCATTAGGCCTCTCTATCATTATAGACCCTTAGAAAATAGATTGATGTCCATCCTCATTCATAAAATGACACTAATTTTTAGGCTTGATAGAACACTCAACAACTTACTAATTAGTCTTATTAACACACACATCAGATATACAAATCTTATGAGGGGAAGTAGTATTACCTAACTGATCAAATTCTTGACATATGGCATTGAACCTTTACCATAATTCATCCTCCTCTTCCTCATGAATGTCATCATCAAGGGTAGCTTCATCAATTACAGGTAGAAAGATATTATTCTTCTCACCATAGTGATCTATTAGGATCTTCAATTTATCATCATCATACACATGAATCAAATACTTGCCTTCAACAGCTTGTGAGAAAATGTGCTCAATAGTTACCTCAGCTTGCTTAAATGCTTCTTCATGGATGATATAGGTGCCAAGGTCAGTTTGTTCAAAATATGTATATGGATCATGTGCATAATCCTCTACACCATATTCATCTAGAAATAAGTTAGCTATGACTTAAATCTTAGAAGAAGCATAATCATCCACATTAGACTCCTCTTTCTCATTGATTACATAATTTAAATTTGAGCTTGTCTTTACATAAGGCTAAATGTGGAATATAGTAAGTGGTTAAGTTCTTATGGTCACCTTGGTTCCATATCTTGTCTTGAAGGCTAAGAAGGACCAATTAGCTAAGAGGTATCCTCCTATTTTAGCTGTAAAATCTCTTGAAAGGAAGAAATCAAAATAAGCAGGCAAGTCCACAATAATAATGTCTTGAAGGATAGGGAAACTAGGACAATCATGCAAGAAAACCTTCAACCCTTTAATCAATCCTATTATCTTGGTAGGTGTACCATCTAAATAAATAACTCTTTTTTTATGTGGTTCATACTTTAGGACCAATTTTTTAGCTATAACTTTGGGCATCACTAATATAGAGGCTTCACTATCAACTATGTAGTTATCAACTAGTTTGTCACCCACAATGAGAGTGAGGTAGAAAGGTGGAGGCTTCTCATCTATTGTAGATGATTCCACAATGTTGTTAGGGGCATTGGTAAGATAAATATGACTATGACCATAGCTTTATGACTAAATACTAGCATGGCTAGTAGACAATTGTTTTTCTAAGAGATCTTTTTTAGAAGGCATATGAAGGATATCTCAAAGGGAAATGGATGTTTTTTTAGTCTTCAATGAATCTACAATGTTTAGATTAGGAGTGCTTACCTTATCTTTAGTCCTTGGAAGCAAGGGAGTGCTTGTAACTTTATGTATTGAGGTACCTTGGGTAGACCTTACCACATTATGATTTGGAGGAGGTACAGGGGTGTTAGGGACTACAATGATTGTAGTCATGCCTTGCTGTCATAGAGGAGGATTGGATAAACTTATGGTCACACCTTTATCATCCCCTAGATCCTTTTTATTATCTCTTGTGTTTTCTATAAGATAATTTCCTTAGTTCATCACATAAGTATCTTCAATTAATAAGTTAGTGAAGCTCTCTCCTTAAGGCTACCAACCTTCACTCATTTGCATTAGGACTTCATCTTTTGTTGAAAGTAGAGGAGTGACTCCTTATTGAGAAACTAGAGCTTATATTACACCTTCATTAGCATCCATCAATTGGCCTTGTTTCCATTCTTCACCTTGTGTCATATTGCTATGCACCAATACCCATTCCAACCTTCCATACTTTTCCAAACTCTTCAAGGTATAGCTTTCTATTAACTAGACAAGGTTGACAGACTGTGACTAGATTTTGTGTTTATTACTCAAGATAATAGAATACCTATAGTTGGATACTTTGTCTTAGACCTTATATATCATACTCCACATCTTTTTGAAGTCTTCAATGTCATTTGACATCCATCTAGCTTGTTCTCATCATACACATGTTAGGCCAACATCAAAACAAATATACTTTTAGCACTATTATACTACAGTCAATTATAATTGACCATTTTGGAGAAAAATAGGTCATGTAGGTGCATATTCATGCTTTGAAATTTTTTTCCACACATCTTAGGGTTCCTTTGAGGTCTTTGGAGTCATCTCCAACCTATAAGTGTTCATGTTTGCATGTAGTCATGTCTAGGTCCGTATCATAAGCTTGTAAGTACCTATAGTTAGACTGTAGATGGAATTTTTGAGGGAAAGGCACACTTTTAGATGGTGATATAGGTCAATACCTTTAAATTCAACCCCTCTTCAAGTTCCTTGAATCACTAGTGTCCCTCTCACCTTTATAGGACCACTTGCCATGAATGTATGTTCTTGATAGACCACCTTGGACTATAAGACCTTTTGAAGTTCAAGATACTACATAGAACACTGAACTTATGTAGTGAAAGAATGCATGAGTTGGGGGCCTCATATACCTCACTTATTGGAGTCAAATATTCACTTTCTTTAGTCAAGATGTCTCCCCTATGATAGGACTTTATGATGTAACACTTAGTTTTTATCTAGACTCCATGTCACATAACTCCATGATGGCACCAAATATTTCCAAGGCTCTATTTCAGAGTTTTTAAGGTAACAATTCCCAAAAACTCATTCTCCACATATGCACATGACCCTCAAGTCTATTTGCCACTCAATAGCTCCACTATTAACTACTATGGCATTCCCCAACCAGTTCTATACTTTCTAGAAGTATTCAAATGGATCTTATACACCTTGAAGGAAATAAAACCATTTCAAATTCTTCATTTCAACATGATTTTTCTCTTGTAGGGCACCTATACATTCACATCAATGGTGTAGGACTGCATATTTAAGAAAACTAGTTGTGACATTCAATCATATGTCATTTGGAGAGCTTAGCTTGATTGATCATGCTATAATAATATGTTTAGCCTTTTAAAAACTCTTCATTACATCCCATGATTATGCTCAAGACCCTCATTCACTTGATTGTGTATGACAATCATGCAAAAAGTTGAATGTGTTGGCTTTTCTTAATTGTAACTCCATGGATGTAGCCTTTAAGACTGAGCTTGAGAAGAGAGGGTGATTATCATGGCATCAAAATAATAAAATAAAACATGTTGCATTCTTTTAAAACCACTATAAGAATAGGGACATTTTTACTTGGTGAATTATGCCTATAACTTAGCAATGGTGATCTCAACATGCAACTTAAACCATTTGGCTCATCCACTCACCTCCAAACATGTAACCAAATATGTAAACAATGAAATAAGGATGTTCACATTCTTTGGAAAAAATTCCAATAAGTCGTTTGTATAGACAAGATCATACAAGGAGAAAACTTGTAAGGTATGGGGATTAGCAAATAGAAAAGAGCAATCAACTTCTTAATCATGGTTCATAAATCATAAGAAAATAATCTCTAGACTCTTACCATTAATTTGAAGTATACCAAGTTTACTAACACCACATAAGGGCATTTGACCTGAAACCTCTCTTAGTGGTCGTGCCAAGAAGAAACATGTTGACCAATTTTGTATGCCAAGACGAGTGATAAAGAAGTGAAATGGTTTGTAGTCCTTTTTTATAATTCAAAATTAGATCAAACATTAATATTAGTTGAGGGAAGTTGAATACCTATTGTATAAGCTTTCCATATGTGCCACACTTCTTTAAAAGTTGTATAACTACCCAAATCCTCATTTTTCCTACTATTTTCTTGATTTCAATTAAGAACCTACAAGTTTTTAAATAATTAATAACATAATTGATATGATATAACATATTTTACATTAAAATTCATTAAGGAACACTTTTCTATCAATGGAAACTGTACAACTTCCATTAATGACTCAAATATGACCCCTAAGTGGCATGAAATGACTTAGAATAAATTTGACTATAACCAAGGTTAAAATAATATTAAAAGACATAAAAAGGAATATTACACACCCCATTACATCTTATAGGACCCCTATATCAATTTTTTTACTATAAGGGTTGACTTATTTTGACTTGTGGTTAAAATAGTCAATATTCTTAAGGATTTCCTAAGGGTGGTATGTTTGTTATACCAATGACCAGTAGACTAATCCTATCCGTTTGGCCATGGAGTCATCTATGCACAAGTTTGACACTAAATTTACCTTTGAACCCACACCAAATAATAAGGAAAGACACATAAAACAATACACACTAAATGAATCAAACATGTGTTCTCAAGAACGCTTATGGAACACACACACACAATAGAAACAAAGACACACACCTAACTGAATATTTACAAGACCTCACTCTTGAAGTTAAAAAAATAGTACCATGCTTAAACCAAGTTCAAATATGGTTCCTTTTGCATCTTTGTCACTTCATGAAGGTAATATAGCGTGTGAAGCATGTTTATCATCAATCACTTGACTAGGTAAATGGTGAAATGGCTTACCATACCTATATCTTCTCATGTCTCCAATTGGCCTACCTTGAGCCCTCATGAATGCGTTAAATTACCCTTCAAGGACCTTGATTGTAGATATAACTTAATTCATCTCTTTCATATCTGATCTTCACTCCTCAATCTAAAAATTAGGAATGATTACACCTACCCTGATCTTTCCTTCTTGTTGGGCATGATGTACTTGATATGGAGTCATTAAGTTTGCTCTCTTTTTGTTCCATCACATCTAGAAATGACCCAACATTATGTTGAGGTGTTATTTTCTCCTTGAACACAAAGACTTATGCCTTGACTTCATTAGGCCTCTTTATGACTACAGACCCTTGGATAGCAGATTGATGTGCATCCTCATTCATAACATGACACTTATTTTCAAGCTTGATTGAACACTAAAAAACTTACTCATTAGTCTTATTAAAAAACTCATAAGATATGTAATTCTTATGAGGGTAATTATTATTACCTAACTAAACAAATTCTTTACATATGGCATCGAACCTTTGCCATAAGTCATCCTCTTCTTCCTCATGAATGTCATCATCAAGGGTAGTTTCATCGATTATAGGTAGAAAGATATTATTCTTCTCACCATAGTGATATATCAGGCTCTTCAAGTTATCATCATCATACACATGAATCAAATACTTACCTTCAATAGCTTGTGAGGAGTGATCAAAAGTTACCTCAGTTTGCTCAAATGTTCTTTCATGGATGATATAAGTGACAATGTCAGTTTGTTCAAAATATGTATATGGATCATGTGCATAAGCCTCTACACCATAATCATTTATAAATAAGTTAGTTATTCCTTCAATCTTGGAGGAAGCACAATCATCCACAATAGACTCCTCTTTCTCATTAATTACACAATTCAAATTTGAGCTTGCCTCTACATAAGGCTCAATGTGCAACCTAGCAAGTGGTTGAGTTCTTATGGTCACCTTGATTCCATATCTTGTCTTAAAGGCTAAGAAGGACCAATTAGCTGAGAGGTATCCTCCTATATTATCTATAAAACCTTTTGAAAGGCAGATTGCAAAATGAGCAAGCAAGTCCACAACAACAATGTCTTGAAGGATGGGAAAACTAGGATAATCATGTAAGAAAACCTTCGGGCCTTTGATCAATCCTATTATCTTGGTAGGTCTGTCATCTAATAGAAGCAATAATTTGTTAATTGTTTCATACTTTAGGCCCAATTTTTCAGCTATAACTTTGGGCATCACTGATGTAGAGGCTCCACTACCAACTATGCAGTTATGAACTAGTTTGTCACCCATAATGAGAGTGAGGTAGAAAGGTGGAGGCTTATCAACATTAGTATATGGTTCCACAATGTTGTTATGAGAATTTATAAGAGAAATGTGACTATGACCATTTCTTGATGATGAAGTACTCGCATGGATATTAGACAATTATTTTTGCAATATCTCTTTTTGACGAGGCACATGAAGGATATCTCAAAGGGAAATGGATGCTTTTGCACTCTTAAATGAATCTACAATGTTTAGAGAAGAAGTGATTACCTTATGTTAAGTCCTTAAAGGCAAGGGAGTGATTTTAAATTGAGGTATTGAGGCACCTTGGGTAGACCTTACCACATTCTAATTTAGAAGAGGTGCAGGAGTGTTAGGGACTACCATGCCTGAAGTCATACCTTACTATCTTAGAGAAGGATTAGATGAACTTATAAGAACACCATTAACATCCCCTAGAGCCTCTCTTAGCTCTTGCATTTTCTATAATAGAATTTCCTTAGTTAATCACATAAGTGTCTTCAACTAAAAAGTTAGTGAAGTTCTCTCTTTAAGGCTACCAACCTTCACTTGGTTGCATTAGGACTTCATCTTCTGATGATAGCAGAGGAGTGACTCCTTTAGAAATTAGAATTTATTCACCACTTTCATTAGCATCCATGAATTGGCCTTATTTCCTTTCTTCACCTTGAATAATATTTCTATACACTAGTACCATCTTCCCTGTATAGGATTTTGTAGGATTGTACACATTAGTAGGCCTGTTGAAGTTAGGTTGCCCTTGACCTCTCCCTCTCCCATATTTTTGACCATATTATTTATTATAGGGATATAGGTTTTTATTCACACCCTTTTGCATTATTTTTTGACTAATTTAAGATTTTAACCATTGGATATGTGCATCTTTATCCATGGCATCATCTACCTTCTTAGGATCAGACTTTGACTTAACATTTGCATTGGGAACTTGGGAAATGTTTAGAGCAGTACCAAGAACATTAGGAAGAAGAGGCATAGACACTTTTGGAGGTAGCTTTCCTACTTGAATGAGTCCATTCTCAGCTCTAATGGCTAGGTCATATGCTTCAAGTACAGTGAAACCACCCATGGATTGTATCATGATGGAAATATTGGTCCTAATGGCTCTCAAGTATATAGGAAACACAAAGCTATCAATTGGTATCATTGGAGGAGGTAACCTATACCAAGTCTTTTTAAACCTCTCATTTATGTCATGCATTGTTTCCTTGGGGGATCTTTGGATCACATTGGGTTGGTTTATGAGTGAAGTGTGGTCACTCTCATCTTTAAACCTTGAAGCTAACAACACTGTAAAGTCATCCCATGTTATAATGCCACCTCTGGGAAAATTTATATACCAATAAATTGCTTTCCCTATAAGGGACATGGCAAGGAGTCTAATAGTAATATCGACCTTAGTGACATTATGAAAACTACAAAAATTGGAGATACCTTTGATGTGTTCACTAGGAATAACATGGCCTTTATATACGCATTATAATTTCAAACTTTTATTGATTACTGACACTTTGTATCTTTAAATAACCTATCAAGTCTCAATCTCTCTAAGTGCATACCTTAAGGGGTACACTGGGAAAAGGTGAGTAGACCATTAGTGCTTCATAATATTGTTGTCCCTTTTTCCACTTGCCATCTACACACTTATCTCCTAAAACCATTTACCTTAAGCTTGTTCTTCTCAGTCTTACATCCTCTAGTCTTTTTCCTCTTTATATCCTCCTTTTCTTCTCTTAACATCCTCTTTGAATATCTATTGTAATAGGTCGACTGGGTTGACCCAGTACAATTTAGGGGTATACTTTACTTTCTTGGTTTGTTAGCCTTTTGGCTGACCTATCACAAACCTAGTAAATACTCCCCAAAAACACATTGGGTTAACTAGGTCAACCTTCTACGATCGACATTCCTATAAGGATTTAGGGCAAGATCTACCTATATATACAAGGTCATTTCCCACCATTTCATAAGAGAATAATTATTAGCAACAAATTACAAGCAAACATCTACTTATTGACCATTTTACTTGAGGAATAAAGCTTAAGCTTCCATACTTTCTTTGGAGATATGGATCTTTTCTTGTGTATAAGTCTTTTGGATGCTTGGATAGGTTGGGTATCCTAGAGCTGATTTATCTTGGTTATCCTTACATACCACAAAAATTTCTTGTAAAGCACCTTGGCCAAGGGAGATATTGAGGCTCAACGGGTTCGTCTTCAAAGGTAAGTATTCCTAACTTTATTTCTCCTTTGTAAGAGTAAATAGATAATGCATTTATATTATTATTTTCTCCATGTATTTAAGATTTTGTATACATTGATGTGAGTATATATCTTCTAATGCATGTTTAGTATAGTTGTTAATTTTATTGTTTCTATCCCCCACTTTGTGCCACAAGCTTTGGTGAGCACTATATTAGATTTTTCTTTCTTTTTATTATAATAGAGAGAACATTTAAAACCTTAGAACTCCATTAGGGTTTTTGTGTGATTTTGTTAGACTATATGCTTTAGAACCCTTCCTAGCATGATATGTTATAACAAGTGATATAAGTGATCCCCTAATTAGGTCTAGCAAATCCTCATATTGGTCATGCTCTCACTTAACAAGTGTATCCCAATCAAAAATATAGGTGTGATCTATCTTATCTAATCTAGGATTAATTCATAGACATGATGCATTTTCGATTACATATATTCTGGTGAACCTGATGTGAACTAACCCTTACAAGATTTTTTAACCTTTTACTTCATTTATTTTATTCATTTTTATCCTATATTTTTTGACATTTTAGATTGATTCTATCGACCCAGCTATTTTTCTCTATGCACAGGTTTCAAGAAGAAGCAACTAGATCAATCTAGTCAACCCACTACAAGTTTCTAGCCTTGTAGACATCAAAATTAACCTACTAGGTCAACCTAGTTGACCCCTTATAGTTTCAACACTTTTTAGTAGATTCTTATATAGCTTGATTGAGACTGTCCACTCAGTTTACAAGTTCCTCAAGCATACTTCCAAGTTTTAGACCAGTAATATTCTAAATTACATCTCTGATCCACCAAGGTTCCTTTCTACCTCTTTATTTCTCTCTTTTCTATCTTTCATTTCACAATTTACAGTCTTCAAAACTATCCTTGCACAATCAACTAGATCAACATTGTTGACCTAGTTCTATGTTTTATGTGTTGTCTGAAATAATTGGATCGACACCATCAACCCAGTTCATTTTTAGACCTTATTTATATTTTATAGGTTCGACCCTGTCGACCCTATTTTGTATTTTATGCATATAGTGATAGCACTATATCTTATTTTAAATTTTTAATTAGCTTTATATTTTTTAGCAATTAGCTCACACATTTATTTTCCTATTGTTTTCATGTTTAGAATAGTTCACATAGTTTGATTAGGATATTTTTAATTAATCACTTAGTTTAACTATTTATATTTTATGTACACATAGACAAATTAGATAACATAAATAAGCACTTTAACATTTTTTCTACCCTAAGCTAACTTACTTGGATTTCATCACCAAGGGGGAAGTCGACTTGATGCTCTGGTCAAGTATAAAGGGTGGTTAATGGTATATTCTAGCTAAGCACCCGACACCCTTATCATTACAGTGTGTGACATGAGGGGTAGGCCTCAATACCAAGCCTGTATCATTGCCACTATAATCCCTTTCAACCCAAACTACCTGAAACCATCCTTAGATTTTTATCTTATACCTTGCTTATAGTCAACTTCCCATCACACTTAAAATCATTCTTAATAATCTAATCAACAATCAGGTTGACCAATTAGTTAGCTTTACTTTTCAAGTTGTTTGCTTGATCTTTGTTCAATTGAGTGTGCAAAAACTTGCATTAACGAGTGTTAGTACAAGATTTTGTTTTGTTTTTCAATTAGATTGACCAGCATTAATCTAATTAGTTGTTTTTTTCCTTTCAATACTTATGAATTTTCATTACTTACAAAGTTAGCTTGTTTCATTTTATAGTCCATTTTTAGGCTTCTTAAGTTTCTTGTTTTTTATACTAGATCGACCCAATCGACTCAGTGCTTTTTCTGCCTTATATACATTATACTGGATCAACCCAGTTGACTCTATGTAGTTTTATAGTCCTTTTTCCTATACTAGGTTGACCTTGTACTATTTTTAGTCAGCACTTTTTTACCTTTGCTTTCTCATCTCTCTTCTTTCTCCTTCATCATGGATTTTCTATTTGGTGATGACACTGAGTCACCATCAATAAACATGAAGAGCTTAACCAATATTAATAGGATCTCCCATAGCTAGAGTAGGGTTCCTCTTTTGGATGCTAGAATGTTCATATTTCCACTCAGACAATGAATTATGGGACCCCTCCTCATACCTCTTCGTAACATAATTCCCCTCTTTTCTTAAAGGATCAACCTAAGTAAGAGTGTACTCTTGAAATGATTTTCTTTATGTTTGAATTTCCTCAACATAGAGGAAAGGATCCTTCTACCATTTATAGCCTCCTAATTATTGGAAGAACCAAAGAGTCTCATTCGCATACTCTTACATTCTGGTTCTGAAGATAGTATTTTACAATAATGTGAAGAGATGTCTATCTACATTGATGAAACCTTAGACACTTCTCTTTTTCTAAAATTTCCCATCGCATCTATAATTCTTGATGAGATTCTACTTCATGCAGATGATCCTCCTTTATTCATTAGCATCTAAATAGGTGATAGCCAAGTTAAACGTGAATTTATTAATGAGGGTTCCAGCATGTGTGTCACTTCTCTTGATTTCATTAGACTCTTGGGTTTTCTAAATTCAATCTGAAGTCTATATGCAACACATGCCAAGGATATGATAAAATGAAAATGACTTCTTTAGGTGGTGCGTGGCTTCCCATTACCATCTAACCTATCAACATTTGTGTGAAGGTGATGATCTTCAACATACCCCTTTCTTATAACATCCTACTTGGTATGTTGTGGACTCACCGCATGAGAGCTATCAATTTTTTTGCCTACAAATGCATTAAATTCCCTCATAGTGGATCCATTTATAGGATTCAAGGTGACACTAACCCTTGGAATTTTGAACAATTCTAAAATTGTGGTATCTTCAAGATTCCTACTCTCGAGCCTTTACCAAGCGTTCCATTTCATGAGTATCAGCATCTTCACTTTCTTGTCAATTTAACCCATGGTTATAATGGGCATCCTGAGCTCATTGGTAACATTCTTACTAAAATTTTACATTCTAATGATGATGAGCCTGATGATATTAATTTAATGATCAAAAATTTTGACCTCTTGCCTCATCTCATCTCACAACTTCTTACTTCCTTACAACCTAATTCTCATAAACCTCCTTGTGATGACATTCCTGTAGTCTTGACCAAGACTTAACATTCTATTCACCATGCTTCATCAGATGATAAGGTTATCCCTAATTGTGTCATTGATATTCACACCTTAGATTATGATGATGGTTATTCTTTAGATGATCCATTGTTAGTCAGTCTTGTTCAGGACCATGATGCCAAAATTATCTATTATCATTATTTTTTACTTGAGTCTTTTCATGCATCTCATCAATTTATTTCACTTATAATTTTTAATTTTCACATTTTTCCCCTTTATTATAGGGTAGAGATGGCACTGACACCTCCAATTTTTGAGGATCCACGTAGGACTATGCTCATGGATCGTGCATCCTTTTTCCCCATGGTTCCCTCATACATCAAGCCCACTACTCAAGCATCAATATCAATGTCATTGGTTATGGTAAACCCATCTATCCTAGCACTTATGCCACCAAATGTGGCTCTCTTCACCAAAAGTAGTGTCCAACCACCTTTGTCCTCTTTATTGCTGGTACTACTGTGTGCCAACTCACCCATGTAGTTACAATGCGCTCATATAGTTTCCACATGATGTTTGTATATCTCACCATTTGTAGCATTATCACATGGGATATGACATATACTACTTGGTCCTCCCTCCATCTCCTCACTCGAGGTAATCTATCATCAACTGCATGGGGCAACCCAACTAGTCAGTATATAAGAAACCTCTCATAGATCCAAGTTGTCAATAATATGATTGGTCCCATGGTCCTCTACCCTCTAACTAGCATCTCATACATAACATGTACCAATGGGACCTAGATGATCGAGCCTAAGTCATATACCACTTATTCCTCCAATATCATCCTACTCAAGGCTACCATGAATAGTGGTACCTTGTCATCTAACTTATGACATAGCACCCACTATGTCACAAAGCCTATCAAAGCCTTCTATATATCTAGAATATATGATTTACAGACATCAAACATACTCACCCTCTTGCCTGGTAGTATCATCTCTAAGTATTTAGCCCACATGGCTAAGGCTCTCCTCTCCTTTAGACTATATGGTATCCCTACGATCACCTGCACTCCTACTATAGGTAGCCTTAGGATGGCATGGACATCCTCCAGCATGATAGCCACCCCTACTATGTTGCCATCCACCTCCTATCTAAATTTGTTAGTTAATCATTCTTAGCAACTGAGGAACATGACTAACAAGTCAATATTGAGGGGGATTCGACACATCTATGTTATCCTGCCTAGACCTATGGACCCTAGTGTAGCCCTATCTCCATCTAATATCCTCTCTAGCAAATCTGGTAACCATGTCACATCCATAAGATGCCAGAATATCTATGATCCCTACACCTAAGAAATAACAAAGGATGTATTAGTTCATCCATTTTATAGTCAAAAAACATTCTTTTTACATTTTTACATCAAAAACAAGCCTAAATCACTCTATTTTATTTGTTTTAGCTTACTTTTAGCCTTCTTGGTTCTTCTTGACCTTGGTCATTTCAGGACATTCTAGTCCTCTTTCATCCTTTTGCATTCCTTTTTATATCATTCTAGCTCTTTGGTCAAACTAGTTTGACCAAAATTTTCTTATCTTTTTGCCTAGTTGACTCAAAAATTTGAGTCAACCCCCTTATTTTCCCTTCCTTAGTGTTGAGTTTCCATTTTGGCCCTTTTAGTCCACTTGGAAATTCCTAATTAGGCCTTCAGCCTATAGATTGTACAGGGTTGATTCATACCTACTGGGTTAACACTATGGATTTTGCCTATTTTCAAGCCTACCAGGTCGACCTAGTGCTTTTTTCTTACTCACCCTTTGCATTTTCCAAAAAAGGTGCAATTTTCTTGCTTTTTGCCTAAATCCTTCAAACCCATTTCCTATCTTCCTATTTTCTACCCCTAAAATTTGATTTTGTTCCATTTTGAAATCTATAAATGCTTAAAATTCAATTTTACTAAAAATTCACTTGATTTAATACAAATTTTAAAAATTGGTTTGAGATCCTTAGTTGCATACCTATAGAGCACTTGTTATCGCCTCTAGAGCTCCTCCTCACCTAGCATGTCATCTCCTTGCCATCCTAGCTTGTTTTCTCTCCAGATCTCTTTTTCTCCTCTCTCACAAGTCAAAATAACAATTAACTTCTCTTTTACCTTATTTAAAAACACTTTTTAAAATTCAAATCTTTCAATTATTGTCCTATAGATTCCTTGTTTTGCTTATATCTTTGTTTCTACTCATTCATTTTGCAAACCATAAAATGTGTTAGATTCATGATGACGTAGAGATTATTTTCCACTATCATATACCTATATGTCAAAAAAAATCATTTTTGACTTTTTTTTGCAGTAACTTCTACAAGTTTGTAGTGTTCTCTACATTTGACACCTTCACATTTCTTATATTCTACTTCTTTATCTATGACACTAAGGTAAGTAAAATTAATGTTTTTTTCAATTTAGTCCTTTCATTTATCTTATTTTTTGCTTACTTCACTTTAATTAACATTAGTGTTGTGTGTTATCATGTTTTATCTTGAATCACCATCCCATGTTGTACTTATGTGACACATGATGAGATTCAAGTGGGGCATATGTATACACATAATATTTTTAAACTTTTATTAAACTGATACTTTTTATATTAGAGGAACCTGTTGAGTCTCAATCTCTTTGAGTGCGTACCTTAAAGGGTGCACCAAGAAAGGGGTGGGCAGACCACCGGTGCTTTGTAAGATTATTGTCCCTTTTACCACTTGCCATCAACACACTTGTCTCCTAAAACCATTTACCCTAAGCTTGTTCTTCTTAGTCCTACCTCTTCCAATCTTTTTCCTCTTTTTATCCTCCTTTTCTTGCCTTAACATCCTTTTTAACTATCAATTATACTAGGTTGACTGGGTCAACCTAGTACAATTTAGGGATATTCTTTACTTTCTTGGTTTGTTAGCCTTCAGCTGACCTAGCACAAACCTAGTAAATTATCCCTAAAAACACATTGGGTTGACTAGGTCAACTCTATATAGCCGACATTCTCAGAAAGATTTAGGGCAAGATCCACCTATATATACAAGGTCATTTCCAACCATGTCATAAGAGAATAATTATTAACAAAGAAGTGTGAGCAAACATCTACTTATTAACCATTCTACTTGAGGAATAAAGATTAGGGTTCCATAATTTCTTTAGAGATATATATTTTGTCTTGTTGATAAGTCTTTTGGATGCTTAGATAGGTTGTGTAGCCTAGATCTGATTTATCTTAGTTATCCTTACATATCACAATAATTTCTTGCGAAGCACCTTGGCCAAGGGAGAGATTGAGGCTTGGTAGTTTTGTATTCAAAGGTAAGTATTCCTGACTATATTTCTCATTTTTAAGAGTAGATAGATAATGCATTTATATTCTTCTCTCCATGTATTTAGGATTTTGTATACATTAACGTGAATATATATCTTCTATTACATGTTTAGTTTAGTTATTTATTTTATTATTTCTAACTTCCACTTTATGCCACAAGTTTTGGTAATCACTAGATTAGATTTTGCTTTCTTGTTATTATAATAGAGTGAACATTTAAAACCTTAGGACTCCATTAGGGATGTTGTGTGATTATAGTAGAATTTAGGCTTTCAAACCCTTCTTAGCATGATATGTTATGACAAGTGATACAAGCGATCCCCTAATCGAGTATATTGGATCCCCATATTGGTCATGCTCCCACTTAACAAGTGTATCCCAATAAAAAAGTGTAGGTGTGATATATATTATCCAATTTAGGATTAATTCATAAACATGATGCATTTTTGATTGTATACAGCCTTCACCATTGAATGTAAGAACACTCTTAGTAGCATTAAGCAGAATGTCATCATAGGAATCAAGATGGATTGGATTTTTAGTATTAAAGCTAGGGAAGGCATGTTTCCTAGCCATGTTTTCTTCAAGTTCTTTCTCACTTTCTTGATCCTCTTAGCTATCAAAGTCTTCTTTCTCTTCAAAGGGTAAAATAGGTTCAAGGTGTTGAACTTTACGAGGAAGTTTAGGTTGAAGAGGTGGATTGATAGGATTGAAAACTCTACTAGAAGATGACCTAGTAAGGACCATGAAGTATGAGCAAATATATGACAAAATAATGTTCTAAAACCATATTTTACCTTGAATGGAGTTGTCAAATGCTGAATATCACACCAATATATAGTTGATATTGTCAAGACTAGTAATCACCTTGACAAGTTGTCTTTAGGATAATGTGTCACAACTGGGCATGCCAAAACTATTGTCACTTTATCTTGCACCCTAGAGGAGGTTATTTGAGCCTACTCTAAGATTTTGGCAACATTGAAATATGTCTAAGCCTATGGGTTGCCTATGGTAGAGGTAGACCTCTAGGTTTAAGGGCTAGCTCCCTAAATTGATATTAAAGTACTTATCACCTATGTTAACTGGTTATTTATGGAAAAAGGGATAGAATTATGCATGAAATAAATATATTATAAGGAGATGATACACCATAAATATTTTTATAGTGTTATCATACTTATTTCACTAAGATTTAAGACCTATAAACCAGCTTCAAATTCTTATGATGTGCTAACATTAGTATTTCAATATAGAGATGATATGTATGAGATAGCTCAAGGTGAGAGGACCACAGGGTATATTTCAGACTCTAATTATGATTTCACACTTGAAGGGAGACAAATACACTATCTAACTCTATATGACCTATTAGAATGAGAACTTCTTCCACTAAACTCTACTAGAAGGAAGGATAAAGCTTATCACTACACCATTCATCACTTTACACACTTAGACAAGATGTTTTTGAACTCAAAAATAGATCTATTGTATTATTAAAAATAAAATTATAACATAAAACTAGTATGTATTTTCCATAATTGGTGTGGAATTATTATACAAGAGACAAAATGGCTAGTACTTATAGAATGTGAGAGAGGAGAAAGAAGAATCAAGTCCAAGAGTCACAAATCTGAGAAAGAGAGTTATATTTGTAGGAGAAAGGAATATGAAACATACCATGCATGGTATATATGTAAAAATGTCTCTCCAAGCATGAAACTCCTCAAATATAGCATAGGACTCTTCAATTACTTGTTTGGAAACTACCTTCATCATTTAGCCTTCCTTGAATGCTCCATAATAGACTAGGGATAGATGAAATCATTGCACTATAAAGTGGGGTTATAAATAGGATCCAACATGCATTGGATATGTCCTTAATCATTAATATTTTTTTAGACAAGTGTTCTCATTATCTTTAGTCATAATCACCCTTGTTTCACTCATCATTCACACTTGGCACCAAGGTAGTCTTCAGTTTCTCAAACCAATCCATACAAAAGGTGATGTGATAATTTTTAAGAGTCCTCATGTCCTTGGATCCATCAGGTTGACCATAAAATGCCTCCCAATTTGATTTATCACCTTCTATTTGGTGATCACTCTTCATTCACTATGCCAATTTGGACTAGGTGAAGTGAAATTGCTTGAAGACGTACTTGTGAGCTTTGATGAAGCAAGATATGGATATGGGGAGTTAGATTAGGTCTCATTATATCTCTTAAAGTGATCCTTATATTTTGAAACCCTTTTTTACCTACAAAACCTCAAAAACTAACAATAAAACTAGTTTTGTACCCTATCTATATAAATAGGATGCAAGCCAACTTGATGGTAAGGAGCCCAAGGGAGTGCTCTATAAGTCCAAGATCATTTCCAAGTCAAACTAGCCCTTTTAGATGCCTTTACTTCTTTGTTTTCTCCATTAGGTCATTATCAAGGGTTTTAGATGGTTTTGAGAGGTTTTACCCCTCAAGGATTCTTTGTTTTCTCAACTCTTCAAGATCCCATGCTAAGTATCCGTACTATTATGAGCTTTCAAAGTTGCATTCTCGAGCTCTTCTTTGCTTTCTATGCAAGCTTGAGGTGAAAAGGATCATGTTTGACCAAACTATGGTGGTTTTTTGCAACTTAAAGGCTCTAACACACCTTATAGCTCCCCATGAAGATGTTATAATGCAATATAATGCTCACTTAACCCTAGAAGTGATATTATATCCTTCTTAGGCATTAGACCTAGTCTAGGCCTAGTGAACTTTGCATGTGTTTAGCTCCTCACCACCACCTCTGAGTGGTTTCTCATGAATGTGAGGGATTTTGTATATTTATTTATGTCTAACATATCTTTCTACATCTCCTTTCAATGTTTCAACACCTTCCCACCCACTTCTTGCCTTTTAGTTACTAAGCCTACAAGATTTGTCCTCTTGGGAGTGCCCTTTGCCTGAGATAGCACTTTCCCTATTTCCTTAGGAAAAAAAAGTCTATGAAAGGATTAAGAAAGTGATGGGTATGTTTTGTACCAATTTTCATGACTAGATCTCATCAATAGCCCCTCTAAATCTTCCAAAACCTAAAATAAACTTCAATGTAACTCACTGACTATGCAAGGTAAATGCATTGACTCTAGGTAGCATATTATAACCTTTCCTTTCCCTATTTCCTTGCCTTGATCATCTCATGAAGTGTATATCACCACTATGGAGGCACTCCAAGCTTTTCCATCATTCCAACCTTTGTCAAACTCTTCAAGGTATAACTTTATTTTGTCTAGACAAGGTTGAGAGACTATGATTGTATTATGTGTTTCTTGCACAAGAGAATAGCATACATGCAGGTGGATCCTTTATATTAGAACTTATAACCATGATCCACATCTTATTGAAGTCTTAAATTTCATTTTACATCCATCTAGACTTGTTCTCATCATACACATGCTAGGCCAACATCAAGACAGTCATACTTAGAGCACTATTATACTATAGTCAACTGTAGTTAACCATTCTTGGAGTATAAGAGGTTATGTAGGTGCATATGCAAGCTTTTAAATCTATTCCACACTTCTTAGGGTTTCTTTGAGGTCTTTGGAATCAAATCCAACCTATATGTGTTCATGTTTTCATGTTTTCATATTTAGGCCCCTATCATAAGCTTGCAAGTACCTACAGTCATACTGTAGATGGAGTTTTTCCAGGTAAGGCACACCTGTAGATGGTGATATAGGTAAATACCTTGAAATTCAACCCCTCTTCAAGTTCCTTGAATCACTAGTGTGCCTCTCACCTTTATAGGACTACTTTCCATGAATGTATGCTCTTTTTAGACCTCCTTGGACTATAATACCATTTAAATTTCAAGATACTATAGAGAACACTGACCTTCTACAATGAAATAATGCATGAGTTGGGGACCTCATCTACCTCACTCATTTGAGTCAAACATTCACTCTCTTTGGTCAAGACATCTCCCCTATGATAGGGATTCATGATAAAACACTTAGGATCTATCTAGAGTCCATGTCCAAATACTCCATGATGGCACCAAATATGGAGAAGGTTTCATTTCAGGGTTTTTAAGGTACCAAGCCCATAAAACTCATTACCCACATATGTGCATGACCCTCAAGTCTGTCTGCCACTCCATAGCTCCACCATTAACTATTATGGCATTCTCCAACTAGTTTTAAACTTTATCAAAGTCTTCAAATGGATCCTTTACACCTTAAAGGACCTCAAACCATTTCAAATTCTTCATTTCAACATGATTTCTCTTCTATATGGCACCTATAAGAGCACATCAATGGTGCAGAACTACGTATATAAGAGAACTAGTTGTCACATTCAATCATATGTCATTTAGAGAGATTAGTTTGATTACTCATGTTATAATAATATGTTCAAACTCTTAAAAACTATTTATAACATCCCATGACTATGATCAAGAACTTCATTCACTTGACTATGTATGACAGTCATGCAGAATATTGACTGTGTATGACAGTCATGTAGAAAGTTGACTGTGTTCACTTTTCTTGACTCCAACTCCATGGATGTAGCCTTTGAGACTGAGCTTGGAAGGAGAGGGTGATTATCATCACATTAAAATCATAAAATACAACATTCCACACTCTTTTGAAATCACTATAAGAACAAGGGCCTCTACACTTGGTGAAATATGCATGTAATCTAGTAATGGTGGTCTCAACTTGCAACCTAAACTATTTGGCTCATCCACTCACCTCCAAATATGAAACCAAAGATGGAAACTATTAAATAAGTATGCTTACATCCTATATAAATAATTATAACATGTGGTTTGTATAGACAAGCTCACATAAGGTGAAAACTTATAAGGTGTGGCGATTAGCATACAAAAAAGAGTAGTCAACTTCATAAGCATGGTTCATAAAGCATAGGAAATAAATATATATAATCCTACCATAAATTTGAATTATACCAACTTTACTAACACCACACAAGAGCATTTGACTTGAAACCTCTCCTACTGGCTGTATTAGAAGAAACTTGTAGACCAATTATTCATGCCAAGAAAAGTGATGAAGAAGTGAAATTTTTTTAGTCCTTTTTGAGAATTCTAAATTATATCAAACATCAATATGAGTTCAATAAAGTTGAAGATCCACTTTATAAGCTTGATACACATGCCACACTCCTTTAAAAGTCGTACAACTACCCAAATCCTCCTTTTTTCAATTATTTTTTTGATTTCAATTAGGATCCTACATAATTTTTAGTTATTACTAACATTACTGATAGGATATGACATATTGTACATTAAAAAATAGTTAGGAACACTTTGATATCAATGAAAACTATACAACCTCTGTTAATGACTCAAATATGACCCTTAAGTGGCATGAAATGACTTAGGACTAAATTTGACTATGACCAAGGTTAAAAGCATATTAAATGACATAAGAAAGACTATGAAACACCCCATTACATCCTATAGGACCCATATAAAAAGTTTTCTACTATATGGGGTTGACTTATTTTGACTTGTGGTCAAAATAGTCAACATTTTTGGCAATTTCCTAGGGGTGATATGATTGTTATACCAATGAATAATAGCCTAATCCTATCCATTGGTCCATGGAGTCATTTATGCACAAGTTTGACACTAAATTTACCTTTGAAACCACACCAAAAAATAAGGAAAGACACACAAAACAAGACACACTATAGGAAACAAACATGTGTTCTCAAGAACAGTCATTGAACACACACACACAACCGAAATAAAGACACATGCCTAACCTAATATTTATAAAAAAACACTCTTGAGGTGAAAAACACCTTACCATGCTTCAACTAGGGTCAAATATGGTTCATCTTGCATTTTTTCCACTCCATGAAGGCAATCTAGCATGTGAAGCATACTCATCATCAATCACTTGACTAGGTAGATGGTGAAATGACTTACCATACCTATATCTTCTCATGTTTGCAATTGGCATACTTTGAGCCTTCATGAATGTTTTCTCTTTCCCTCCAAGGACCTTGTTTGTAGATGTAACTAACTTAAGCTCTTTCATATCTGATCTTCACTTTTTAATTTGCACATTAGGAGTGATTACAACTATCGTAATCTTTCTTTTCTTTTGGGCATGATGTACTTGATCTATGGAGTCATCAATTTTTCTCTCTTTTTTTTCCATCGCATCTATAAATGACTCAACATTAGTCTGAGGTGTTAGTTACTCCTTGAACACAAAGACTTTTGCCTTGACTTCATTAGGCCTCTTTATGATTGTAGACCCTTGGACAGTAGATTGATATTCATCTTCATTCATAGCTTGACACTAATTTTTAGGCTTGATCAAACACTTAATAACCTGATAATTAGTCTTATTAACACACTCATCAAATATTCAAATCTTAGGAGGGGAAGTAGTAATACCTTACTGATCAAATTATTGACATATGGCATTGAACCTTTGCCATAAGTAATCCTCCTCTTCCTCATGAATGTCATCATCAAGTATAACTTCATTAATTACAAGTAGAAATATATTATTCTTCTCACCATAGTGATCTATTAGGTTATTCATTTTATCATCATCATACACTTGAATCAAATAGTTTCCTTCAACAGCTTGTGAGAAGTATTGCTCAATAGTTACCTCAACTTGCTTAAATCTTCATTCATGGATGATATAGGTGCCAAGGTTAATTTGTTTAGAATATGTATATGGATCATGTGCATAAGCCTCTACACCATAATCATCTATAAACAAGTTATTTATGCCTTCAATATTGGATAAATCATGATCATCCACATTAGAGTCCTCTTTCTCATTGATTACACAATTTAAATTTGAGCTTACCTCTACATAAGGCTCACTGTGGAATATAGTAAGTGGTTAAGTTCTTATGGTCACCTTGTTTTAATATCTTATCATGAAGACTAAGAAGGACCAATAAACTAAGAGGTATCCTCCTTTATTAGCTATAAAACCTCTTGAAAGGCAGATTGTAATATGAGTAGGGAAGTCCACAACAACAATGTCTTGAAGGATAGGGAAACTAGGACAATCATGCAAGAAAAAATTAAACCCTTTGATCAATATTATTATCTTGGTAGGTGTACTATCTAAATAAATAACTCATTTTTATGTGGTTCATACTTTAGGCCCAATTTGTCAGCTATAACTTTGGGCATCACTGATGTAGAGACTCCACTTTCAACTATGCAGTTATGAACTAGTTTGTCACCCACAATGAGAGTGAGATAGAAAGGTGGAGGATTTTAAAAATTATTTGATGGTTCCATAATATTATTAGGGGCATTGTTAAGAGAAACATGACTATGAACATTTCTTGATGAAGAAGGACTAGCATGGATAGTAGATAGTTGTTTTTGCAAGAGCTTTTTTTGGCTAGGCATATGAAGGATATCCCAAAGGGAAATGGATGTTTTTGCACTCTTAAATGAATCTAAAATTTTTAGATTAGGAGTTATTACCTTATATTGAGTCTTTGGAGGCAAGGTAGTTCTTATAAATTGAGGTATTGAGGCACCATGGGCAGACATTACCACATTCTGATTTGGAGGAGGTGCAAGAGTGTTAGGGAGTGCCATGTTTGCAATCCATCCTCACTATCTTAGAGGAGGATTATATGAGCTTTCAAGCACACTATTAACATCCTCTAGATCCTTTCTCTTAGCTCTTATGTTATATACAATAAAATTTCCTTGGTTAAGCACATAAGTGTCTTCAATTAATAAGTTAGTGAAGCTCTCTCCTTGAGGCTACCAACCTTCACTTGCTTGTATTAGGATTTCATCTTCTAATAATAGTAGAGGAATGACTCCTCCTTGATAAACTAGAGATTTTTATCCACCTTAATTAGCATCTATGAATTGGCCTTGTTTCAATTCTTCACCTTGGGTCATATTACTATGCACCAGTACTATCGCTCTTATGTTGGATGTTGAAGTAGGATTGTACACATTGGTAGGCCTTTTGAAGTTAATTTGCCCTTGACCTATCCCTCTCCCATATTATTGACCGTATTGTTGATGATAGGGATATATATTTTTATTCAAACCCTTTTGCATTATTTCTTTCCTAAGTTAAGCTTGTAACCATTGGATATGTGCACTTTATCCATGGCATCATCTACCTTCTTAAGAGAAAACTTTGACTTAGCATTTACATTAGGAAGTTGGGCAATGTTTGAAGTAGTAGTAGGAACATTAGGAAACAAAGGGATAGACACTTTTGGAGGTAGCTTTCTTGCTTGAATAAGGCCATTCTTAGCTCTAATGTCTAGGTCATATGCTTTAGGTAGAGTGAAACCACCCATGGATTGTAATATGATGGCAATATCAGTACCAATGACTCTCAAGTATATAGAAAACACAAAGATAGTTGGTGGTCTCATGGGAGGAAGCAACCTATACCAAGTATTTTGAAACCTCTCATTGAATTCATGTATTATTTCTTTAGGGGCTTTTTAAATCACAGTTGATGAGTGAAGTGTGCTCACTCTCATCTTCAAACCTTGAAGTTAGCAACACTCCAAAGTCATCCCATGTTGTAATGCAACCACCAAGAAAATTCCCATACTAATCAAGTGCTTTCCCTCTAAGGGACATAGAAAGGAGTCTAGTTCCTCTCACCCAAATCCTATAATTAAGCATACACTATTTATGATATATTGTTATAACAATATTTAAAATATATATTATAACCTAAATCATAATATTGTTATATAATAATATTTTGATTACTAACGAATTATTATTTACCTTTCAGTAAATACCTACTTTTACATAAATGTAAAAGCTAATTCCTAACACTTTGCACAATTAGACAAGATGTTTTTGAACTCAAAACTAGATTTATTGTATTATTCAAAGGCAAAGTACAACATCAAACTATTAGGGCTTCACCATACATGGTGTGGAATTATTAGACGAGCCAAAATGGCTAGTACTTATAGAATGTGAGAGAGGAGAGAGACTAATGATGTCCAAGAGTTATAAAGCCACTTGTCAAGCTAAGAGAGATTTAAATTTGTAGGAGAAAGGAATAAGAAATAGACCATGCAAGCTCTCTATTGATAAATGTCTCTCCAAGCATGAAACTCCTCAAATCTGGTGTAGAACTCTTCAATTGCTTGTTTGGAAATTGCGTTCATCATTTAGCCTTCCTTAAAAACTCCACAATAGACTAAGGATAGATGACATCATTAAACTATGAGAGGGGGTTAGAAATAGGCTCCAACATTCATTGCATATGTCCCTAATCATTAATCTTCTTCTAGAAAGTGTTCTCACTATCTATCATCATAATCACCCTTCTTTCTCTCATCTTTCACCCTTGGCACCAAGGTAGTCTTCAGTTTCTCAAACTAATAAATATAGTGGGTGATGTGACACTTTTAAAAAGTCATCATGTCCTTGGATCCAGTAGGTAGACTTTAAAAGGCCTCCCAATTAGAGTTATCACCTTCTCACTTGGTGATCACTCTTCATTCACTATGTCAGTTTGGACTGGCTAAAGTGAACCTACTTTCAGAGGTACTTGTGTGCTTTACTAGAGAAATATATGGATATGGGGAGTTAGATTAGATCTCATTATATCTCCCAAAGTGATCCTCATCTTTTTAAACTATTTTGTACCTATAAAACCTCAAAAAGTGTAAATAAAACTAATTTTGTACCCTATCCATACAAATACGATGTAATCCAACTTGATGTAAAGGGACCCAGGGGATTCTTCTAAAATTACAATATCATTTCTAAGTCAAACTAGCCGTCTTAGATGCCTTTCCTTATTTCTTTTCTCCATCAGGTTATTAAAAAAGGTTTTAGAGGGTTTTGAGTGGTTTTACCCCTTAAAGACTGTTCATAAAAATGTGACATTGAACTTGTGAATAAATCCTTGTTTAGGACCTTCTTCAACATATCTTAGCTCCTTAGGCTCCCATATTAAGCATATGTACTATTATGAGATTCTAAATTTGCCTTCTCAAGCTCTTTTTTACTTTCTGTGCAGGCTTAAAGTGAAAAGGATCATGTTTGACTAAATTATGGTGGGTTTATATAACTTAATGGATCTAACACACATTATAATTCCCCGTGAAGATCTTCCAATGCATTAGAATGCTTACTTGATCCTATAAGTGATATTAGATCCTTCTTAGGAATTAGACCTAGTCTAGGCCTAGTGAACTTTTACTGTGTTTAGCTCTTCACCTCCACCTCTGAGTAATTGGTCATGACTATGAAGGATTGTGTACATTTATCTATTTCTAACATATATTTCTACATCTCCTTGCAAGGTTTCAACACCTTCCTACCCATTTCTTGCCTTTTAGTTATTAAGCCAGCAAAATTTGTCTTCTTGGGAGTGCCCTCTGATTGAGACATAACAAAGGCCACTTCCCCTATTGCCTCAAGAAAAACAAGTCTATGAGAGGCTTTAACACATGATGGGAATGTTTTATACTAGTTTTCATGACTAAATCTCATCACTAGCCCCTCCAAATTTTCCAAAACCAAAGATAGACTTATGTATAATTCACTCACTATGTTGGGTTAATGTGTTGACCATAGGTAGCATATTAGAACCTTTCCTTGCCCTGTTTCCATGTCTTGATCATCTCATCAAGTGTATATCTTCACTACGGAGTCACTCCAAGCATGCCCATCATTCTAACATTTTCCAAACTCTTCAAGGTAGACAGACTGTAACTATATTTTGTGTTTCTTACCCAAGAGCATAAGATACCTGTACATGGATCCTTTGTCTTCAACCTTATATACCATTCTCCACATCTTCTTGAAGTCTTAAATGTCATTTGACATCCATCTAGACTTGTTTTCATCATACACATGAGAGGCCAACATCAAGATAGTCATATTTAGAGCATTATTATAATACAATAAATTGTAGTTAACCATTCTTGCAACACAAAAGGTCTTGTAGGTGCATATCTAGGCCTTAAAATTTATACCACACATCCTAGGGTTCCTTTGAGGTATTTAAAATCATCTCCAACCTATAAGAGATCATGTTTGCATGTTTTCATGTTTAGGTCCCTATAATAAGCTTGCAAGAACCTATAGTCAAAATGTAGATGGACTTTTTGTAGGTAAAACACATTTGTAGATGGTGATATAGGTCAATACCTTGAAATTCAACCCCTCTTAAAGTTCCTTGAATCACTAGTGTTCTTATCACCTTTATATGACCACTTAACATGAGTTTATGCTCTTGTTTGACCACCATGGACTATAAGACCATTTGAAGATCAAGATACTGTAGAGAACACGGACCTTCTATAGTGAAAGAATACATGAGTTGGGGACCTCATCTACCTCACTCATTGGAATCAAACATTCACTCTCTTTGGTCAAGACATCTCCATTATGAAAGGGCTTCATGATGAAACACTTAGGATCTATCTAGACTCCATGTCAGACTACTCCATGATGGCACCAAAAATGGCCAAGGCTTTGTTTCAATGTTTTTCAGGTAACAAGTCCCTAAAACTCATTCTCCACATATGTACATAACCATCAAGTCTGTATGTCACTCAATATCTCAATTATTGACTATTAGGGAATTCTCCAACCAGTTATAGACTTTCTCAAAGTCTTCAAATGGATCCTTTACACATTGAAGGACCTACAACCATTTCAAATGCTTCATTTCAACATGATTGTTCTCTTGTAGGGCACTTGTAGGTGCACATCAATGGTGTAGGACTACCTATATAAGAGAATTAGTTGTCATATTTAATCATATGCCATTTAGAGAGCTTAACTTGATTGCTCATGTTATAAGAATATGTTCATCCTCTTAAAAACTCTTCATTACATCTCATGATTGTGCTCAGGACCTTAATTCACTTGACTGTGTATGACAGTCATGTAGAAAGTTCACTATGTTAGCTTTTCTTGACTACAAATCCATGGATGTATCCTTTGAGACTGAGCTTAGAAGGATAGGGTGATTGTCATGACATGAAAAGTATAAAATACAACATGTCATATTCCTTTGAAACCGCTATAAGAATAGGGATCTCTGCACTTAGTGAAATATGCCTACAACTTAGCAATGGTGATCTCAACTTATAACCTGAACTATATGGTTCATCCACTCACCTCTAAACATGCAAGCAAAGATGGAAACCATGATATAAGGATGTTCACATCCTCTGTAAATAATTCAATAAGTGGTTTATGTGGACAAGCTCAGACAAGGAGAAAACCTGAAGGGTGTCGGGATTAGCATATAAAAAAGAGAAGTCAACTTCTTAAGCATTGTTAATAAAGCATAGGCAACCAATCTCAAGACTCTTACCATGAATGTGAAGTATACCAATTGTACTAACACCACATGAGCATTTGACCTGAAACCTCTCCTACTGGCTATACCAAGAAGAAACCTGTTGACTAGTTTTGTATGCCAAGAAGAGTGATGAAGAAGTGAAATGGTTTTCAGTCCCTTTTTAGGATTTTTAAGATGTTCAAACCTCAAGATGAGATTAGAGAAGTTGAAAATTGACTGTAAAATATTTCCGCACGTGCCACACTCCTTTATAAATTGTATAACTACCCAAATCATTCTTTTTCCAACTATTCTCTTGATTTCATTTAGGAACCTATAATTTTTTAGTTAGTACTAACATGACTGATAGGATATAACATATTGGATGTTGAAATGTAGTTAGGAATAGTTGTTTATCAATGGAAACTATATAACCTCCATTAATGACTCAAATATGACCCCTAAGTGGCATAAATGACTTAGGACTAATTTTGACTATGACCAAGGTTAAAAGCATATTAAATGACATCTAAAGGACTATGACACACCCCATTACATCCTATAGGATCCCTATATCAATTTTTCTAATATAGGGGGTTGACTTATTTGGTTTTATGGTCAAAATAGTCAACATTCTTGGAGATTTCCTAGGTGTGGTTTGCTTGTTATACCAATGACCAGTAACCTAATCCTACCCATTGGGCCACGAAGTCATCTATGCACAATTTTGACATTAAATTTACCTTTGAAACCACATGAAACAACAAATAAAGACACACAAAATAAGACACACCAAAAGAAGCAAACATATGTTCTCAAGAACATTTATGGAACACACACACATAACTAAAACAAAGACACACATCAACATAATATTTACAAGACCTCACTATTGAGGTGAAAAACATCTTACCATGCTTCATCCAAGGTCAAATATGGTTTCTCTTGCATCTTTGTCACTCCATGAAGGTAATCAAGCATGGAAAACATGTTCATCATCAATCACTTGACTACGTAGATGGTGAAATGACTTACCATACCTATATCTTCTCATGTATATAATTGGATTACCTTGAGCCTTCATTAATGTTTTCTCTTTCCCTCCAAGGACCTTGTTTGGAGTTGCAACTAACTTGATCTCTTTCATATCTGATCTTCAATCTTCAATCTATAGGTTAAGAGTGATTACAGTTGCCCTAATCTTTCCTTTTTTCTAGACATGATGTACTTGATATATGGAGTCATCAAGTTTGCTCTCTTTTTATTCCATCACATCTATAAATGACTCAACATCAGGCTAAGGTTCTAGTTTCTCCTTAAACACAAAGACTTCTGACTTGACTTCATTAGGCCTCTTTATAACTACATACCCTTAAATAATTGATCGATGTTCATCCACATTCATAGCATGACACTGATTTTCAAGCTTGATCAAACACTCAAAAACCATCTAGTTAGTTTTATTAACATACTCATGAGATATGTAATTCTAAATATGGGAAGTATTATTACCTAACTAATATAATTCTTGACATATGGCATTGAACCTTTGCCATAAGTCATCCTCTTCTTGCTCATGAATGTCATCATCAAGGGAAGTTTCATCAATTGCAAGCAGAAAGATATTATTCTTCTCACCATAGTGATCTATCATCTCTTCAAGTTGTCATCATCATCCACATGAATCAAATAATTTCCTTCAGTAGCTTGTGAGAAGGAGTGTTAAATCATTACCTCAGCTTGGTCAAATGCTCCTTCATGGATGATATAGGTGCCAAGGTCAGTTTATTCAAAATATGTATATGGATCATGTGCATAAGCCTCTACACCATAATCATCTAGAAACAAGTCATTTTTTCCATCAATCTTGGAGGAAGCACAATCATCCACATTAGACTCCTCTTTCTCATTGATTACACAATTCAAATTTGAGCTTGACTCTACATAAGGATCAATGTGGAATCTAGTAAGTGTTAAGTTCTTATGGTCACCTTGGTTCCATATCTTGTCCTAAAGGATAATAAGGACCAATCAACCAAGAGGTATCCTCCTATCTTAGCTATAAAATCTCTTGAAGGGAAGATTGTAAAATGAGCAGGCAAGTCCAATACAATAATGTCTTGAAGGATGGGGAAACTAGGACAATCATGCAAGAAAACCTTCAGCCCTTTCATCAATACTATTATCTTGGTAGGTGTACCATCTAATTAAATCACTCCTTTATTATTTGGTTCATACTTTAGGCCCAATTTGTCAGCTACAACTTTGGGCATCACTGATGTAGAGGCTCCACTATCAACTATGCAGTTACGAACTAGTTTGTCACCCATAATGAGAGTGAGGTAGAAAGGTGGAGGATTCTTAGCTTTGGTAGATGGTTCCACAATGTTTTTAAGGGAATTAGTAAGAGAAACATGACTATGACCATTGCTTGATGATGAAGGACTAGCATGGATAATAGACAATTGTTTTTTCAAGTGCTTTTTTTAGCCAAACATATGAAGGATATCCCGAAGGGAAATGGATGCTTTTGCACTCTTCGATGAATATAAAATGTTTAGAGTAGGAATGCTTACCTTATATTGAGTTTTTGGAGGTAAGAGAGTGCCTGAAACTTGAGGTATTGAGGCACCTTGGGCAGACCCTACCACATTCTGATTTGGAGGAGGTGCAGGAGTATTAGGGAATGCCATGCTTGTAGTCATGCCTTGTTATCTTAGAGGAGGATTAGATGAACTTATAAGCACAAATTTAGCATGCCCTAGAGCCTTTATATTAACTCTATGTTTTCTATAATAGAATTTCCTTGGTTAATTACATAAGTGTCTTCAACGAAGAAGTTAGTGAAACTCTCTCTTTGGGGCTGTCAACCTTCACTTGCTTACATTAAGACTTCATCTTCTGCTGATAGGAAAGGAGTGACTCATCCTTGAGAAACTAAATCTTGTTATCCAACTTCATTATCATCCATGATTTGGCCTTGTTTCCATTCTTCACCTTTGATCAGAATTTTATGCACTTGTACCATCTCTCTTGTGTTGGATGTTAAAGTAGGATTGTACACATTAGTAGGCCTGTTGAATTTAGGTTGCCCTTGACCTCTCCCTCTCCCATATTGTTGACCATATTATTGATGATAGGGATAGAGGTTTTCATTCACACCCTTTTTCATTATGTATTCCCTAAGCTAACCTTATAACCATTAGATATGTGCATCTTTATCTATGGCATCATTTGCCTTCTTTTGAGCAAACTTTGACTTAGCATTTGCATTGGGAACTTGGGTAATGTTTGGAGGAGTTGCAGGAACATTAGGTAGCATAGGCATAGACACTTTTGTAGGTAGTTTTAAGCTTGAATTAGTCCATTCTTAGCTCTAATGGTTAGGTCATATGATTTAGGTAGAGTGAAACCACCCATGGATTATATCATTATGGCAATATCAATACTAATGGCTCTTAAGTATATAGGAAACACAAAGCTATCAAGTGGTATCATTGGAGGAGGTAACCTATACCAAGTCTTTTTAAACCTCTAATATAAGTCATGCATTATTTCCTTGGGGGCTCTTTGGATCACATTGAGTTGGTGGATGAGTGAAGTATGGTCACTCTCATCTTCAAACCTTGAAGTTAACAACACTGTAAAGTCATCCCATGTTATAATGTAACCACTGGGAAAAGTCCTATACCAATCAAGTTCTTTCCATCTAAGGTACATGGAAAGGAGTCTAATATTAATATCAACCTTAGTGACATTATGAAAACTACAAAAATTGGAGATACCTTTGATGTGTTCACTAGGAATAACATGGCCTTTGTATACGCATTATATTTTCAAACTTTTATTGATTACTAACACTTTGTATCTTGAAATAACCTATCGATTATAAATCTCTCTGAGTGCATACATTAAGGGGTGCACTGGGAAAAGGGTGGGTAGACCATCGATGCTTCATAATATTGTTATCCCTTTTTCTACTTGCCATCTACACACTTATCTCATAAAACCATTTACTCTAAGCTTGTTCTTCTCAGTCTTACCTCCTCTAGTATTTTTCCTCTTTCCATCCTCATTTTCTTTCCTTAACATGCTCTTTGACTGTCAATTATACTAGGTTGATTGGGTTGACCCAATACAATTTAGGGGTGTTCTTTACTTTCTTAGTTTGTTAGCCTTTTGGCTGACCTATCACAAACCTAGTAAATTCACCCCAAAAACACACTGGGTCGACTGGGTCAACCTTGTACAATCGACATTCCTAGAAGGATTTAGGGAAAGATCATCCTATATATACAAGGTCATTTCCCACCATTTCATAAGAGAAGAATTATTATCAAAGAAGTATAAGCAAACATCTTCTTATTGACCATTCTACATGAGGAATAAAGCTTAGGGTTCCATACTTACTTTGGAGATATGGATCTTGTCTTGTGGATAAGTCTTTTGGATGCTTGGATAGGTTATGTAGCCTAGAGCTGATTTATCTTGGTTATCTTTACATACCATAATAATTTCTTGCAAAGCACCTTGGCGAAGCGAGATATTGAGGCTCAACGGGTTTGTCTTCAAAGGTAAGTATTCCTAACTTTATTTCTCCTTTGTAAGAATAGATATATAATGTATTTATATTCTTTTCTCCATGTATTTAAGATTTTGTATACATTGATGTGAGTATATATCTTCTAATACGTGTTTAGTTTAGTTGTTTATTTTATTGTTTCTAACCCCTACTTTGTACCACAAGCTTTGGTGAGCACTAGATTAGATTTTGCTTTCTTGTTATTAGAATAGAGTGAACATTTAAAACCTTAGGACTCCATTAGGGTTTTTCTATGATTGTGTTATACTATAGGCTTTAGAACCCTTCCTAACATAATATGTTGTGACAAGTGATATAAGTGATCCCCTAATTACATCTAGTAGATCCTCATATTGGTCATGCTCTGACTTAACAAGTGTATTCCAATCAAAAGTGTAGGTGTGATCTATCTTATCTGATCAAGGATTAATTCATAGACATGATGCATTTTTTATTACCTATATTCTGGTGAACCTGATGTGAACTAACCCTTACAAGATTTGTTCACCTTTTACTTCATTTATTTTATTAATTTTATCTTATATTTTTTGACATTCTAGATCAATTTTGTCGACCCAGTTATTTTTCTCTATGCACAGGATTCAAGAATAGGCAACTAGATCAATCTAGTCAACCCATTACAAGTTTCTATCCTTTTAGACATCTAAATTAACCTACTATGTCAACCTAGTTGACCCCCTTATAGTTTTTACACTTTTTAGTAGATTCTTATATAGCTTGATCGAGAATATCGACTGAGTTTACAAGTTCCTCAAGCATACTTCCAAGTTTTACACCAATAATCTTCTTCATTACATATCTGATCCACCAAGGTTCCTTTCTACCTCTTTATTTCTCTCTTTTCTATCTTTCATTTCACAATTTATAGTCTTCAAAACTATCCTTGCACAGTCAACTAGATCAACATTGTTGACCTAGTTCTATGTGCTATCTAAAATAACTGGATCGACATTATCAACCCAGTTCATTTTTAGACCTTGTTTCTACAGTACAGGTTAGACCTTGTCAACCCTATTTTGTATTTTGTGCATATAGTGGCAGCACTATATCTTGTTTCAAATTTTCAATTAGATTTATATTTATTAGTAATTAGCTCACATATTTATTTTCTTATTGTTTGCATGCTTAGAATAGTTCACATAGTTTAATTAGGAGATTTTTAATTAATCACTTTGTTTAACTATTTATATTTTATGCACACATATACAAATCAGATAACATAAATAAAAACTTTAACATTTTGTCTACCCTAAGCTAACCTACTTGCATTTCATCACCAAGGGGGAAGCCGACTTAATGCTCTGGTCAAGTATAAAGTGTGGCTAATGGTATATTCTAGCTAAGCCCCCAACACCCTTATCATTGCAGTGTGTGAAATCAGAGGGCAGGCCTCAATACCAAGCCTGTATCATTGCTACTATAGTCCCTTTCAACCCAAACTACCTGAAACCATCCTTAGATTTTTATCTTGTACCTTGATTATAGTCAACTTCCCATCACACTTAAAATCATTCTTAACAATCTAATCAACAATCAGGTTGACCAATTAGTTAGCTTTACTTTTCAATTTGTTTTCTTGATCTTTGTTTAATTGAGTGTGCAAAAACTTGCATTAGCGAGTGTTAGTACAAGATTTTATTTTGTGTTTCAATTGGATTGACCAACATTAATCCAATTAGTTGTTTTTTTCCTTTCAATAATTACTTCTCTTCATTACTTGAAAATTTAGCTTGTTTCATTTTACAGTCTATTTTTAAGCTTCTTAAGTTTCTTGTTTTTTGTACTAGATCAACCTAATTGACCCAGTGCTTTTTTTGCCTTCTGTACATTATACTGGATCAACCCAGTCGACTCTATATAGTTTTATAGTCCCTATTTTTGTACTAGGTCGACCTTGTACTATTTTTAGTTAGCACTTTTTTACCTTTGCTTTCTCATCTCTCTTCTTTCTCCTTCATCATGGATTTTCTATTTGGTGATGACACTGAGTCACAATCAATAGACATGATGAGCTTAACCAATCTTAATAGGGTTTCCCATAGATAGAGTAGGGTTCCTCTTTTGGATGCTATAATGTTCACATTTTCACTCAGACAATGAACTATGGGACCCCTCCTCATACCTCTTCGTAACATAATTCCCCTCTTTTCTTAGAGGATCAACCTGAGTAAGAGTATACTCCTAAAATTCTTTTCCTTATTTTTGAATTTGTTCAACATAGAGGAAAGGATCCTTCTACTATTTATATCCTCCTAATTATTGGAAGAACCAAAGAGTCTCATTCACATACTCCTACATTCTCAACAAGATTTGGAGGTACCACTTTCTTTCATTCTCAACCTCTTCCTTCAATTTCAACTCCTTATGCCATGACTTCTTCTTCTTTAACCTCTTCTACTTCCATACCTAATATCTCAACTAACATGGTAGGTTCTACATTTAGTGGGCCTCTCATAAGATTTACTATCCTTAATCCTTCCACTAGTTCATTGATTGTTACCCAAGGCAATCATGCTTCTAGTGCTTCTTTCTCTAAACCATTCACTAGTCCATCTTTTGCTTCAGAAGCAAATTTTGCCACTAGTGCCTCAAATTCTCACAGTTCTTTTCAAGATCATATCAACTCTAATAGTTATACCCAAGCCACTAATACCAACACAAATTCCAATTCTAATACTTCTAATGTCAATCAAACACACCAACTTTTATTGCAAACTCTTAATCAAATGAATACTTTTCAAGTGCATAATATGAATCAAATGATGAGAATGTAAAACCACCTTCTTAATCTTTAATCTCATCCTCAACTAATGGCTTGGGGCACACATAACCAAAATTTTCCCCCACTTCAATATTCTCAATGAAATCTCATTCTTCAACCTCCTTTAGTCAATAAAACCATCAAGCATCTACAAAATGAACCTTGTACTACTCAAATTGCCAACATTGATATAGGAGGTATAACACCTACAATTTATTATAATGGGTTAACCAATCCTACCCTTCACCTCAAAACATTCAAAAATCTTTACAAGGATTGGGTCAAATTAAATGCCATTATCGCTACCAAGCTCCTAGCCAAAACTCTCATGGGTGATGCCTTGGATTGGTACAATCAACTTAGAGCTCATTCCATTTCTAGTTTAGAGGAATTAGTAAATGCTTTAGTTCAAGAATTCTAAACTAATGATCTTCCTGAAAACACTTTGGCCCATTTCATTAATTGCAAACAACATGAGAATGAAACTGCCCAAGCCTTTGTTAAGAGATGGAAGACTTTGTCAAACAAATGTGAACATAACATGGCGGATGACAATATTTTTCATCATTTTATAAATTTTCTCTTTCCTAAATTATAAAATCAAGTCTGCACTCTTTCTCCATGTACCTTAGAGGAGGTTATTGACCAAGATAAACATCAATATTTCCTAATGCATCAATTCGGGCCACCCCAACCTTCTACAGATCATCACTTATTACTAAAGAATAAAAACCATAATATCACCAATGATGGTGTCATTGATTCTTATGACACCATTCATAATGTTCAAGTTGTCAGTCTTAACCCTTCTTCAGAACCAGTTCATTCTTCTCAGTAATTTACTAATCCTTTTTTATCTTCACCCAATAACATCAATGTTCACAAACCTCTATCCTCAGCCAAATTTCTTAAGCATCTACCCAAGCCTCTTCCACAAGAACTTGACCCTACTCATCTAATGAAATCTTGGTATGATCCTAACAAGTTTAATTGGTTTCATGATAGTTGGGGCCATTCTCATGAGACTTGTAGACAACTTCACAATTTAGCTATAGATTTTCTTCTTGGACCTAATTTTGATCATGATTCCATTATTCATAAGTGTCAACAAGCCTATGAGATTGCTTTAAAGGACTACAAATCAAATGACAAAACTCAAGCCTTAAATCAATCAAATGCTCATTTGGCTATCTACAAAGGTCCTTTACCCAATCATCAATCGATTCAAGACACCCAAGACAAGCCCACCCCTTCCACCAATAACATAGAAAGTCTTATTGAACCAACTTCTAAATAAAATGTGGTTAGCATGACTAATATGTGAAGGGTGGTGGCTTTCATTGATTCTCAACCAATCTACACCCCTCATAAGACATATTATGTTATCTAGGATTCTTCTCTAACTCATTTAAATGAGTTGGGCAAGAAAATCTTATCACTTTTGATGATCTAATTTATGATTCTCCCTTGGATAACACATCCCATTCTATTTCTACCACTCTTCCATCATCTTACAATACTAATGATAATCAAATGTCTAACACTTCTTAGAATTCTAAAGATCAACTTAAACCAACTAGTTCATCATCTCAACATGATTTACTACCTTGTTTTAAATCTTCTTCTTACTAGAAAAAATTTCAATGCTCTTAATGTCCTTCTTCCGAGGACCTCCTTAACCATTGTGCACCTATCTCTAACAACCTTCTTATGGGTTATGATGAGTGGGATCCCATTGTGGAGCTCACTAATCTCCCATCCCAAATTCCATTCCTTGAGCTTATGAGGACTTCTCCATGTCATAGAAACTACCTCATGTAGTTCCTATTCAAGATGAATGTCCCTTGTCCTCCCCTCGTAAGATGGGAAGTAGCTTTATCTAGTTCTAAAGATAGTATTTTATAACAATGTGAAGAGATGTCTATCTACATTGATGAAACCTTAGACACTTCTCTTTCTCTAAAATTTCCCATCGCATCTATGATTCTTGATGAGATTCTACTTCATGTGGATGATCCTCCTTTATTCATTAGCATCTAAATAGGTGATATCTAAGTTAAACATGTATTGATTAATGAGGTTTCCATCATGTGTGTCACTTCTCTTGATTTCATTAAGACTCATGGGTTCTGAATTCAATCTCAAGTCTACATGCAACACATGCCAAGGATATGATAGAAGGCAAATGAATCCTTTAGGTGGTGTGTGGCTTCTCATTACCGGCTAACCTATCATCATTTGTGTGAAGGTGATGATCTTCAACATCCCCCTTTCTTATAACATCTTGCTTGGTATGTTGTGGACTCACCGATTGAGAGCTATCACTTTTTTTTCCTACAGATGTATTAAATTCCCTCACAATGGATCCATTTATAGGATTCAAGGTGACACTAACCCTTGGAATTTTGAACAATTCCAAAATCATGGTGTCTTACAGATTCCTACTCTTGAGCCTTTGCAAAGCGTTCCATTTCATGAGTCTCAGCATCTTTGCTTTCTTATCAGTTCAACCCATGGTTATAATGGGCATCCTGAGCACATTGGTAACATTCCTCCTAACCTTTTACATTCTAATGATGATGAGCTCGATGAGATTAATTTAATGATCAAAACTTTTGACCTCTTGCCTCATCTCATCTCATAGAATCTTGCTTCCTTACAACCTCATTCTCGCAAACCTCCTTGTGATGACATTCTTGTAGTCTTGACCAAGACTTAGCATTATATTCACCATGCTTCATCAGATGATAAACTTATCTCTACCTGTGTGATTGATATTCAAACCCTATATCATGATGATGGTTATTCTTTAGATGATCCATTGTTATTTGGTCTTGTTCAGAACCATGATGCCAAAATTATCTGTTATCATTATTTTTTACTTGAGTCTTTTCATGCATCTCATCAATTTCTTTCAATTATAGTTTTTTATTTTTTTATTTTTCCCCTTTATTAAAGGATAGAGATGGCATTGACACCTCTAATTTTTGAGGATCCACGTAGGACTATAGTCATGGATCATGCATCCTTTTTCCCCATCATCAGGCAAAGCCATACCTCCCTTGAAGGTACTTCCTAATTATATGCCTAAGTATGGTGAGGTATATTGTCTATGGCATCTATGTGGTGCCCATCACATCGATCATTTTCATATCCTACAATATCTCAAAGATTATCTTATAACCATTCCCGAACTTTCTTTTGTCCCTACCACAAGTCATTTCTACAATAATCCTTCTCCTTCTTCTCCCATGGTTCCACCCCCCATGGTTCCATCACCTCTAGTGGTCCCATCTATGCCACCACCTATGACCCCTTCACTTATGGACCTTCCCTCACCTATGGATCCTTCTCCACCCATGAGTCCTTCACCTGTAGAACATTCTCCACCGGTGATTCCTTCTCCTCCCATAGATCTTGTTCCCATGCATTCTCTTGACCAACCTTTGCCTAATTTTCCTCCTCAGCAAGATCCTTTGAGTATTCCTAATTTTTCTATTGAGGAGATTAGAAAAGAAGTATTTACCTAGTATTCATTAAAGATTGATGAAACCTTAGCAATAGTATGATTACAGCTTCATAGAGATTTATCTGATGTATTAGATAATGTGTGTGGATAGATTTACTAGTATTTATGAGCACATGCATGGTACTTTCACATTTATACTTGGATTGGACATGTGATCTAATCTTATTTTAATCTATTATATCCTTTGACATTGTGTCAAATTTTTGCTTCTCTTATATCATGATTGCTTACTTGTTATACTATATCTTGCTTATCTTATCATTTATTTTTGCATATGATTGTCTTTTCTTTATCATTACTTTCCCCTTTTTCCCTAGAGTTTTTCTTAAAACTCTCTCTTTTGTATCCTCATGAATGTTTTGCTTTCTTATCCTTATTTTTCATAAATAATTTGTCATGGTGATTTGGTTATACAAACCCTATTCCCCTTCATTTTTATCTCCCTTTACCATGTGATCAGTTAGCAAACAATTTATCTCATTACTGTCTCCTTTTACTAGTCCACTTTGGATCTCCTTATGCCCTCTTCCTTTTTCCATAAAATAAGCATATACATAGTTGAGACTTGAGATCACAAGCTAGTTCATTATCAATCCTAAGTGTCCTAGTCAGTCTTTATCTTTGGTTACTTAGCTTCCTTTAGCCTTAGCCTACAACTCATTCATGTGTATAACTATCTCTCTCATGATTGGTTATTCCAAATCCATATGGAGGAAGAATCCTAAAAAAACCTTCAAAAAAAAGTTAAAAGCCAAATCATTTAAATAAAAGGCAATGATATCAAAAGGCAAAAATATTCTTAAAAGTGTAATCACACTAAAAGATGTGATTCAAAGCACATCTCCTTCTTCTAGTCGAAGCTCAAACTCCACAGTCAGCTTCACATAGAGCTGAAGTCCTTTAGGGTGTAGTAGGCTAATAGATGAGAAGAGGAGAACAAAAATAAAAAAAATCTTTTAGTGCTACCTACTTTCTCATGCAAGTACCCAATCTTCACAGTAGATTGATGACTCTATAAGGGGTCCTGAAGAGCAAGGAACACATAGTGGGAAGGTAGGTCCATTTTACTTTTCCTTGTACCAATCTACCTTCATGATTTGATCTTATTAGAGCACACCTATTTACCTACAAAGCTTTGTGTCTATAGCGAACAAGTTTCCTTTGTACATAGACGACCACTAGTCACTTTGTGTCTTCTCATGTTCTTAGTATGCCTCTAGCCTCCTAAGCTCTTATCATAAGATGATTAAGTCTTGATTTTTACACTTCCTTTTTCAATCCTTATATCCCTAATATTTCCTCTTGAGATTTGTTGTTTGGTATACTGATCACCCCCTCTTTGGGATTTCATTTATGAGTTGCATTATAAGACTGTGGATAGGACCTGAATGTCTTTACAAATTACCATCTTTTCCTTCATACTACCCACATCCTTTTATTACCCAATTTTCCATTTTATTCCACCCCAGTGGTGTTCTTTTTATTGAGATGTAGTGTAGGACCATGGATAAGACCCGACCCTCCTCACAAAATTTTCCAATACCCAAGTCACCATCCAAGATACAAGTGTCAAATTTGAGATAAGATTCGATCGATTATGAAGTTACACATCATTTTACATGATTTCCAGCTTGATTTAGTATGTTTTATGCTTACTTAATTTCTCTTTTACATTTTTATCTTTTTATATTCTAAGTGTGTGTAAGATTTCCAAAAAAAAAATTATTTTTCATACTTCCCAACTCGAATTAGTATGACCAATTTAAGACCAATCTTTTATAATTTTGTTTTTCTTTCATACTTCCCAACATGATTTAGTCTAATTGATTGACTTAATTAATTTGTTTTTATACCATTTGTGCCCTTTTACATACCTTCCATTTTATTACATTGTTGTCATACTTCCCAACTTGATATTAGTATGATTTTATCTATTTTAATTTGGTGAAAAAATCTTTCACATTGGTTTAAAAACAAATTCCTTTTTACCATCTTGTTTTTCCTTTTCTTGGTTCATTATACTTAGTCATTTCTTGTTATTACAGATTCCTAGCTTGAAATAGTGTGTAGTACATTTTATTGATTGATTATATTTTTCCAAGTCCTTTTGCCTATTTCTTTTTTTAATCATGCATGTGTCTTTTAGAATTCTAGAAAAGAAATCACATCTCATATATTTCCTATAGCATATATAACAAAGCTAAACACATGTGCTAGAAAGAAATATATCTAAAGTATCCACAACCTCAACCATAATGAACAAACATAATCAACCATAATGACAACATACACATCTAACAACAATATGCCAAAATGACTTATCATATATATATATATATATATATATATATATATATACATACATATATATCTATACATATATATGTATATATATATATGTATATATATACATATATATATATATACATATATATGTATATAAGTGTGTGTGTGTGTGTATACATGTATACATGTACATGTGTACATATATACATGTAAATGTACATATATACATATATATATATGTATATATATAAATGTACACATATATCATGCCAACTAAAGCCTCTGATGATCCAACAGTTAGGATACCTCTGAAATAAGTTCAAAATATTTTTATTGCCTTGAGGATACCTTTTCGTGTTAAATTTGAGCAACATTCAATTCAAAATCATCAAAGGAATGTTCGAGCTCAGCTCAGGCTTGCTATCCCTATTGCTGCATTATGGAAACGGATCACTATCTCGCACCAAGCTCTTTTTCCACCTACACCTGGAGGTCAAATTCTACAGATTCCTTTGGCACTATACATGGACCATACTAATGATAATGAAGGTGATAATTCACTATACTCTCCCCAAGGTGATTATGAGTTTTGTGATGATGACTAATTACGGGGTTTGTCTGTAATCGTGAATGTGGGCATGTTAGCCCTACAACCAGTTCGCCTAAGTTAGGGTAGATGGTACACTCAGATCCTCTAATGTCATGGGGTCATATGGATGCAGAGTCTCACTAAGACATCATGGAGTGTTCCCCTCACCAAGGACCCCCATCTCTCTTCCTCATCATCACCTACACCTAAAAAATCCCATAAGATGAATATTAGATCACTGTCATATCTCATAATATTTATCTATCTATTTATACTTCCAAATGAAAACTTAAATAATAAATCCATCATCTTTTTACCTATGTCTCAACTACTATGGTCTTGCCTTCTACGTGACCACCTAAATCAATCTCCCTGTCTGTGCATCCTCTTAGTACCTCTTTTGTAGGCTACCTCCTCAACTCAAACCCAGCTGTCATAACTCATGTAAATCTCAATCTGCATCAATATCCTCCTTCTCAACTCCTCATTGTGCCTGACTAGTCCATGGTCACTCTCAGTGTGGCCTTAGTGTCATTCTCACTACTAGTGGTTCGAGTCCTCTCCTCCCCCATGGTTCCCTCATACATCAAGCCCACTACTCAAGCATTAGTATTGATGTCATTAGATGTGGTAAGCCCATCTATCCTGGCACCTATGCCACCATATGTAGCTCTCTTCACCAAAAGTAGTGTCTAACCACCTTTATCCTCTTTATCGCTAGTGCTACTATGTGCCAACTCACCCATGTAGTTACAATGTGCTCATATGGATGCCACATGATGTTTATATGTCTCACTATCTATAACATTATCACATGGGGTATGACCTATACTACTTGGTCCTCCCTCCATCTCCTCACTCGAGGTAACCTATCATCGATTACATGGGGCAACCCAACTAGCTGGTATATAAGAAACCTCTCATAGATCTAAGTTGTCAATAATATGATTGGTCTCATGGTCCTCTACCCATTGACTAGCATCTCATACATATCATGTACCAATGGGACCTAGATGATTGAGCCTAAGTCGTATAGCACTCATTCCTCCAATATCATCCTACTCAAGGCTACCATGAATAGTGGTACCTTGTCATCTAACTTGTGACATAGCACCCACTATGTCATAAGGCCTATCACAACCTTCCAAATATCTAGAATATATGATGTATAGACATCAAACATACTCACCCTTTTGCCTGGTAGTATCATCTCTAAGCATGTAGCCCACATGGCTAAGGCTCTCCTATCCTCTAGACTATTTGGTATCCCTACAATCACTTACACTCCTATTATAGGTAGCCCTAGGATGGCATGGACATCCTCCAGCATGATAGTCACCTCTACTATGTTGCCATCCACCTCCTATCTGAAGTTTTTAGTCAATCATTCCTAGCAACTGAGGAACATGACTAACAAGTCAACACTGAGAGGGATTCGACACATCTCTATTATCCTATCTAAACCTATGGACCCTAGTCTAGCCCTATCTCCATCTAACATCCTCTCTAGAAAATTTGGTAACCATGTTGCATCTATAAGATGCCAGAATATCTATCATCCCTACATCCAAGAAATAACAAAGTATGTATTAGTTCATCCATGTCATATATAGTCAAAATACATTCTTTTTACATTTTTACATCAAAAACAAGCCTAAATCACTCTATTTTATTTGTTTTAGCTTACTTTTAGCCTTCTTGGTTTTTCTTGACCTTGGTCATTTCAAGCCATTCTAGTCCTCTTTCGACCTTTTGCATGCCTTTTTTTATCATTCTAGCTCTTTGGTCAAACTCATTTGACTAAAATTTTCTTATCTTTTTGCCTAGTTGACTCAAAAAATTGAGGCAACCCCCTTATTTTCTCTTCCCTACTGTTGAGTTTCCATTTTGGCCCTTTCAGTCCACTTAGCAATTCCTAATTAGGCCTTCAGCCTATAGATTTTACAGGTTCGACTCATACCTACTAGGTCAACACTGTGGATTCTGCCTATTTTCTAGCCTACCAAGTCGACCTAGTGCTTTTTGCTTGCTGACCCCTTGCATTTTCCAAAAAAGGTGCAATTTTATTGCTTTTTGCCTAAATCCTTTAAACCCATTTCCTATCTTCGTATTTTCTACCCCTAAAATTTTATTTTGTTCCATTTTGAAATCTAAAAATTCTTAAAATTCAATTTTACTAAAAATTCACTTGATTCAATACAAATTTCAAAAACTGGTTTGAGATTCTTAGTTGCATACCTATAGAGCACATGTTATCACATCTGGAGCTCCTCCTTGCCATCATAGCTTATTTTCTCTCTAGATATCTTTTTCTCCTCTCTCACAAGTCAAAATAACAATTAACTTCTCTTTTGCCTTATTTAAAAACACTTTTTAAAATTCAAATCTTTTAATTATTGTCCTACAAATTCCTTGTTTTGCTTATATCCTTATTTTTACTCATTCATCTTTCAAACCATAAAATGTGTTAGATTCATGATGATGTAGAGATTATTTTCCACTATCATATACCTATATTTCAAAAAAATCATTTTTGACTTTTTTTTGCACTAACTTCTACAGGTTTGTCTAGTGTTCTCTACATTTGACACCTTCACATTTCTTATATTCTACTTCTTTATCTATGAAACTAAGGTAAGTAAAAGTAATGTTTTTTTTCAATTTAGTCCTTTCATTTATCTTATTTGTTTCTTAGTACACTTTACTTAACATTAGTGTTATGTGTTATCATGTTTTATCTTGAAGCATGATCCTGTGTTGTACTTATGTGACACATGATGAGCTTCAAGTGGGGCATATGTATACACATAATATTTTTAAAATTTTATTGATTACTAACACTTTGTATCTTGAAGGAACCGATTGAGTCTCAATCTCTCTAAGTGTGTGCCTTAAAGGGTACACCAAGAAAGGGGTGGGTAGACCACTGGTGCTTTGTAAGATTGTTGTCCCTTTTGCCACTTGCCATCAAGACACTTGTCTCCTAAAACCATTTACCCTAAGATTTTTCTTCTTATTCCTACCTCTTCCAGTATTTTTCCTCTTTCCATCCTCCTTTTATTTCCTTAACATCCTTTTTGACTATCAATTGTATTGGGTTGACTGGATCAACTTAGTACAATTTAGGGATATTCTTTACTTTCTTGGTTTGTTAGCCTTTCATTTGAACTAGCACAGACCTAGTAAATTATCCCTAAAAACAAATTGGGTTGACTGGGTCAACCCAATATAGCTGACATTCTTAGAAGGATTTAGGGAAAGATCTGCCTATATATACAAGGTCATTTCCAACCATGTCATAAGAGAAGAATTATTAGCAAAGAAGTGTGAGTAAACATCTACTTATTGACCTTTCTACTTGAGGAATAAATATTAGGGTTCCATAATTTCTTTGAAGATATAGATCTTATCTTATTGATAAGTCTTTTGGATGCTTAGATAGGTTGTGTAGCCTAAATCTAATTTATCTTAGTTATCCTTACATGCCACAACAATTTCTTGCGAAGCACCTTGGCCAAGGGAGAGATTGAGGCTTGGTAGGTTCGTATTCAAAGATAAGTATTCCTAACTATATTTCTCCTTTGTTCGAGTATATATCTTTTAATACATGTTTAGTTTAGTTTTTTATTTTATTATTTCTAACTTCCACTTTACGCCACAAGTTTTGGTGATAACTAGATTAGATTTTGCTTTCTTGTTATTATAATAGAGTGAAAATTTAAAACCTTAGGACTCCATTAGGGATGTTGTGTGATTATGTTAAAATTTAGGCTTTCAAACCCTTCCTAGCATGATATGTTATGACAAGTGATACAAGTGATCCCCTAATCAAGTCTAATGGATCCCCATATTGGTCATGCTCCCTCTTAACAAGTGTATCCCAATCAAAAAGTGTCGATGTGATATATCTTATCCAATCTAGGATTAATTCATAAACATGATGCATTTTTGATTGTATACAACCTTCACCATTGAATGTAGGAACACTCTTAGTAGCATTAAGCAAAATGTCATCATAGGAATCAAGATGGATTGGATTTTTAGTATTACAGGCAACAAAGGCATGTTTCTTAGCCATGTTTTCTTCAAGTTCTTTCTCACTCTCTTGATCCTCTTAGCTAGTAAAGTCTTCTTTCTCTTCAAAGGGTAAAATAAGTTCAGGGCGTTGAACTTTAAGAGGAGTTTAGCTTGAAGAGGTAGATTGATAGAATTGAAAACTCTACTAAAAGATGACCTAGTAAGGACCATGAAGTATGAGAAAATATATGACAAAATAATGTTCTATAACCAAATTTTACCTTAAATGGTGTTGTCAAATGCTGAGTGAGTATCACACCAATATATAGCTGATATTGTCAAGACTAGTAATCACCTTGACAAGTTATAATTAGGATAATGTGTCACAACTGGGCATGCCAAAACTATTGTCACTTTATCTTTCACCCTAGAGGATGTTGTTCAAGCCTACTCTAATATTTTGGCAACATTGAAATATGTCTAAGCCTGTGGGTTGCCTATGGTAGAGGTAGACCTCTAGGTTTAAGGGCTAGCTCCCTGAATTGATATTGAAGTACTTATCACCTATGTTAACTACTTGTTTATGGAAAAAGGGATAGAAGTATACGTGAAATAAATATATTATAAGGAGGTGATACACCATAAATATTTGCACAGTGCTATCATACTTCTTTCACTAAGATGTAAGACCTATAAACCAGCTTCTAATTCCTAGGATGTTCTAACATTAGTATTTCAATATAAAGGTGATATGCATGAGGCAACTCAAGGTAAGAGGACCACAGGGTATATTTCAGACTCTAATTATGATTTCACACTTTAATGAAGCCAAACACACTATCTAACTCTATATGACATATTAGAATGAGATCTTCTTGCACTAAACTCTACTAGAAGGAAGGATAAAGCTTATCACTACACCATTCATCACTTTACACACTTAGACAAGATGTTTTTGAACTCAAATATAGATTTATTGTATTATTAAAAGGCAAAGTACAACATCAAACTACTAGAGCTTTGCCATAAATGCTGTGGAATTATTAGACAAGAGACAAAATGGCTAGTACTTATAGAATGTGAGAGGAGAAAGAGGAATCAAGTCCAAGAGTCAAAAATGCACTTGTCAATATGAGAGAGAGAGTTAAAATTGTAGGAGAAAGGAATATGAAACATACCATTCAATGTCTCTATGTATAAATGTCTCTCCAAGCATGAAACTCCTCAAATATGGCATAGGACTCTTCATTTACTTATTTGGAAAATACCTTCATCATTTAGCCTTCCTTGAATGCTCCATAATATACGAGGGATAGATGCAATCATTGCACTATAAAGTGGGGTTAGAAATAGGATCCAACATTAATTTGATATGTATTTAATCATTAATCTTATTTTAGACAAGTGTTCTCATTATCTGTAGTCATAATCATCCTTCTTTCACTCATCGTTCATACTTGGCACCAAGGTAGTCTTCAATTTCTCAAACCAATTCATACAAAAGGTGATGTGATAATTTTTAAGAGTCCTCATGTCCTTGGATCCATCAAAATTGACCAAAAAAGGCCTCCCAATTGCATTTATCACCTTTTACTTGGTGATCACTCTTCATTCACTATGCCAATTTGGACTGGGTGAAGTGAAGCTGCTTGAAGAGGTACTTGTGTGCTTTAATGAAGAAAGATATGGATATTTGGAGTTATATTAGGTCTCATTATATCTCTCAAAGTGATCTTCATCTTTTGAAACCGTTTTGTACCTACAAAACCTCAAAAACTAAAAATAAAACTAGTTGTGTACCCTGTCTATACAAATAGGATGCAAGCCAACTTAATGGGAAGGAGCCCAGGGGAGTTCTCTATAAGTCCAAGATCATTTCCAAGTCAAACTAGCCCTTTTAGATGCCTTTACTTCTTTGTTTTCTCCATTAGGTCATTAGCAAAGGTTTTAGAGGGTTTTGAGTGGTTTTACCCCTCAAGGATTATTCATAAAATTGTGATGTTGAACTTGTGAACAAATCCCACTAAATCCTTGTTTAGGACCTTATTCAACATATCTCAACTCTTTATGCTCCCATGCTAAGTATCTGTACTGTTATGAACTTCTAAAGTTGCCTTCTCAAGCTCTTCTTTAGTTTATCTGCAAGCTTGAGGTGAAAAGGATCGTGTTTGACCAAACTATGGTGGGTTTTTGTAACTTAAAGGCTCTAACACACCTTATGGCTCCCCATGAAGATGTTTTAATTCAATGGAATGCTCAATAAACACTAAAAGTGATATTATATCCTTCTTAGACATTAGACCTAGTCTAGGCCTAATGAAATTTGATTGTTATTAGCTCTTCACCACCACCTCTGAGTGGTTGCTCATGAATGTGAGGGGTTTTTTATGTTTATTTATGTCAAACATAGCTTTCTACATCTCCTCGAAAGGTTTCAACACCTTCCCACCCACTTCTTACCTTTTAGTTACTAAGCCTACAAGATTTGTCCTCTTAGGAGTGCTCTCTTCCTGAGATAGCACTTTCCCTATTTCCTCAGGAAAAAAAAGTTTATGAAAGGATTAAGAAAGTGATGGGTATGTTTTGTACCAATTTTCATGACTAGATCTCATCAATAACCCTTCTAAATCTTCCAAAACCTAAGACAAACTTTAATGTAACTCACTGACTATGCAAGGTAAATGCATTGACTGTAGGTAGCATATTAGAACCTTTCCTTTCCCTATTTCCTTGCCTTGATCATCTCATGAAGTGTATATCACCACTATGGAGGCACTCCAAGCTTGTCCATCATTCTAACCTTTGTCAAACTCTTCAAGGTATAATTTTATTTTGTCTAGACAAGGTTGAGAGACTATGATTGTATTATGTGTTTCTTGCACAAGAGAATAGCATACATGTAGGTGGATCCTTTGTCTTAGACCTTATATACCATGATCCACATCTTATTGAAGTCTTTAATGTCATTTTACATCCATCTAGACTTGTTCTAATCAAACACATGCTAGGCCAACATCAAGACAATCATACTTAGAGCACTATTATACTATAGTCAACTGTAGTTAACCATTCTTGGAGTATAATAGGTTATGTAGGTGCATATGAAAGCTTTGAAATATGTGCCACACATTTTAGGGTTCCTTTGAGGTCTTTAGAATCAAATCCAACCTATAGGTGTTCATGTTTGCATGTTTTCATATTTAGGCCCCTATCATAAGCTTGTAAGTACCTACAGTCATACTGTAGATGGAGTTTTTACAGGTAAGGCACACTTTTAGATGGTGATGATATAGGTCAATACCTTGAAATTCAACCCCTCTTCAAGTTCCTTGAATTGTCAGTGTGCCTCTCACCTTTATAGGACCACTCGCCATGAATGTATGCTCTTTTTAGACCTCCTTGGACTATAAGACCATTTAAAGTTCAAGATACTATAGAGAACACTGACCTTCTACAATAAAATAATGCATGAGTTGGGGACCTCATATACCTCACTCATTGGAGTCAAACATTCACTCTCTTTGGTCAAGACATCTCCCATGTGATAGGGATTCGTGATGTAACACTTAGGATCTATCTAGAGTCCATGTCCAAATACTCCATGATGGCACCAAATATGGCCAAGGTTCTATTTTAGAGTTTTTAATATAAAAAGTCCCTAAAACTCATTATCCACATATGTGCATGACCCTCAAGTCTGTCTGCCACTCCATAGCTCCACCATTGACTATTATGGCATTCTCCAACTAGTTCTAAACTTTCTCAAAGTCTTCAAATATATCCTTTACACCTTGAAGGACCTCAAACCATTTCAAATTCTTCATTTCAACATGATTGCTCTTCTATAGGGCACCTATAGGTGCACATCAATGGTGCAGAACTACATATATAAGAGAACTAATGTTCACATTCAATCATATGTCATTTGGAGAGTTAAGAGAACTAGTGTTCACATTCAATCATATGTCATTTGGAGAGCTTAGCTTGATTACTTATGTTATAAGAATATGTTCAACCTCTTAAAAACTATTCATTACATCCCATGACTATGCTTAGGAACTTCATTCACTTGACTATGTATGGCAGTCATGCATAATATTGACTGTATATGATAGTCATGTAGAAAGTTGACTGTGTTCACTTTTCTTGACTGCAACTCCATGGATGTAGCCTTTGATACTGAGCTTGGAAGGAGAGGGTGATTATCATGCCCTGAAAATCATAAAATACAACATACCACACTCTTTTGAAACCACTATTAGAATAGGGGCCTCTACACTTGGTGAAATATGCATGTAATTTGGTAATGGCAGTCTCAACTTACAACCTAAACTATTCGGCTCATCCACTCACCTCCAAACATGAAACCAAAGATGGAAACCATGAAATAAGTATGTTCACATCCTCTAAAAATAATTCCACTTTGTGGTTTATATAGACAAGCTCACATAAGGTGAAAACCTATAGGGTATGGGGATTAGCATACAGAAAAGAGAAGTCAACTTTATAAGCTTGGTTCATAAATCTAAGGGAAAATAAATATATAAAATCATACCATAAATGTGAATTATACCAACTTTACTAGCACCACACAAGAGCATTTGACTTGAAACCTCTCCTACTGGCTATATTAAGAAGAAACCTGTTGACTAATTATTCATGACAAGAAAAGTGATGAATAAGTGAAATGGTTTTTAGTCCTTTTTGAGACTTATATAGTAGATCAAACTGTTAGGTTGTGGAGCTAAAAGCTTCACTAGGATGCAAACAGGAGAAGTTATGGAGGATGCAGAGTTGCGGGGAGTTGCTGAACCAGTTGTAGGGAAACTAGCGTCGGTCTGATCAGCCGACGTCGGTCAGATGGCAGTGAGGAAGCAACCGGTGTCAATTACCAGTCGGCTGACATCGGTCATGGAGGATCTGGCGTCGGCAGCCTATGCATGAATAGGCAGTTTGCATGTTGATCTCAGAGAGTCTATTTTTGGACTGTTAGTTTGCATGTTGAAGGCTAGTCTTAGTCTTGAGTTGCGTGTCTAATTATTGTAATTAGGTTAGTCTAATTATTGTAAAAATGAGATCTATATATGGACTCATGGGCTGTATTGTAAAAGTGTGCTAGAAAGCCATAGAGCTTTTAGAGAGAGCTAGTGTAGCTCCTCCTAGTTCCAAAGGGGTGTTGAGTGTGTATGATCAGGGAGAGTTGCAAGGTCTGCAAGGTTAAGGCACTGATCCACCGGGGTACTGGTTGAAGAATCATAAGGACTTGGTGAGGCAAGGACAAGGGTTCTTCAGGGGTGTAGAGATATCTACATTGGTGAGTAAGGTCTAGTGATTTGCAGGTAGCAGAGAGCAGGGGATCTACTTGGAGTACGGTTGTGTACTTGGTAAACTGGCAGCGTGTTACTGACTGGTTGGAGAGGTGAACATCAATTCTGTATTGGAGTTGATTGTTGTGACCGAGAGAGAGAGGGAAGAAGGTCTTGAGGCGTGGCGAACCTTTGAGGTGGAGGAAGAAGTGGCATCTTCCTTATTGTATATTCTTCTGAGTGATTATTAATACAATTGTGTATTGTCTCTCAATTCCTGTGTTGTTTCATATTTCTAGTTACTTATTGATTCTGGTGTAATTCTGTGTTTAGTTGCTAATACAAGAAGTAATCATATGTGCTCTAATTGGTAGAGCAAAATCCTGACTAAATAGGCATCAGAGCATGTTTATTGTTTTAGGTTCCCTGACAAGTGGTATCAGAGCTTTTGGTTGGGTTACTAACAGGTGGTTTCAAGTCTGGTAGTGTTTGTTGATTACAAGTTACTTACAGGGGTTTCTGATTGAGTGGGAGTATAGCAATGGCAGAAGGAAGTAAGCTACGAATGGAGAAACTGAATAGCATGAATGGTCTGATTGATGGAAAGAAAGAGCAGGTAAATAAAGATTGTTGGTTGGTAGTAGATCAGCAGGGAGGAACAGATGTTGCAGGAGATGTTGCACAGGATGTTCTGGATAAAGTGGAATCTTGGTTCACATATTCTTTTGCCTCTTTCCATGCAGTTTGAAATAGAGCATATTTTCATGGGTATGATTTTGGAGAGATTTATTTAGGAGCTGGAGAGCCTTGTCAGATTATTGACGAAGGGGAAGTGAAGCTGAAATTGCAGATGGACGACACTCAATGGTTCAAGGAAGTCATGCAGGTACCAGTCTTGGAGATGGGTCTAATTTCTTCAGGAAATTTGGGTGATGAGAGATGCACTGTAACTCTCACAACAGATACACTTAAATTAGATGGTGGTAAGAAAGTAGGTATCCTTTATCTATCTACTTATATTGTTGATTCACCTTCTGTTGCAAAGATGTGGCTTCATGGGCTTGGTCACATATGTAGGAGGGGAATGTAGGTTCTCAAGCGAAAGATAGATGTTTTTGACAAGCTAAAGAACTGGAAAGCCTTGGTGTTCATGGAGGAGATGATGGACAAAGATCAGGTGAGGGAACTAAATTATTCTGAGTAGGGCTATGTTGATTTGATTAGGATTTTGATCCATGGAGAGCTCACAGGTAAAAAGTTATCACTCACAGACAAACACAGGTATCGGTGTCGGTCATACAGTAACCGACATCGGTCATGAAGGAACCGACGTCGGCAGAAAGGATACCAACGTCAGCCAGGGAAATGATGTTGGCAGTCAGGGTCAGTGCAGGAAACTGACATCGGTCAGGAGCAGACTGGGAGATGGCCGATATCGGTCACTAAAACGGATATTGGGCAGATAGCTAGCTGTCAACAAGTCTCAAACGCTCATGTCAAGGTTAGAAAGGGTAAGTGAACCTCATATTCATTGTTCACCTTCTTTATATTACTTACTGATGGTCGAGAACCAAGAAGATGTGAAGAGGCAATGCAGGTAGAATCTAGATACAGTGGGAGCTTGGCATGGATGAGGAGTGTGAGTCCTTGGAGAAGAACCAAACAAGTATTTGTTGGTAGAGTTGTCAGCTAGAAGAAAGCACTGAGAGATGGATGGATTCCCATAGTTAAAGAAGAGAGTGGATGGATACATGAGACAGAAGGCCAAAGCATATGGTCTTGAGGAAGCTGCAGGGCAGTGGTACAGGTTTGACACATGGATGACTAAGCATGGCTTCAGTCAATGTCAGTGTAACTATTGTGTTTATCTTACTAGGTGGATAATGATTGCAACATTATTCTGTTACTGTATGTGGGTGATTTGCTAGCAGGTTTGTACATACAGGTATCAACTGAGCTGAGGGTAAGGTTAGTTCAGAGGTGTGTCATGAAGAATTTGGAGTAACAAAATTCTTTGGCATAAGAGACATGGAGATTTTATCTCCAGTGGGAGCTGATGTGAAGATGGTGTTGGCGAGGTTCATTATGCAGGATGAAGAATCAGAAAGCACACCAATGGCTGGACAGTTCAAGCTTAGCTTGAAATAGGGTTCGAAATCACATGAGGTCTAGTGTAGACCTGAGTTTTCCCAATCAGTGGGGGTTGTCAGAAAGTATGGAGCCAATTCGGGGAAGGAGTACTGGAGGGCAGTTCAATGGGACTAGCAGCAGGGATTCTTGTTATGCAGGGTCAAGTTCTTCACTACATGGATGTGTAGGTTCGAATATGGCAGGTTACTTGAATGACAGGTATAGCATCACAGGTTGTGTGGTGGTTGGTCTTCAAGATTGATCTTGAAGAGGAATACAAGCCAGGGAATAATTTAGATGGTGTACAGGTACAGGTACAGGTGTATCTATTTATCTCTAAGTGAGAGATTGTTAGGTTGTGGAGCTAAAAGCTTCACCAGGATGCAAACAGGAGAAGTTATGGAGGATGCAGAGTTGCGGGGAGTTGCTGAACCAGTTGCAGGGAAATCGGCGTCGGTCTGATCAGCTGACGTCGGTCAGATGGTAATGAGGAAGCAACCGGCGTCGGTTACCAGTCGGCCGACATCGGTCATGGAGGAGCCGGCGTCGGCAGCCTGTGTGTGAACAGGCAGTTCGCATGTTGATCCCGGAGAGTCTATTTTTGGATTGTTAGTTTGCATGTTGAAGGCTAGTCTTAGTCTTGAGTTGCATGTCTAATTATTGTAATTAGGTTAGTCTAATTATTGTAAACATGAGATCTATATATGGACTCATGGGTTGTATTGTAAAAGTGTGCTAGAAAGCCATAGAGCTTTTAGAGAGAGCTAGTGTAGCTCCTCTTAGTTCCAAAGGGGTGTTGAGTGTGTATGATCAGGGAGAGTTACAAGGTCTGCAAGGTCAAGGAGCTGATCCACCAGGGTACTGGTTGAAGAATCATAAGGACTTGGTGAGGCAAGGACAAGGGTTCTTCAAGGGTGTAGAGATATCTACATTGGTGAGTAAGGTCTAGTGATTTACAGGTAGCAAAGAGCAGGGGATCTACTTGGAGTACGGTTGTGTACTTGGTGAACTGGCAGCGTGTTACTGACTGGTTGGAGAGGTGAACATCAATTCTGTATTGGAGTTGATTATTTTGACCGAGAGAGAGAGGGAAGAAGGTCTTGAGGCGTGGCGAACCTTTGAGGTGGAGGAAGAAGTGGCATCTTCCTTATTGTATATTCTTCTGAGTGATTATTAATACAATTGTGTATTGTCTCTCAATTCCTGTGTTGTTTCATATTTCTAGTTACTTATTGATTCTGGTACAATTTCGTGTTTAGTTGCTAATACAAGAAGTAATCATATGTGCTCTAATTGGTAGAGCAAGATCCTGACTAAATAGGCATCAGAGCATGTTTATTGTTCTAGGTTCCCTAACAAGAACATCAATATGGGTTCAAGGAAGTTGAAGAGCCACTTTATAAGCTTGATACACATGCCACACTCCTTTAAAAGTCATACAACTACCAAAATCCTCCTTTTTTCAATTATTTTCTTGATTTCAATTAGGAACCTACAAGATTTTTAGTTAGTACTAACATTAATGATAGGATATAACATATTAGACATTTAAAATTAGTTAGGAACACTTTTATATCAATGGAAACTATACAACCTCTGTTAATGACTCAAATATGACCCGTAAGTGGCATGAAATGACTTAGGACTAAATTTGACTATGACCAAGGTTAAAATCATATTAAAGACATCAAAAAGAATATGAAACATCCCATTACATCCTATAGGACCCATATATAAATTTTTGTACTATATGGGGTTGACTTATTTTGACTTGTGGTCAAAATAGTCAACATTCTTGGCAATTTCCTAGGGGTGGTATGCTTTTTATACCAATGAACAATAGCCTAATCCTATCGATTGCGAAATGGAGTCATGTATGCAAGAGTTTGACACTAAATTTACCTTTAAAACCACAACAAACAATAAGGAAAGACATACAAAACAAAGTCACACTATAGGAAACAAACATGTGTTCTTAAGAACAGTCATTGAACACACACACACACAACTGAAATAAAGACACACGCCTAACCTAATATTTATAATACCTCACTCTTGAGGTGAAAAACGCCTTACCATGCTTCAACTAGGGTTAAATATAGTTCCTCTTGCATTTTTGTCACTCCATGAAGGCAATCTATCATGTGAAGCATACTCATCATTAATCACTTGACTAGGTAGATGGTGAAATGACTTACCATACCTATATCTTCTCATGTTTGCAATTGGCCTACCTTGAACCTTCATGAATTATTTTTCTTTCCCTCCAAGGACCTTGTTTGGAGATGTAACTAACTTAATCTCTTTCATATCTGATGTTCACTTTTTAATTTGCACATTAGGAGTGATTACAATTACCCCAATCTTTCCTTCCTTTTGGGCATGATGTACTTGATCTATGGAGTCATCAAGTTTTCTCTCTTTTTGTTCCATCACATCTAGAAATTACTAAGCATTAGTCTAAGGTGTTATTTTCTCCTTGAACACAAAGACTTTTGCCTTCACTTCATTAGGCCTCTTTATGACTGTAGACCATGGACAGTAGATTGATATTCATCTTCATTCATAGCTTGACACTAATTTTTAGGCTTGATCAAACACTTAACAACCTGATCATTAGTCTTATTAACAGACTCATCAAATATGAAATTCTTAGGAGGGGAATTAGTATTACCTAACTTATCAAATTCTTGACATATGTCATTGAAACTTTGCCATAAGTAATCCTCCTCTTCCTCATGAATGTAATCATCAAGTACAACTTCATTAATTACAAGAAGAAAGATATTATTCTTCTCACCATATTGATCTCTTAGGTTATTCAAGTTATCATCATCATACACATAAATCAAATAGTTGTCTTCAACAGCTTGTGAGAAGTAGTGTTCAATAGTTACCTCAGCTTGCTTAAATGTTCCTTCATGGATGATATAGGTGCCAAGGTTAATTTGTTCAAAATATGTATATGGATCATGTGCATAAGCCTTTGCACCATACTCATCTAGAAACAAGTTAGCTATGCCTTCAATATTGGAGGAAGCACGATCATCCACATTAGAGTCCTCTTTCTCATTGATTACACAATTCAAATTTGAACTTACCTCTACATAAGGCTCACTGTGGAATCTAGTAAGTGGTTGAGTTCTTATGGTTACCTTGGTTTAATATCTTATCATGAATGCTAAGAAGGACCAATCAGTTGATAAAACATCTTGGATAATACACACACACACACACACACACACACACACACACACACACACACACACACACACACACACACACACACACACACACACACACACACACACACACACACACAGATATATATATGAATATTATTCCTATAACTTCTCCCCTATTTTCTCTTACCCAAATCCTATAATTAAGAACACACTATTTATGAATATTGTTATAAAAATATAAACAATATATCTTAACAAAATGTATATTATAACCTAAATCATAATATTATTATATAATATTTGATTATTGTCTAATACACAAATGTAAAAGTTAATTCCTAACATTCTTCCCATAGTTTTTACATGTTGCAAAAACATTCACACTCTTATTTGTAGTATGATCACCCCTTATAGATTTAACACAAACCTTGACATGAATATAACCCATCAACTATTCACCTCCTATGGTTTTCTTGATCTTTATCACAAACCCTTTCAAGATCCATGAACTAACTTACATTTTTGCTTTTGTCCTTTCACTATGTTCTCACATCAAAGAATCATGTTTGGAATTTTCACACATTACATATTTTGAACATGCATATTCTTCTATTCTTATTTTGAAAACACACAATAAAAATGAAAGACACACACACAAAAGTCACCAAAATATTGATGTGGCCCCATCATTGGCAATTGACGAGAGGTCACTGAAAGACTTCCAACCTCATGTATCCTCTAGCCTCTAGTATATGATACTACTTACTCAATTGGTATGTTGATGTAGCTCAGATACATGATCTTTTTTAGGCAAATCCCCCCCATAATTTGGACATCGCATACAAGCGAAAATGCATCCATAAGGTAATTTTTTTTATTTTGTATAATTTTTGACTTTATAAGACTTTTTCACAAAATGAATTAATGTACAAAATAACACAAATGGAATTGACCTAATTCACCTAAATGATAAGACAAACGTGCCTTTGACACAAAAAATACTACATTAATAAAATGGACCCTTATGACTTATAAACACAAATTTTATTTTTTACAATGACAACTCTTTTGACATAAAAGGACAAAACTCTAAAACATAATGACTATTATATTAATAAAATCCATTTTAATTATTGATCTAATATTTAGATCATAAGACTTAAAACAAACTTTGACACTTTTTTATTTTTGACAATAATACAAAATCTTAAAAATCTAACTATAACGATTTTCTTGACCAAACTTGACTTTTTAAATTTTAATGACCTGTCTAAACAAAAAGATTCTAAACTAATTTTTAAATAACCTTAATCCTATGACTACATGAACTATTAAAAATATCATTAAATAAATATCTAAACCAAATTAATACCTCAAAATCTAAAATGATGGTTGAGTTTGGGATTGGCGAATGAGTATGTTGGAATGAATTTTGACAGAAATAACAGTGTGATGCATATAAATCTTCACAAGTTATTGGCAGAAAGTTAAAAAAATTAATCGAATCTAGGAAAAACCAACTTGATCTCTCCAATGTCGTAGACATCATGGGGAGTGAAAACAAATTCAAATATGACAAACTTGATGCCAAATACAATTCAAAAGTAACCTGAGAACATATGGAAGAAGTCTATTATGTGGGTGATGATGGATATGATTTAAAACATGGACTGGTCATCCAAATGCATTAGTGAAGGCTCAAATAGCCATGTACTTGATAGTCCAGAAGTAATGTTGGAATTTACAGGGTGTTAACTATATATTATTTGTGTTACTCCATGTTATAAACTATAGGGAGATCTATAGCTTTTATATCTTTCGAATGGAAAATATATAGACAATAGAATGTTGTTGATTCTAAATATATATTGAATGCGAGAACTGGTGCTAGGATATTTTGAAGATGGTAAATGAGTCACCACTCAGCCATGAAGTGGATGGAGATAGCAAACCTGATTGGATGTTAACTAGATCTAAAAAATTCAAACAAACTCTACTCCAAACACAGAAATCTCACTAAATACTTAAATAATAATTAGAATACTCTTAATCTATGATATTACTATTTACAAAAGTGCTTCTCCCACATATATATTTTTTTATCATACACAGGGTCGAAGAATAAATCAACTACCCCACTTTTTCTCCTATCCTTCCATCAGAGAATCCTACTCTGATACCATTGTTGTGGATTTAAAGAGCCAAACATAGAATTAATTCATGCACTGATCAAAAGAGAGCCAAACATACACAAAGACAAATTTTAATCACACAATATATTCGGCCTTCTCATTAATTTCACTCTATGATAAAACATCTAGGATATTACACACATATATAGGAATATTATTCCTATAACTTCTCCCCTATTTTCTCTCACCCAAATCCTATAATTAAGCATACACTATTTATGATATATTGTTATAAAAATCTTAATAATATATATTATAACCTAAATCATAATATTGTTATATAACAATATTATGATTACTAACCAATTATTATTTACCTTTCAGTAAATACCTACTTTTACATAAATGTAAAAGCTAATTCCTAACACTTTGCACAATTAGACAAGATGTTTTTGAACTCAAAACCAGATTACTTGTATTATTCAAAGGCAAAGTACAACATCAATATAGTAGGGCTTCACCATAAATGGTGTGGAATTATTAGACAAGAGCCAAAATGGCTAGTACTTATAAAATGTGAGAGAGGAGAGAGAATAATGATGTCCAAGAGTTATAAAGCCACTTGCCAAGCTGAGAGAGAGTTACATTTGTAGGAGAAAGGAATATGAAATATACCATGTAAGGTCTCTATGGATAAATGTCTCTCCAAGCATGAAACTCCTCAAATCTGGTGTAAAGCTCTTCAATTGCTTGTTTGGAAATTGCCTTCATCATTTAGCCTTCTTTAAACACTCCATAGTAGACTAAGGGTAGATGACATCATTACACTATGAGAGGGGGTTAGAAATAAGCTACAACATTCTTTGGATATGTCCCTAATCATTAATATTCTTCTAGACAAGTGTTCTCACTGTCTATCATCATAATCACCTTTATTTCACTCATCTTTCACACTTGGCACTAAGGTAGTCTTTAGTTTCTCAAATTAATACATACAGGGGGTGATGTGACACTTTCTAAAAGTCATCATGTCCTTAGATCCAGTAGGTAGACCTTAAAAGGCCTCCAAATTGGAGTTATCACCTTCTCACTTGGTGATCACTCTTCATTCACTATGTCAGTTTAAACTATCTAAAGTGAACTTACTTGTAGAGGTACTTGTGTGCTTTACTAGAGCACGAGATGTATATGGGGAGTTATATTAGGTCTCATTATATCTCCCAAAGTGATCCTCATATTTTTACACCATTTTGTACCTGTAAAACCTTAAAAAGTGTAAATAAAACTAGTTTTGTACCCTGTTCATACAAATACAATGCAATGCAGCTTGATGTAAAGGAGCCCAGGGGTGCCCTTTACAAGTCCAATGTCATTTCTAAGTCAAACTAGCCATCTTATATGCCTTTCCTTATTTGGTTTTTCCATCAGGTTATTAAAAAGGTTTTAGAGGGTTTTGAGTGGTTTTACCCCTTAAAGATTGTTCATAAAAATGTGACATTGAACTTGTGAATAAATCCCACTAAATCCTTGTTCAACATATCTCAGCTCCTTAGGCTCCCATGTTAAGCATATGTACTATTATGAGATTCTAAATTTGCCTTCTCGAGCTCTTTTTTACTTTTTGTGCAGGCTTAAGGTGAAAAGGATCATGTTTGACCAAATTATGGTGGGTTTCTATAGCTTAATGGATCTAACACACCTTATAACTCACCATGAAGATCTTCATGTGCATTGTAATGCTCACTTGACCCTATAAGTGATAGTAGATCCTTCTTAGGAATTAGACCTAGTCTAGGCCTAGTGAACTTTAACTGTGTTTAGGTCCTCACCTCCACCTCAGAGTAGTTTTTCATGACTATGAGGGATTTTTTACATTTATCTACTTCTAAAACAGCTTTCTACATCTCCTTGCAAGGTTTCAAAACCTTCCCACCCACTTCTTACCTTTTAGTTACTAAGCTAGCAAGATTTGTCTTCTTGTGAGTGCCCTCTACTTGAGACAAAATAGAGGGCACTTCCCCTATTGCCTTAGGAAAAACAAGTCTATGAGAGGCTTGAGCACATGATGGGGATGTTTTATACTAGTTTTCATGACTAAATTTCATCACTAGCCCCTCTAAATTTTCTAAAACCTAAGATAGACTTATGTATAATTCACTCACTATGTTGGGTTAATGTGTTGACTATAGGTATCATATTATAACCTTTAATTGCCCTATTTCCATGTCTTGATCATCTCATCAAGTGTATATCACCACTATGGAGTCACTCTAAGCATGTCCATCATTTTAACCTTTGCCAAACTCTTCAAGGTATAACTTTCTCTTGACTAGACAAGGTTGAGAGACTACAACTATATTCTATGTCAGACTACTCCATGATGGCACCAAAAATGGCCAAGGCTTTGTTTAAATGTTTTTAAGGTAATAAGTCCCTAAAACTGATTCTCCACATATGTACATAACTGTCAAGTCAGTATGTCACTCAATAGCTCAACTTTTGACTATTATGGCATTCTCCAACCAGTTATAGACTTTCAAAAAGTCTTCAAATGGATCCTTTACACCTTGAAGGACCTGTAACCATTTCAAATGCTTCATTTCAACATGATTGTTCTCTTTTGTGGCACTTATAGGTGCACATCAATGGTGCAAGACTACCTATATAAGAGAATTAGTTGTCATATTTAATCATATGCCATTTGGAGAGATTAAAATGATTTATCATGTTATAAAAATATGTTAAACCTCTTAAAAACTCTTCATTACATCTCATGATTGTGCTCAGAACCTTAATTTACTTGACTGTGTATGATAGTCATGTAAAAAGTTGACTATGTTAGTTTTTCTTGACTACAACTCCATGGATGTAGCCTTTGAGACTGAGCTTGGAAGGAGAGGGTGATTTTCATGATATGAAAAGCATAAAATACAACATGCCACATTCATTTGAAACCACTATAATAACAGGGATCTCTGCACTTAGTGAACTATGCCTACAACTAGGCAATGGTGATCTCAACTTGTAACCTAAACTATTTTGTTCATCCACTCACCTCCAAACATGCAACCAAATATGGAAACCATGATATAAGGATCTTCACATCCTCTAGAAACAATTCAAATAATTGGTTTATATGGACAAGCTCAGACAAGGAGAAAACCTGAAGGGTGTGGGGATTAGCATATAAAAAAAGAAGTCAACTTCTTAAGCATGGTTAATAAAGCATATGCAACCAATCTCAAGACTCTTTTAAAACCTATACTAAGTCTTTTGAAACATCTCATTTAATTCATTCATTATTTCCTCGGGGGCTCTTTAGATCACATTGAGTTGGTGGATGAGTGAAGTGTGGTCACTCTCATCTTTAAACCTTGAAGTTAGCAACACTCCAAAGTTATCACATGTTATAATGCAACCACTGAAAAAAGTCCTATACCAATCAAGTGATTTCCCTCTAAGGGACATGGAAAGGAGTCTAATATAAATATTTACCTTAGTGACATTATGGAAACTATAAACATTGGAGATATCCCTGATATGTTCACTAGGTGTAACATGGCCTTCGCCATTAAATATAGGAACACTCTTTGTAGCATTAGGGGGAATGTCATCATAGGCATCAAGATGGATTAGATTTTTAGTATTAATGGCAAGGAAGGCATGTTTCCTAGCCATGTTTTCTTCAAGTTCTTCCTCACTCTCTTGATCCTCTTGGCTAATAAAGTCTTCTTGCTCTTAAAAGGGCAGAATAGGTTGTGAGCGTTAAAATTTAAGAGGAAGTTTAGGTTGAAGATTTGGATGGATAGGATGGAAAACTCTACTAGAGATGAACTATTAAGGACCATGAAGTATGAGAACAATTATATGAAAAAATAATGGTTTAAAACTAGATTTTACCTTGAATGGAGTCACCAAATGTTGAGTAGCACACTAATATGTAGTTGATGTTTTTAGGACCAACATTCACCTTGACAAGTTGGCTTTAGGACAATGCATCCCACCAAACATGCCAAAACTATTTTCACTAAATATTGCACCCTAGAGGAGGTTATTAAATCCTACTTGAAGATTTGGGCAATATTGTAATACCTCTAGGCCTATGGGTTGCCTATGGTCAAGGTAGACCTCTAAGTTTAAAGGCTAGCTCCCTGAATTGAACTTGAAGTGCTTATCACCTATGTTAAATGATTGTTTGTGGAAAAATGTATATAAGTATGCATGAAAGAAAGCTATTATAATGAATTGATACACCACAAGTATTTCCATAGTGTTATCATACTTATTTTACAAAGAAACAAGACCTACAAACTAGATTCAAAGTTCTAAGATGTTCCAACATTAGTATTTTAATATAGAGGTGATATGCATGAGATAAATCAAAATAAGTGGACCAGAGGGTAGATTAAAAACTATAAGTACACTTTCACCCTTGAAGGGAGACAAACACACTAGCTACACTCTATATGACATGTTAAAATGACTTCTTGCACTAGACATGAAAGGATAAGGAGAAGCAAGGATAGAGCTTATCACTAAACCTCATCATTCATCAATTTGCACACTTATCTAGGATGTTTTTTAACTCAAAACAAGATTTTTTGTATTATTCAAAGGCAAATAAAAACATTAAACTAGTAGGGTTTCACCATACATGGTGTGGAATTATTAGACAAGAGCCAAAATGGCTAGTATGTATAGAATGTGAGAGAGGAGAGAGAAGAATGAAGTCCAAGAGTCACAAAGCCACTTATCAAGCTGAGAGAGAGAGAGAGAGAGAGAGTTAAATTCTAAGGATAAAGGAATATGAAATATACCATGCAAGGTCTATGTGGACAAATGTCTCTCTAGGCATGAAACTCCTCAAATCAGGTGTAGGACTCTTCAATTGCTTGTTTAGAAACTACCTTCATCATTTAGCCTTCCTTGAATGCTCCACAACTAAATAGGGATATATGAAATCATTTCACTATGAAGGGGTGTTAGAAATAAGATTCAACATGTATTGTATATGTCTCTAATCATCGATCTTCTTTTGGACAAGTGTTCTCACTGTCTACAGTCATAATCACCCTTGTTTCACTCATCCTTCACTCTTGGCACCAACTTAGTCTTTAATTTCTCAAACCAATAAATAAAAGGGGTGATGTGACACTTGTCAAGAGTCCTCATATTTTTGGATCCATCATGCAGACCTTAAAAGGCCTCCTAATTAAAGCTATCACCTTCTCACTTGGTGATCACTCTTCATTCACAATGCTAGTTAGGACTGGCTTAAGTTAATTTGATTATAAAGGTACTTATGTGATTTATTGAAGAAAAATATGGATATGGGGAGTTATATTAGGTCTCATTCTATCCCCTAAAGTGATCTTAAACATTTGAAACACTTTTGTACCTACAAAATCTCAAAAACTAACAAGAAAACTAGTTTTGTACCCTTTTTGTACAAATAAGATGCAAGACAACTTGATGGGAAGGAGCCGAGGGGAGTCCTCTATAATTGAAATATCATTTCCAAGTTAAACTATCCCTCTTAGATGCATTTCCTTCTTTGTTTTCTCCATCAGGTCATTGGTAAGGGTTTTAGAGGGTTTTGAGTGGTTTTACCCCTTAAGGATTATTCATAAAACTATGGCATTAAAATTGTGAACAAATCCCACTAAATCATTTTTTAGGACCTTCTTCAACATATCTCAACTCATTAGGATCCCATGTGAAGCATATGTACTATTATGAGCTTCTAAAGTTGCCTTCTCGACCTCTTATTTACTTTTTGTGCAGGCTTGAGGTGAAAAGGATCATGTTTGACCAAAATGTGGTGGGTTTCTATAACTTATTATCTCTAACACACCTTGTAACTCCCCATGAAGATGTTCCAATGCATCAGAATTCTCGCTTGGTAATAAAAGTGATATTAGATCCTTCTTAGGCATTAGACCTAGTCTAAGCCTAGTGAACTTTGACTATGTTTAGGTCCTCATTACCACCTCTGAGTGGTTGGTCATGGCTATGAGGGATTATTTATGTTTATCTATGTCAAACACATCTTTATACATCTCCTTTCAAGGTTTCAACACCTTCCCACCCACTTCTTGCCTTTTAGTTATGAAGCCTACATGATTTGTCCTCTTGGGAGTGCTTTTTACCTAAGACAGAACAAAGGGCACTTCCCCTATTGTCTTAGGCAAAATAATTCTATGAGAGGCTTGAGCAAGTGATGGGGATATTATATACTAGTTTTCATGACTAGATCTCATCAATAGCCCCTCCAAATCTTCCAAAACCTAAGACAAACTTTTGTGTAACTCACTAACTTTGCAAGATTAATGTGTTGACTGTAGGTAGCATATTAGAACCTTTCCTTGCCCTATTTCCATGTCTTGATCATCTCATGAATTTTATATCACCATTATGGAGGCATTCTAAGCATGTCCATCATTCCAACCTTTGCTTAACTCTTTAAGGTATAGCTTTTTCCAGACTATGACTATATTCTATGTTTCTTACTCAAGAGAATAGTATACCTATATGTGGATCTATTGTTTTAGACCTTATATACCATGATCCACATCTTCTTGAAGTATTCAATGTCATTTTACATCTATCTAGACTTGTTCTCATCATACACATGCGAGGCCAACATCAAGACAGTCATACTTTGATTACTATTATACTATAGTCAACTATAATTGACCATTCTTGGAGTATAATAGGTCCTATAGGTGCATATGCAGGATTTGAAATTTATGCCACACATCCTAGGGTTCCTTTGAGGTCTTTGAAATCATCTCCAACCTGTATGTGTTCATCTTTACATGTTTTCATGTCTAGGTCCCTATCATAAGATTACAAGTACCTATAATTAGACTATAAATGGACTTTTTGAGGGCAATGCACACCTATAGATGGTGATATAGGTCAATACCCTAAAATTCAACCCCTCTTCAAGTTCCTTGAATCATTAGTGTGCCTTTCACCTTTATAGGACCACTTTCCATGAATGTATGCTCTTGTTATACCACCTTGGACTATAATACCATTTGAAGTTCAAGATACTACAGAGAACACTGACCTTATGTAGTGAAAGAATGCATGAGTTGGGGACCTCATCTACCTCACTCATTGTAGTCAAACATTTACTCTTTTTGGTCAAGACATCTCCCCTTATGATAGGGCTTTATGATGAAACACTTAGGATCTATCTAGAATCCATGTCACACTACTCTATGATGGTACCAAATATGGCCAAGGCTTTGTTTTAGAGTTTTTAACATAACAAGTACCTAAAACTCATTCTCCACATATGTACATGACCTTCAAGTCTGTCTGCCACTCCATAGTTCCACTATTAACTATTATGGCATTCTCCAACCAGTTCTAGACTTTCTTAAAGTCTTCAAATTTATCCTTTACACATTAAAAGACCTCAAACCATTTCAAATGCTTAATTTCAATGTGATTATTATCCTATAGGGCACTTATAGGTGCACGTCAATGGTGCAGGACTATATATATAAGATAACTAGTTGTCACATTCAATAATATGTCATTTGTAGAGCTTAGATTGATTGCTCATGTTATAATAATATGTTTAGCCTCTTAAAAACTATTCATTACATCCCATGATTGTGATCAGGACCTTCAATCACTTGACTATGTATGATAGTCATGTAGAAAGTTGACTATGTTGGCTTTTCTTAACTGCAACTCCATGGATGTAGTCTTTGAGACTGAGCTTGGAAGGAGAGGATGATTGTCATAACATTAATAACATAAAATAAAACATTTCACATTCATTTGAAACCACTATAATAATAGGTACCTTTGCACTTGGTGAAATATGCTTGCAACTTAGCAACGGTGATCGATTTAACAATTTTTGGAATATTAGTGTATTACTCCTAATTTAGTTAAAGGGTATGAGTAGTAAAATTAGTAAATAAATAGATAATAATTAAGCTACTAATTTGTGTAAATTAATTGCAATTTAGACTTTTTTAAAAATAGTAATGAGAGGGAAAAAATCAAACTTACCTGGAAACCAACCGATACAACTGAGACAGGGCCTGATACTCAATAAGTAGGACTGGGACACTATTACAAACTAAGATCTAAACTTCATTTTATGATTAGATAGGAGTGTTAAAACTAGATAAGAGTGGCATCAATGTTGTAGTCTACCTCTATTATTGTTGTCCTAAGGATTTGAGCTTTTTAAATTTTATTTGCCAGGTTTGTGTGACCCTATTCGTGAAGTTTCAGTAGCTAAAAGTTTGTAGAGCTCCTTGTAGAGTAGATTTTCTATTCAAACCCTATCTTCCATTATGATTTGATCAATTTTGAGCAAGAAGGGGGGTTAGTGTGTGTAAGATTTACTAGATGTGGATCCACGCCCCTTATATGGGCACGTTACCTACATACCAAAACTTTGAAGAGGGATCAAGCCATATGTAGTTCTCCCATTTGATGTGCTTTGTGCAATTGTGTGTATGAATATGTAGAATGTTAAATTGGATGTTCTTGAGGTGGCTAGGGACTGATGTAAGGATTTGAATAAGCTTGTAAGTGTGTTGGTTGGTTTTATCCAGAGAATAAAGAAGATTGCTTGAGGAGTCTTGCTTGCTTAGTGATAGTTTATAACCCTCTCCAAATGATCTTTGAATGAGATTTTATAGGTATCTATTGGTCATGGGTTGAATGTGCTCGCATTAGGCCGATAAGGAGAAGGATCAGGAACTAGAATAAACTGACCATTGGGGTCAAAAATGGACTTGGACAATAGTGCCAAAGGTGGATAGGAGTGGAAATGATGCTATAGTCTTAGTGTGGTGTTATTTTCCTGAGCAGATGAGACCAGGGGGTGGATTTGTCATGAAAAAAGGGGTCTAACTCAATTGAGATCAAGTATGGAAAGCTACAAATGATTGGGAATCAGTGAAAAGATGTCTATGAGGGTCATGAGAGCAAGAAATAGGGACCTAAGGGTTAAATATCATTATCCATGCTCAAGTTACCAATTTTTACATTTTATATGATTACATTTGCCCACACTTTATTTTAGTGATGCAACAAAGCAAAATACTAGGATAAAGGAAAAATAGAAAGCGTACCTAAACTTACCTACAAAGGTTGAAGCTCATGAAATTGAGTGATGTTGAGTGTGCATAGAGAGAGCACATTGTGAAGTGCAAATTTATAAGAAAAATAAAGAGTATATTAGTTTCTACTAGATACGCTATATCTAAAATAAGAATGTATAAGGCTGGGTAAGAGAGAGGAAGAGAAAAGAATGAATACACCTCATCGAGTACGTAGACTAACACAAAACATGTTGTAATGTTGAGTGATGCTAAGTAATGTTGGATGATTTTGTACCAAGAGTAATATCACAAATAGATCTGAGTACTTAATTCCTCGAGAGTGGCTCAAGAATGAAAAGGCTAGCCCTTTGGCTCAATCATCACCCACTAAGTTAATCTAGGTGAGCATGCATGTATTGATTGATGTTTGGACTATGTGTCCAATCCCTTTGAATAGGTGGCTCAAGAATGCAAAGGTTAGCTAGTCATTTGGATCCATCATTGCCCACTAAGTGAAGCTAGGTGATCATGCATGTGTTGATTGATGTTTGGACTATGTGTTTGATCCCTCTGAATAGGTGGCTCAAGAATGCAAAGGCTATCTAGTCCTTTGGCTCCATCATTCTCACATGAAGTGAAGCTATGAACTAATACTAGTATGAAATGTATGTCATATGAGATGGATCCAGAAGCCCATGAATGTATTATGATCTGACAATATTGACATGGATAGCCGAATGTATGTTGAAACTAGGCCACTCTTGGCCACTCTAAAAGATAGAGATTAGGCTTGTATGAAAGCCACTTCGAACTAGTGCACTAGGCTTATATGAAAGCTACTCAGGAACTTGGGAATTCAAGAATGTGGAAGTTAGGCTTGTGTGAAATATATTCCAAAATGATGCCAACCACCTGTAGATGGAATAAGTCATGTAACTATCGAGAATGCTTGGGTAATACTGAACTCAGAAAGGAAAAGAAAACAAATGTGTCGTGCACATTGCCCCCAATCATTGGTGTCTAGAAGATGGATTCTGATCTAGAAGTTATATCAACTGCCATGTCTAAAACTATAAGTGAGATCCATCATGCCACACATGATGCCCTGAATATCTAGATTCTTTAAGTAAAAGTGTACTAAAAATTGCCAATTTCGAACTAGTCTGACTGTGCAAAACTATAGCTAAACCTATTTTTCTACTTGCTTCTAGAAAGTCTAGTTTTTTTATTATTTAGATAAGAGCACCAAAAGTGGATACTAGTGGCATCGACACTATAGTCTAAGTTGGGCACTATTGTCCTAGACTAAATCTAGTAACTATTCTGATATTTTCACTATCTACCTAGTCTATTCTGATTGTTTTAATGTTTGGTTGTCTGAGTATTTTGAATACTATATTTTTTTACTGTTAAGAGCTTTGATCTCTATGACAAAAAACACTATTTGTTTCCCCCTCTTTTTAGGGTAGGAATGAAGACCTTACAATGAATTCCCTTATAAAAATATCCCTAGAAGTGTGTTATGCTACAAAGATACATGATATAGAAATGATAATCGACAATATATCTTAAGATATAGCATGGTTTGTATTGAGATATTGTTATATCAGTAGGGGTATGCCTAAATGGATATAACAATGTAATACCATGTGCAATGTACTGAACTAGAAATGAAAGTTTGGTTAGATGTTAGTTGTTAGTTGGAGGGATGGAACATGACGTCCATCATGGCATCCAAGAAAGCAAGAATAATGCATGATGTGGATCATAACATTGCAAACAATGAGAAGTAAACAAGCAACAAGCACACAAGGCAAGAAACAAGAAGCATACAAGGGTGGCCAAGGGGGCATACAAACAAGGGACATGGGCACATATTGCTCAAACTAGAAGGCAAGCATACAAGGCATGTTCAAATGCCACATACACATACAAATGAAATAAACAAAGCTGGCATGGAAGCCACAATCACATAGGAGAGTACAAGCAAAATACATTGGCAAATGTCTTAAGACACACACAAGACATAGAATCAAAAGACATTGGCAAATATCCTAAGGCACATACAAGAGACAATTAAGAACTAAGAAATACAATCATATCTAGCTATACAAATCAATAAAGGAAAGCATATAATAACTAAAAATACAATTGCATCTAACTAATCAAAGAAAGAATTGAATGTATGCAAGACATGTTAGTACAATACTAGGTATATGCTAAGAAATGCACAAGTACTATATACTAGTGAGATATCGATATAGTAATCTATGTAAGCTAGCAAATAATGTACATCAATATGATAACTAGAGTGTGTGGTGTAGGAATGGCATAACCTGGATGGTGTAGTCATGTGAAAGATGCCCCCAGTGGGTAGATATATCAATGTATGTCTCAATGTAGTAGTAGGATGCCCCCTCAATGGGTAGAGTGAAGCAATCAAGGAACTAGATGTCACTGTACACACTCAGAAAATATCAAGTGAAGCATGGTAATGTAGATAAATTGACAAACAATAGCATAGAACAACAAATATAAGTCTAACATAGTAGTAGAAATGTAAAGCATGGATAATGCATACAATCAAAATGTTTTTGTGTTTATGAATTATTTTAATGTTTTTGTATTTGTAAATGTTGTATTGTTTTTGAATTTTTGAGATTTTGAGCTATGTACAATCAATCACAAGAAGAATATGTACAAGAAATCGAAGAGAAGCGATGTACAAGTAAACTAGGAAGGGATGATACTAACTGATGAGTCTCATGGGAGACTCCCTATCATGGTGTCCTATATCAAATAATAGAATCATACGTGATAATGAAGTGCAAGGGAATGGTTACAAATATGACTTTGAATATTCAGATTCATTGTAGGTATCTTGGAAATCTTAATAACCTATATTATTCCACTCATCATTATCATCTTGATTTTGAACCAATGGAATGCTAGTGTTGACCTTTGTTGTATCTAGATCTTTTCTTTTGATAAATTATGTCTATGAATGATTTGCCTTAGGATGTTCAATAAATCCTAGACCTTGGTGACAAGCATTATCAACTGCTAGAATAGGAGTAGTGATGCCTTGATCCTTGCCCAACCCTTGACCTTGATAATAAAATTCTTGTAGATATTTTTGACCAAACCCATACTGATTTGAAAGTTAAGTCTTATTTTGGAGAGGTATATTTGCATCTTTTTAGTGATTTACTTGTGCTTGTATTACTATTTATTGCTCTGATTTTGCTTTTTGATCATTTTGTGATTTTGAGTTATGCTTTGGTAACCACTTTTATATTATTTTTGAATTTGACCCTTTGTGAATGTGTTCATGTGTCACTGTGGATTGCTTGACTGATTTACCTTGTATATGGTCCTCATTGGCAATTATTTCTTGTATATGTGTTCTCAATGCTAAACATGAATCCGTGTGATGCCCATGCATTCTATGATATGCATAATAATATTTGGATCTTCTTACTGGATGTAGAGGATGTAGTTTGATCAACTTAGATTTAATCATCTCCCTTAGTACCTCACTTGAACTCTTATTTGATCTCTGAATAATTTTTGTATCACTAGTTATAGAGTTACTTTGTTGTGATTTCTTGTTTTGATATGTAATATTGCTTACAACCAATTGACTAGGTGAAAGTGCATATACATGACTGACACTAGGATACCTTTGAGGCTTTTGTATTATAATATATTTTTCCAATGTTTTGATTCTATGTTTCTAAATCTGAAATATAACTTGCTTGTATTGGTGATTTGATCCCTTAGAGTCTCACAAGTGTAAACCTTAGTTGCTTGAACATGTAAGATCATATATTGAAGAGGTTTTGAAGAAGCTATACATTGAACGTATGCATTAGGAAAAATAGTATAGGCCACCTTACCTTTTGGAGGGGTGATAGGATGGACCTAGTTAGAGGAAAAGTAGCTATCACCCTCTTGGGGGAGAGGAAGAGAAGGAAATTCTTTCCTGTGCATAAGATATGATATTGAAACTCGATAGGTGGTTGTTAGCTTATGCATTGGATCCTCTAGGTAGAAACCATGTATGTGGGATAAAATGAATGTAATTAGAGTTATAAGTATAACAATATGTTTATAAAGAATAGTCCACATGAGAGAGATCAAACAAGGGATAGAGAGCACGAAATTGTGCACTAAAGCATAAAGAACTTTTACATGTGCTATGATATGTCTAATATGTGTGGCAAGATAAACTTGAAAATTTTTCCATATGAGAGATAGAAATCAAAGGGTAGAGAACATGGAATTCTGCATTAACGCATAAAGAGCTTTAACATGAAACATAATATTTCTAACATGTTTAGCAAAATAGAGGTGGTAATTATTCAACATGAGAGAGAGTGTGTGTGTGCAAAAGAAATATTGAAATCTTGTGCATATTTAGCAATAAATTTTATAATATCATCCCTTATTATGAAAATTAAGTATGAAAGGGAAAGAATAAAACTTTGCATTAACATATTGTAAACTTCATCGTTCATGTACATGATAAGACCAAGTACAGTCTCCTTATTATTTGCAAGAAATGTAAGAAATATTTGGAAATAAGTGAGATCCATATTTGTTTTGATGTGCAATATGAGTTTAGATGTAAAGTGGTACCTCAAGAAGCAATGGAACCTAGGATATGCAACTAGGGTTTGAAAGATGATTATTTAAAAAATAACTATGAAATTTTGAAATTTAAAGTGAATTTTTGAGTTAAGTATGCAAGTAAAAAATCAAAAATTTATTGAGAAAATTGTGATTTAGAGAGACCTAGTATATGCAACTAGGGTTTTGAAAAATAAATATTTTTAGAAATTATTATTGAATTTTGAAATTTGAAGTGAATTTTTTATTTTAATATGCTAGTAAAAATCAAAATTTTATTGGAAAATCACTCGGAAAATATTGAGACCTAGTATGGGCAACTAGGGTTTGAAAGAAAATTATTTTAAAATTACTATGAAATTTTAAAATTTAATGCTAATTTCTAATTTTATTATGTAGGTAAAAAATTTAAAAAAAAAGGAAAAATCAGTAAGAAATTTACCCTAGGGTTTCTAGGGTTTTTATGCGCAAACAATGTAAGTCAGGTTCACCAAATGATTTAACAATTTTAGAAATATCGGTGTATTATTCCTAATTTAATTAAAGGGTCTGAATAGTAACATCAGTAAATAAATAAACAATAATTAAGTTACTAATTTGTAAAAATTAATTATAATTTAGACTTTTTAAAAAATAGTAATGAGAGGGGGAAAATCAAACTTAGTTATAAACCAACTGATACGAATGAGACAAGGCCTGATACTCATTATGCAGGACTGGGACATTGTCATAAACTAAGATCTAAACTTCATTTTATGATTGGATAGGAGCATTAAAACTAAATAGGAGTGGCACCAACATTGTATTCCACTTTTGTCTCTATTATCTTGAGGATCTGAGCTTTTTGGGTTTTGTTCACCAGGTCTGTGTGATCCTATCCATGAAGTTTCAGTAATTGGAAGTCTGTAGAGCTCCTTGTATAATAGAGCTTCTATTCAAACCCTATCTTCCATTATGCTTTGACCAATTTTAAGCAAGAGGGTGGGGGGAGAGTGTGTGTAAGATTCACTGGACGTGGATCCACTCCCCTTATGTGGGGACACTGTCTACATACCAATACTCCGAAGCAAGATCAAGCCATTTGTAGTTCTCCCATTTGATGTGCTTTTTTCAATTGTGTGTATGAAAATGTAGAATGCTAAATTAGATGTACTTGAGGTGGCTAGGGACAGGTGTAAGGATTTGAATAAGCTTATAAGTGTGTTGGTTGGTTGTATGTAGAGAATAGGCAAGATTTCTTTAGTATTCTTGCTTGTTTAGTGATAGTTTCCAACCCTCTCCAAATGATCTTTGAATGGGATTTTATAGGGATCTATTGGTCATGGGTTGAATGTGCTCGCATTAGGCTGACAAGGAGAAGGATAGGGAACTAGAAGAAATTGATTGTTGGGGCTAGAATTAGACTTCGAAAATAGCACCAAAAGTAGATAGAAGTGGCATCAGTGTTATATTCCTAGTGTGGTGCTATTGTCCTGAGCAGATGGGACCTGGGGGGATGGATCTATCCTAGAAAAGGGGTCTGGCTCAACTGGGATCAAGTCTGGAAGGATAGGAATGACTAAAAATCATTGAAAAGATGCTTATGAGGGTCATGAGAGCAAGATAGAGGGACATAAGGGTTGGGTGTCATTACCCACGCTCAAGTTACAAATTTTTACATTTTATATGATTACAGTAATCTTAACTTGCAACCTGAACTGTTTGGCTCATCCACTCACCTACAAACATATAAAAAAAGATATAAATCATGAAATAAGAACGTTCACATCCTCTATAAATAATTCTAATAAGTGGTTTGTACATATAAGCTCATACAAAGAGAAAATATAAGGTATGGGGATTAGCATATAGAAAAGAGCAGTCAACTTCTTAAGCATGGTTCATGAAACATAGGCAACCAATCTCTAGAATCCTACCATTACTGTGAAGTATACCAAGTTTACTAATAACACACAAGAGCATTTGACCTAAAACCTCTCCTACTGGTCGTACCAAGAAGAAACATGTTGACCAATTTTATATGCTAAGAAGAGCAATGAAGAAGTGAAATAGTTTTAAATATTTTTTGAGACTTACAAAGTAAATCAAATTTTAAGATGAGTTCATGGAAGTTGAATATCCACTGTAGAATCTTACCACATATGCCACACTCCTTTAAAAGTTGTACAACTACCCAAATCCTCCTTTTTCCAACTATTTTCTTGATTTCAGTTAGGAACTTGGAAGTTTTTCAATTAGTACTGACATGATTGATAGGATATGACATATTGGACATTAAAAGGTAGTAAGGAATACTTTTATATCAAGGAAAACCATACAACCTCCATTAATGACTCAAATATAACCCTTAAGTGGCATGAAATGACTTAGGACTAAATTTGACTATGACCAAGGTTAAAATCATATTAAATGACATCAAAAAGACTATGACACAACCCATTACATCTTATAGGACCCCTATATAAAGTTTTGAACTATAGGGGGTTGACTTATTTTGACTTTTGGTCAAAATAGTCAACAAGGACATCATAAATCATATTTGAAACCTTAAGACAAAAATATGAAACCCTAAAAAGATGACACCCTAAGGGTAACCTAGGGTTTAGCATAGTTCAATATGTGTACAAGTTCACAAATATGATTCACCTTATTTTGGTTTTAGAAACCCTAATATGAAAGAAACTAGTTGAATAATTCAAATAGATAAATATGGCATTCAAGCATACATATAAATGTAAAATATTGAAACTGGTTGTAATGATTTAACAAGTGGCATATGCTAAATTTAATAATTATAAAAAGGGATGAGTGCTTAGCTTTTCTAGTAGATTGTCTAACTGTGACTGTATTATGAAAGTGGAGATTAAACCAAAGCATGCATGTGATTTATTTGTTTCAAGAGTTTCACTTCTATTTGTGCAAGGTTGGTTCTATTAGATTTGGGTTAGTATCATCAGTCAATAATGACTTGTGATGGTTGGTATTGACTTGTGTGGAAATGAAGTACTGTGACCATATGGTCTCCCTTCCCTATATCTATAATCTTTGTATGTGTGATCTCAAACCCTGATGATGCACATAACTCCATAAATCAACCTCCTTCACCTTAAAAATAAGAAACCTACAAAAATTGAAAAAGTGTAATGGACTAATCTGATATTTGACCTCAATCACACCCATTTGATGATTATCTTTTGCCTACGTATCTGATACTCTGAAGATGAAAATCAAGCCACATGTATTTCTCCCACCTAGTGTGATTATGTAATTATGTTCTTTCACTATATGCATGCAACTAATGATTTGACTAAATGATACTTAACAATGCTTGCTTTAAGTTAGCTTTAGTCTATTTCAAACTTAGCTTGTGACTGCTCCTAGTGAAAGAATCATAATTTGGGAAGAATAGGGAAATTTTGCTAAATGTGCAATAATGTATAGATGTGTACTAGATAAGTGCCAAGTACGTTTTGGATGTGACCTTGAATTGTTTATATATGAGTCCAATTAGATGTTTTTTCATGCCACTAACATGTTAGATATATTGGGTGACCCTAATGAAAGGTTTTATTTTAAAAAGTAACCATTTCTCAGAGGGGGTCAGTTTCAATTGGATCGATTCAATACCAAATGATGATATTGGTAGAATCAACCTGTGTACAAGTGGATTGAACTAAAGGTTTCAAGATGTCTATGCATGATATTTAGCAAGTTTCAAATAGACATTAAGGTTCCTTTAGGTGTGTAAGGATAGAATTTAATGGTTAAATCATAAGATAACATGTAAGTGTGAGATAATGGTAGATTAATATCATGTTTATGGGCTCAAGTCATGTATGGTAAATGTGTGTCAAGCTTTCCATTTTCAAGTATTGAATACCAAAATGTAGTATCTACACTATGTCACTATGACAAAAACATGTCATTTGGAAATTCTAAAAATGAAAATAGGTACTAAATTTGTTTATAATTTTAAAACAAGCAATCATAATTTTTGATATTCTATAGTTATATGCTATAATTATTCTCCAATAGTTTATTTGGTATGGCTTGTATTATCCCATCCTTACTTGACATTGTCCCATATTTGATATGACACTTGCATAACAATATCAAGTGCCTTTAATAATATAGGGCTCACTTTACTCAAGTCTCATGCCATCTCTTTATGCTTATATTTAGATTTTTAAAGGCAATCAAGGTATAATGTGACTTAAGGCTAATGTGCCCACTTATTATGTAGGATATCATTCTATAATATATCTTGATTAATGTAAAAATCATGCTTTCAACTACTAAATTATTTCTTAGAAGGCAATTATTGAAACTGCAACATGTGTAATGATATAAAATGTCATTTGAGTGCAATGATCATCTACAACCATCTCAAGCCCATAATACATAGAATTCCAATCTCAAGCCTCATTCAAATCACTCAAGTTAATAGTCATATTAACATTCACTTGCACTTACACCAAGCACTTAGGTAGGAGAACTACATCCAGCTTTATCCCTCCTCGGAGTATTGGTATGTAGGTAACTCTCAACACAGTGGGGTGTTAAGGATGTTCAACCTACCCAACTAACATCACACTTTTGCTACTTGTGACATTTGAATACCCTAAAAATATGGAGATGAGGGGTTTACTCCCAAATCATCTAAAAAAAGTGCACAGATAGTGAATCAGAGCTCATCCACATAGGTATAGGCAGGTCAAACCCAGTCGAAGGTGCACCAAGAATATCATACAGTTCTTGCACAATGGACATTAGTATTGAAAGTGGGACACTAACACCCCAAAACTACTATATAAGGTATAATGTTACTATCCAAGCGGGTTTATGACACCTGGACCCTGTTTGTGACACTTAGATCTACTTCCACACTAGTTTTTAGCCTCTAGATCATACGTCTTAATTAGTTTCTAGCTAAGTACTTATTTGTGTCATTCATTGCTATTTTTATAAATATCAAATTAGGTCAATTCTTGCACAAATCAATGGATGTATTTATTGCATATTTCTACCCTAATTTACTATACTCATACCCTTTGACAACCTAGGGCTTACACTTCATAAACCCAAAAACATATAAATTATTTGGTGAACTTGACTTACTTTGAATAGTGAAATAAACCCTAACCTTAGGGTTTATGTTTCTAGCCTTTTAAGACCCACATTCAGATTTCATATCCCTGTATTTCCTAATTCATATTTCATATAATCATGATAATAATGACAAATGAAGTTTATTACTTTTTGATGTAAATTTTCTAGCTTCTCTTACATGTTTGTTTGCTTTCATTTGGAATGAATTCAAATATGAAATAAATACAAATGTACATGATGCTTTAAATTAGTTCAAATGTATGTCATATTTCATCATTTCTCTAACATGTTATCTTTCTCTTGTGTGGAATTCAATTAAGAAGCAACTCTTTACACAGATAGAGGATATATTACATAATATAACAAACACACTACCTAAAATTAACAAGTCTCATTTAGATTCTTTTTACTCTTTGGTTCACTTTGATTCCATACCTATCACTACTAGACATAAGAAAACATTAGTGGTTTCACTTATCCCTCTTATTTCTCAACCCTACACATCTAGCTACCATCTCGCCTCTACTACCAACTCTATGCTTGAGTAAACCTGGTAGTCTATGATATGATGTCCACATGTGGTCCCAAAGCATGGTAGGTTAGCAAAACCCATGGCAAAGTTTTGTTGACCAAAGCAATTATTCTTCAGCCACAATCTCCATTTTAGAGCTCCTACAACATTATGACACATATAAAGATATTTTGTATGCAGTACTATGTGATACTAAGGTGCCTCACACAATAGAGCCAACTTATGTTGCTTTCATAATCAACACTATAAAATGCATTGAAGATCATATTTCATTTTAAAAAGATCTCCCACTTTAACACATCATAGATCTACACCTACCTCTCTACATTTCATTACAGATTAATGAGGTGGGTGTCAAATGAGTATTAGTTGATAATGGATTAGGGTTGAACATTTGTAATATATCTTTTCTTCAGCTTCTTAATATACATGCTAAGTATTTGAATCCTTTTGATATGAACATCTTAGGGTTTGATAATATTGCATGCAAATTTTTGGGTTAAAACACACTAAACCTTACATTGGGACCTAAAACACCACCTATAACATGTCAAGTTATGCCTAACGATCTTAATTATAATATATAACTTGGAAGACCTTGGATTCATGATATACATGTAATTACATCACCTTTATATGCATGTTTAAAGTTAAACTACAAATTTCATATCTACACATGCCCTAAGGATCAAGAACCATTCAAATATTGCCAACATATAAAGCCTTCACACAGTTATATTCCTTGCATGGATTTTGCTACATCACCCCTCTAGTCTACTCTTCAGAGTTCACATAACTCCCTCAAAAACCTCTAGAGCACGTGATAACATATTCACTTTTCCCTTTGCATTGTGATATTTCCAAAAAATGGGTTACATAGGATAGGGCCTCGAAAAATATGAACAAGGAATTTTTAATCTTATTGAGGCATATGATCAACAAGGTGGGCAAGGAATTGGATATAAAAATAACACATCTAATGCCAAGTCTTCTCAACATATAGTGTTTTATCCACCCATTTCATGGGTAAATAGTATAGTAAATCATGTTTTTACATTTTAGTTGTTTACCCCAATCTTATTGATGATATCATTTCTCCATATTTACCTACTTTTGATGAATTTATTAATGAAGAGGCTCTCTTAGAATTCTTAAGGGCATATGAGGATCTCCCTTCCTTCTATCATAAAAATAAGTTTCCTTATTCTATAAATGCCTAGGCATACTTTGGTGACTACTCAGATAATTTAGATGACATTTCACCTGACATGGATGGACAATCCCTACAACATCGTACACTATTGATCAATCAACATTACTTAACAAAAAGATAATTGAGTTCAATTATGACACTGATACTGAACCTTGCATCATATTATTGGCTTATACCTTATGTAAAAAAGAAGACATAGATATTTGATAAATTTTAAAGGACTTCCATGAAGTTTTCATTTGGGCCTATTCTGATATGCCTAGCATTGATCCTTCAATCACAGTACACAGGATTACACTCTATCTCGATGTAAAGCTGGTTAAAAAAAAAATTCAAAAAATACATCCCAACATAGCTCTTTTATTCAAATATGAGATCTAGTGGCTCGTTGATGTTGATTTCATTTGACCAGTTGCTCATCCAGAATGGGTTAACATTATCCAAGTTATTAAACCAAACAGACCAATATGATGTTGTTGTGATTCTATAGACTTAAACAAAACATTCCTAAGGATGTTTTTCCTCTACCCAACATCAATATCTACAAAATAATCTCTTTCATAGATGGTTTCATTGGTTATAATCAAATTTAGATCATTGAGGAAGATCAAGAAAAAACTTCTTTTACCACACAATGGTGCACTTTTTGCTATATATTCATACCTTTTGGATTAAAGAACATAAGAGCAACATACCAATGAACAATGATCCATATATTTCATTATCTCATTCATAAAATAGTTGGAGATTATGTCGATGACTTGTTTGTAAAATCAAATGAGTGACAACACCATGTAGTATATTTATGACATATTTTCAAAAGATAGAGAAAGTACAATGTATGACTAAATCCCAAGAAATGTGTCTTTGGGGTTTCATCTGGTAAACTCTTGGGATTCATAATATCCCAGCATGGCATCAAGGTTGAACCAAATAAAGTCAAATCTAAAATGGACATGCCTCCTACAAACTTATAATAACTTCATTCCCTACAAGACAAGATTAGGCAATATGTTGCTTTATGGCACAACTAGCATATAAGACTCAATCATTCACCAAATTACTTAATAAGGATACACAATTTGAATGGGATATCACATGTCAAGAAAGCTTTGACACACTCAAATAATACTTGTTGAACCCACCTATATTGGTACCACCAACACCTAATAAACCACTTCTCCTCTACCTCTCAGCGATAGATCATGCACTCGGTGCACTCTTGGCACAACAGGATGATCAACATAAAGAACAAGTTATTTACTACATCATTCATACACTTGTTGACTATAAATGAAATTATCTAATAATATAAAAACAATTTTTGACACTATATGATTAACAATGAGACATAAATTATTACAAAATCCAATCTTTTAATGTTTCTTATGTCAAAACCACATCTATCAAGCCATATTGCAAAATGGGTCAAGTTACTCACTGAATTCAACCTAAATATTATGTTACAAAAATTAGTAAAGGGCCAGATAATCATAGACAATTGGAAGTAACACTGTTATTAGACACAAATCCTATCAATGGTGATTTTAGCAACAACTTCATAACTTATAATACCACTTTTGACACATGGACAATGTTCTTTAACAGTTCTATATGTGCATCTAGTGTTGGGGTAGAAATTATTTTCAACAACCCACTTGGGCACATAGTACCCCTTGCTTATTGACTCAATTTTTCATGTACAAATAATATCATAGAATATGAGGCCCTTATCCTCAACCTTCAAGCAACTTAGGCTCTCCAAATAAAATCAATTAAGACTTATGGTGATTTACAATTGGTTTTTAGTTAGGTTACATATATCTACCAAACCATAGAATAATGTCTCATTCCCTACAAGAATATGATTCAATGTTTACAAGCTCAGTTTGAAAACTTCTCTATTAAAAACATTCTTTGTAAAGACAATCATCATGTTGATGTAATGCCTAGTGCAACATCATTGATCCCCATTGACATCAATGATGACCACACTATCTTCACCATCAAATTATTATAGTCACCAACAATATCCCATGCTAACCTCATAACTCTAATAGTTTTAGCCACCATGTGTAGTACAATATTATCTGAATGGTTTTCAAATATATACAATTTTCTACACAAATCAATTACACCAAATACTTTTACCAGGAATGATAAGAACAAATTACATAGAAATGTCCTTCGCTACATCATCATCAATGGGACTTATTCAAATGATCTTGTAAGGGACACTTACTCAGCTATCTTATAGCCAAAGAGGCTAAGTTAGCCATTAGCCACATACACGATAGTGAATGTGGTGGCCATTTCAATGATAAAATAATGTCACACAAATTAATTCAAAAGGAATATTATTGGCCAACCATAGAACAAGAATGTCAAGAATATTCTAAATTATGAGATAAATGTTAATGACATGGAAACCTACACCATGTCCCTTTCATAGTAGTTACAACTTATTACATCCCCATGGTCGTTCATGTTATGGGGATTTGATATAATTGATAAGATAAATCTAGAATCAATAAGAGGTCAAAAATTCATTATTACATCTACAAAATACTTTACAAAATGGGTGGAGGCCATTCCATTACAATCTACAAAAGGAGAGAATATATGTCATTTTCTCATGACCAACATTATTTGCCATTTTGGCCTCTCATCGACCATAGTTACATATAACATAACTTCTTTCAAGAACAAAATAGTGAAGAAATTTTGTGCTAAATACAAGATCTGACACACATTCTCTACTCCTTACTACCCATAGGGTAATGGCTAAGCAAAGGCTACCAACAAGATAATTAATAATATCCTTAGTAAAACGGTAACCAAATTTGGTGATGATTGGCACAATCAGCTCATTTATGCACTATGGCCCTACTGCACCAATATTCACACACCAATAGGAGCTACTCTATATTCACTTGTATATGGCATATAAGTAGTTATCCCACTAGAATTATAAATCCCATCCTTATAGGTATCCCTTAAAGGGATTATTACAGATGATCAATATAGAGAAAGATGTCTCCATGAATTGGAATAGTTGAATCACACATGCATCCAAGTTATAGAACATCTTAGAGAATACTATAAATGAATCCAATGGGCCTACAATAGCCATGTTCATAGTAGAGAATTCAAAGTTATTGATCTCATCCTCAAAGAGAATCTCAAATATGTCAATAACAAAGAAGAGACAAATGACAAATTTTAACCAAATTGGTTTGGCCCATATATAATAATTGAAAAGCTTAGCTCAAAGGTATACTATCTAGCTTCACTTAACAGTAAGGTTATTAAGAACCCATTGAACATCATGCATCTATGGAGATTATATACATAAACAACTCACATTACACTTGTATATAGTTTCATTTTCATGATTATTTGTACATATCTTATATACTCAGAAAACACAAAAATAATATAACATGTTAAAAATACAAAAAACACCCAAATATTGCTCACAAATACAAATTTTAGATTGTTTGCATGTCCATGTTTACATTCTTTATATTCTATCCAGGTAGTACATATGTTAGCTATCTTAGTATAGTTGGTTTTATCATACATACATACTTCACTTGTTCTTATTGAGTGTTTGTAGATTCGTACATGACTCAGGTCCAAACAAAAATCTATATTTGTTGTTATTTACCCACTGGGGGTAGCTATACATATTCATCATTGATACATTCGCCCACTGGGGGCATCACATACACAGATTCTAGTTTGCTAAGTTACATCTTTCTATACTCTATATAACACATTTAACATTGTTTATATTTCGATATTGATCATCACATACTACTCATATTTTTTTTCGACTAGTACTACTAAAGTCTTTATTTATGTACATATTTGTTCTTATAAATATTTGTACCACATGTTCATGCATACTTTCATTTCTAACTTTCCTAGTTTAGAATTGATTGTCTATTTGCTTCTACAACTGTTCAAGGGCATTTGAATATGCCATTGTTTTATGACTCTACGCCAATTCATTTCATTGTGTGTATGCTTTGGACATGTGCCCATGTCCTTGTGTGTGCCTTCTTGATTGTGTATGAAGACATTTTACATGTCCTTCCATGTGACTTTAAGACAAATTGATTGTTATTTACATATGTGGACATTTACACATGTCCCTGTATATATTGCTTTCTCAGTTTTAGTGACATATGCCTATGTCCCTTGTATTGTGGCCCCTTGGCCTACCTTGCATGCCTCATGTGTATTGTATTCATGCTTTCATGTATGCATCATGGCCATGACACTTGTCTCTTGATTGCTACACTTACACCTAGTTTTAGATGTCATGACTATCCTCATGCATCTCCCATTCCTCCTTGGGATCCTTAATGGACATCATGCCCCATCCCCCTAGGTAGTTACTCAAATTATTACTCAGATTATGCATTTCATACACATGCTTACATTGTTATATCCATCTTAACAACCTTGTGAATGATATATCTAACATACATCGTACATTACCAATTTATACTCAAATTATCTTACATTTTGATGTCATGTATATACATTATATTGGTTTACTACATAATCAGCCTAACATACATCATGTAGAGCTTTTCTTTTGAGGAAAATTATTGCACAAGTATAACAACTCCCCTAAAAAGAGGGGACATTCATAAGGGTTTGTCATATAGATTAGACCATCTGGTTGCACTCAGAGAACAATTTTTAGCACACAAACACATAATATAAAACACAAAATCAGACAAACACACAAAAAAATAGTCATACACATATCGATTTCAATTTTCATAGAAGGACATTAGCAATAAAAATAGGACACTAGTACCCCAACACTATTGTCCAAGGTATGACACTACTGTCCAATAGCCCAAAAATAGGACAATTCTAGATTTGATAGAATGAAACAACAATTACAACCTAGATTTGCATAGTCTCAATTAATTTATGCTTAGTTTTGGACAAAATCATACCAAGTTTACTCATATTGGGGGCATCATATACGACATGATCACTCCCACTTTAATTTTTGATACACAAAAAATCGATTGCTACAACTCGGTCTAAAATCCATATGCATAGATATCAAAATTAGGGGCATGTGTGTGGCACATTGTTTTCACATGATCATTTTTAAACTAGTTTATCTCAAATGGAATCGTAAAATCCACTATACATGGTATATTTTAGAACCCATTTACACTAGGTATCACACCAAATTTATGCTTTATTCTGTCTATAATGGTTAGCATTTGCACATAGTCCTTGAGCTACATTCCCGAATACCCGAGTGGCTCCTTGGCCATTTTTTATTACAAAGTTTCAAAATGGCCCCAAGGCCATCTTACACAGTGAAAGTTACATTGTGCAGTTTTAGTTATAGATGCATCTACTAAACATGGGTAGGCAATGATGGAGTCATAACCTATATTGATTTCTTAAGTTACCTACATATGAGGGTAAGACAAGCCATTAGTCCAATCCAAGTTATTCATAATATATGATCCACCGAGCAGGGGTGGGTAATGATGGAGTCAAAACCAAATCAAGTTTTTGAGCCACCCACATATGAGGATTGAGAAAACCATCAACTAAGTCCAAGCTATTCATCATTTGATCACTATCTACATACACACACACATGATGTCGCTAGGTTTTACATTGGTTTGCATACCTAGTGAGGTGTACTTATTCCTTTCCTCTCTCTCTTATCTCTTCACTCAGTTTTGTCTTTAATTTTTATGTCTCTTAAGTAAGGAACAATTCCTTCCATGTTTCATTTATAGGATATGTAATGGATCATGCTTCACACATTCAAACCTATATTTATGGGCTTTACCTCATAGGTAAGTCCAAGTGCGCTTCTTTTTCCTTTATCCTAATAATTTTGCTTTGTTACATTTCTAGAATAAGGGGGGGAGTGCTAACGTAGTTGATATAAAATGTCACTTGAGTGAAATGAGTGTTACATAAGACCGCCCATCCCTAACTTAGCCCTAGACCTATCTTAAGGCCTCTTTTGACACTTATTCAGCTATTGTGCAGGTCTTTACACATCCCTAGACATCTCAAAATCAGTCCTAGACCCTCCCCTAGGATCCAGGCCCCTAGTGCCTCAGTTTCTACCAAATGGATACTAGCATTATACTTTGGATACTAGTGCCCTACATTAATATCCCACTTTTAGTGCTAATGTACCTTGCCTAATTTTAATTCCAATGAATATCTTTTCACTTCCCAAGGTACCTAGGGTCAACCTAGACCTATCTTAAACCCCATACAAGCACCATAACAATATATATACATGAATTTTAGCCATATATCCACTAGATGGAAAACATATCCAAAATACACAAAGAATCTTAGAGCAAGTTGTGCATGATCAAGGTTATTAATCCTTGTTCTACCCTACTTCTGCATACAGTCATCTACATGCATCCCAAGCCCATAATACATAGATTTCTAATCTCAAGCCTCATTGAAAGCACTCAACTCAACAGTCATATTAGAATTCACTTATACTTGCACCATCACTTAGGCAGGAGAATTACATTAGGCTTGATCCCTCCTCCTTAGAGTATTGGCATGTAGACAACTCTCAACACAATGGGGTGTTGAGGATGTCTAGCCTACTTAGATAACATCACACTTTTGCTACTTGTGATATTCAAATATCGTAACAACATGGAGGTTTAAGGTTTGATCCTAAATTAGCTCAAAATAGTGCATATATGATGAATCATAGCTCATCCACATAGGTATAAGCAGGTTAGGCCCAGTTGGAGGTGCACCCAGAATATCAAACAATTTCTACACAAAGGACATTAGCACTAAAAGTAGGACACTAGAATCCCAAAACTACTGTTCAAAGTAAAACACTACTATCTAGGAGGGTTTCTGACACTTGGACCTTATTTGTGACACTCAGATCTATTTCCACCTAATTTTCAGCCTCTAAATCATCTATCTCAGTTAGTTTCTAGTCAAGTACTTATTTGTGACATTCATTACTATTTTTAGAAATATAAAATTAGGTCAATTCTTTCACAAATGGTGGTTGTATTTATTACAATTTTTATCTTAATTTATTGTACTCAGACCCTTTAACAACCCAAGGCTTACACTTCATAAACCCTAAAATTTTTAAATCAACACGACACTTGTTTCAATTTTAGTAGCATAAAATGAAATTAAATATGAAAGCAAATATACTGCATGAGATTAAACATAACAAGGTTTTAAATTTATTTTGAAATTGGAGAGGTCCTAGGGTTTAGGATCAATCACAATCAAACATGGAATTCAGACCTAATAATATGCACAAAGTAGATTCATTAAAAGATTACTTTTTAAGAGGTATAAGACAATTTGGGTTCACCATAATGTATGCATATAATTATGCCTACCTCAAAATCAAACACCATTAACATGTAAAAAACAATAGACAATGCCTAATTAATTTCTCAATCAAATATGTAAGGAGATAGAAGACTCAACTTATTTATGCATTGTTAGTAAATTTGTCATTGTAATTTGAACTTGCTTGTATAATTTTGAAATCACCTATCAAGTCACTAATAAATCTGGATATGGTCAAAGGATTATGCCATGACTATATGAATATTTATGGTTAATTGTTAGGACCATACAAACCCACTTGGATAGAGGTTTTCACTTTTGAAATGATCTACTAAGTATGTTCACATGATTTTGCTCTTTTGCATTTTACCCTGACTTAATGTGCTTCGACTCTTGTCCCCCTAAAATTTATACTTTTGAAATGGACAAGGGTTGGTTTTAGGAGTATGCATAATAGAATTAATTATTAGCATGAACTATTTATACCTTAAAATTTTTCATACCTCTCAAACATAACAATGATATCGATAAACATAAATTGCATGAAATAAATATCTTTAGCAAGATGCTCCAACACAATAGTTGTTAATGATTAGAGAAGAGTATATGAATGTTTGATTAGGTTTGTTTGATTAAATGAATCCAATAAATTATCTATTTATAGGTAACTTGAATTCAAACATTAACAATATTTACGTACATGCTAACATTCAATAATTAAAAATATAAGGAAAAAATAATTAGATGAAAGAGGGGGCACAAGGAAAATACTAGGAATGTATGGATGACCCTAATAAGTGTCTAAGAGTGATCAAACTAACAAAAAAAACTACAAAAGTTTCCGCATAAATATGTTAAAGAAGTTTCAAGTTGAAAAATTCATCATAAATATTAAATAAATACATAGACATACATTTATAAAAGAAGGGTTGTGTTTCAACATGAATACTCATTGTTGATAGTGAATTTACAATTTTTTTGAAAATGTATGATTGATAGAGTGTCATTGCCTTCAAGAAATAGAATTTGAATATGTGGTCTCAGTGGTGGTCCTCATGTAGTACATGAGTCTGTTTACATTGGGATACGTTTGATTGTGTTGTGTATACTTTTAAATAAATTATTTTTGCTTTTATTTGTGGATGTAATATCAGTAAAAGCTATCAATGCGGTAAACATTAAATATGATTGTTTCTTCCATCATGCCTACCTTGGAATTTAATTTGATTAGCTTAGTTTATTTATTTGTAAATAGACACTAGAGGAAAATAAAGGGCAAATAATAATTTAATACAGCCACGGGTTCATCTGTCACCACAGATGCATGCCTCGTATTTTATTGTGATGACATTTTATATTTTGGTAATGTTTCATTTGATATCACACTATAATACCAAAATGCAATGCAAAGGAAGTAAATATGCATATCAATTGGATCCGACAATAACATAAAACAATTATTCTATTTTATTTTCACTATTAACTATTTTGAAAATGTGCCTTCAAAATAATATCGATACCTATTAAATAGACATGTTTGTAAAGATTTTAAAATGACAATATAAATATATTGCCTATTATAAATGTTATAAATTCAAATTGAATATTAAATTTACACAATACTTAACAATGACTATTTAAATGTAAAGTTTGATGATAATGAACAATACAAGTATATTATTATTTAAAACAAGCTAATTATTTATATACATTACATTATGTGCCATGTATTAAAAGGTTTATGTTATATTTGTAAAATTAAAGACATTTTCAAATGATAATTTATTGTTCATTGAGTAAATAAAATTAAGATAAGAAAATCTTTGGGCATAGGGTAAATTTTGGCTTGCATTTGATACACTTTAAAAATGATCATAAATGAAAGAATGTAAATCGATAATTACATCTCTTTTAAAACTTGTGGTCACTGATTTTGTATCATCTTTTATGCACAAAGTGTTAAGTAACAACACTCTAATATGTATGATAGAGGTGATGTTACAAAATGAAGTTGTGTGTTCCTTCATATAATAATGCATTGTGCAGAGATGACATGTTCTATTTCACACTAAGTTTAAGCGATGATGAAATGGTTGAAAAAGACATGGTCATACAAAATATGAAAATGATAAAATATTTCAGAGTGAACAATAATTAGATATTCAAATTTATAATCATATATATAATAAAAATTCAAATAATATTATTACAAAATATTCTGTTATATATTATTTATTATTAAATAATATTTATATTTTATTAATACATTATAATTTAAAATATTATATAATATTACTAATTATAATATTATACTACATTAATATATATATTAACATACTATATTGTACTATATATTAATATTAATATAATATTATACTACAATATATATCAATAATATTATTACTATTATATAATATTAATAATGGTATTAATATATAATAATATATTATTATTGTTATTATAAATTTTTATATACACTTAGATAATATAATAATATAATAATATTATGTAAATGTAATCTAATATATACGAATAATAAATTAGTATATATTATTTTATATTTATTATTAATATATCATTAGTTATGAATATATATATTATATCATTATAATGTAATATATTATTAATGTAATTAACATGTATATTATATGTAAATATAACAGTATTATAATTTATTAATATATAATTGTAGTAGTTATTATATGATATTATTATTTATTATTTGGCATTATCCTGGACATTTGCTTTATGGAATTTGATGGTAAAGGAGTTAAGTGTTATGATCATTCATTGTTGATTGTTCAATTAACAAACAATTGTATGTTTTCATAAGTTGAATTATAGGTGGTTGATAAAATGGTTATGTATTGTCAAAATTTTAGTGAAAAATGTGAAGCTGACCATGAGATCAAATCATCGTGAATTTTGCTCGATGCATTTGGCAGGAAATTTGAGTTTTGAGTTCAATTAGGTATGGTTATTGATCACAAATGCAAAGAAACATGTCAAAACCCTAATACAAACTACAACAATATAAGCTACCTTTTCTATGCATTTACTTTAAACAACATAGCCTTTTGCTTTTTGTTAACTCCACTGTTTTCCAACAAAATTAAGAAATGCAAGACTTACCCTATTTATATGCCCTATAATAATTTTTGAATATGCCAAACTTAAATATTTAGTGCAAGGTATGATATGCTCCAAAACCATTTAAACTTGACCAAAAAGACATTTTTGCCTAATGTAGTTGTTTGAATTACACACACACATATATGTTTATGTTATCAATGAGATTTTTTGGCTTTCTAATAGAATATCTCATCAAAATGGGTCCTGTAAGGTGTGATCATTCATGAGTATGTGCAGTAATAATTATTTTTAGCAAAATTTATTATTTGGTCTATAATTTACACACATATGCCAAACTTGGAGTTTTGAGGAACGTATAAAATTCCATGCAAAATACAAGATTTTTGTCCATGGTGAATATATTTTGAAAGTGTACAATGATATTTGCGATAAATACCTTGACCTCCACTGATGTGGTATAAACTATTGTGTTTGAGAATTTGTTATCTTTTTAATTTTCATTTAGATATGACATGGACAACGAATAAACATTATAACTTTTCCTACCATAAGTGTACTCATTAGCGATGTGTTAACAAGTCATGCAATCTTTTGACGAATAAAGAATTATACTGCAAGCAAATATTATTTTATTAGCACTGGGGTTAGTACGTTGTAGCTCTTTAATCTCTTTCTATTTTCAAATTAATAAGAACTACGGTGCTAGTTAGTAAGTATCACTACAGTTCTTACAATTTATAACATTCGAATGTAACTTTTCATGGCATGAAAATATAAGTTGTGTTCACAAAGATACACAATGTGATGAGTGTTTATGTAAATATCATGTTATCTTGTCAAAAGAGGATAAGGAAAACTCATAATTATTATTTCAAGTAAAGGAAATGAACAATTTTTTGTAGCTAATTTCTATGCATGGTTGTAAAGTCAACACTTATCATATCCTTTAATTCAAAAGATTGCATTATTTTAGTCCATTCCATCCTCAACACACTATTTTTTATTTGTACTTGTGTGAAATAACGTAGTTTTATTCTTCTAAAATTGTTATGGAAGTTTGACTTTCTACCATTGACAATATTGATAATTACGATATTAAATGATGGTTAGTATTTTCTTAATTAGAAATCTAAAGTATGCAAAAAAATATAAAAATCAATTTATTGGAACAAACTTTATTAGGCTACTTTTAATAACTACTGCTGTCTATAACAAAGATGATACTATAATAGTCATTTCTAAAGACATGGTGAAACCATCATCTCTACTAGATAGTTAGAAGCTTTTGCATATTTTTACCTTAGAGATTATCTTTAGCATTTGGCTAACAAATTCCAAATGTTATTGACAAAAAATCAACATGTTGATTAGACTTTTAGAATAAAAATGATACTAAATCTTGTACCAATTCTTCCACAAATCGATATTTGAAATTGAGATAATTTTTGTTTAATAGATTTATTTGAAATGACCATGATATGCACCAAAAAAAATACTATGAATGTAAGAAAGACACAAAAAGACAATACAGGCATTTACTTTCCAACCTTACTAGATTTTTTTAAAAGTTTTTTTAATTAACTATTTCAAATTTTAATTTTCATATTAATTAAAAATTACATTTTTCCAATAACAATATAGTGAATAAACCAATCATAATATGAATAAATATTATTTAAAAAATAAATATTTATTATTTATTTCCGAACATTAAGAAATTGTATCGATTATTGCCGCAAACACGATACAAATGCGAAAGGGGGAGAAACGCGGTAGGGTTTGAGAAGTCAACGGGTGAGTTCAAATTTCGACAATAAAGCAAATTACAGAGTGTGGGGAGAGCGGAGCGGAGCAGAGCAATCGGTGAAAAAGCTGTCACCGAGTTTGTGGGGTTTACGGCTTGTTGTGGGGCTCCTCTTCTTCTCTTCCCTTGCTGTGGGCCTATGTTGAATCTGTAATTGAAATTAAATAGTGCAAGTGTAAGCGAGGGTTTCGTGGGAAGGGAAGACCATAAGTTTGCAAGTGGAGAGCAGGAACAGTGGCAACGAGCTCCTGAAGGCCAAAATGCAGGGACACGTACATGAGTTGTTTGGAATGAAGTACAGGAGAAACACTTTAAATGGTATTCTTCTTGTGGAGATGGTGGGGAGGCTGCGCGGAGGGACTATGATAAAGGTGAAAACTCTCACAGGAAAGGAGATAGAGATTGACATCGAGCCCACTGATAGCATTGAGAGGATTAAGGAGAGGGTCGAAGAAAAGGAGGGCATACCACCTGTACAACAGAGGTTAGTACTAATCCCACCTTCTATGTCTCATTTTCATTCATATAAGGCGTGGCTAAATTGCTTCAGAATTAGTACTCTACTCCCTTCGACTGCTGATAAGTTGAACACTGCTCATTTACAATGTGCTTGTCAATGAACACGGGTTTCTGTTTTTTATTCAGAGCACACACATATAATTTTTTGTAAACATTGTAAACTATTCCCTAGTCACCAATAGTTTGCAGATGTTATTTGGTGATTGATTGGATGTTTGCACCTAACCTAATATCCTCATACGATCATCCACCTAAGCCAAACAATCTCCTGGTAGCAACTGTAAGGAGTGGAAGGAAAATCTTCTTTCGAGTATGGGAGTTTTTTCGCTCATTGCCGCTGGTTCTATATATTCAAATCAGGCAAAGGTGGTTCATGCAGCAGAAAGTTGGTTTACTTTAGGAATTGGGGTAAGACAGCCATCAATAGGAATTTACTGGTTGAATTCAACCCTGATAATTTGGATTAATAGCTCTACAGAAGGTGAACAGAACCCTTGGTACAATACCATAGAGAAACACTCCAAGCTTGCTCGCATGGCACAGGGGAACTATCTCGGCTAGAGGAAGTCATTCCTATTCTAGGTTATTAACCAGTGTAGGTGCAACGTTCATGCACCCAAGCCCTTTGCATTTCCAATGCACGTATACATTGACAAGGTGGTGGAAAAAGCTTGGTGTTGTGTGATTCCATCTCGAGTCCCCACACCAACAATCACAATAAAATAATACCGCCCCGTCCTACATGATGAAAACATAATAAAGATGGGAAATAGTTATATGATCTGCTTTCTCATTCCTTTCAAATTAAATGCAGATAAATGCAAAATACTTAAGCAATTTTAGACATCGTATCACTTGACAAATCTTTCCTCTTATTTCAAGTACAAATTTTAGATCATCCACACTGGATTTCTGATTTAAACATAATAACCAACAGTTGTAGGATTCGAGAATAAAACTATCAAACATAAGGTTCATTCACAACATTGCCAACAGCCCATTTTCTCTATCATGCTATTAAAGCCATGCACATTGTATTTACTATTACTATTTCTGTGTGCTAAGATTCATCAACCGATTCAGTTTTTCATTGTTCATCCAGGAAATTCATAAGATAAAAAGAATTTAAGTTCTGATTTTAAGTCGAAGATGGTCTAGTTAAGGTTTCAAATAAGTTTGAGCACAAATGCCAACAGTTTGTCTTCTACTACAATGGTTTTCAATGAGACTCAAGTATCACTGTCATCAATTTGACTTCTCACTACAAATATTTCCAACATCATTGCACATTTACAGGACAACAAGGCACAATAAACAAAACATTGCGACAAGCATATAGACTGTTATGGTGCCAATCAATAGCTTTCCCATTACTCAGTTGACAAACTGAAATCAAATCTGATATACAGCTTATACTAGCTCAGCCAATAGGCTTTATAAATGGCTCCCGTACTGTCCATTATCTTCACTCTATTTCTAACAAGTATGAGACAAATAGTAACAATGAAAGGCCTTAGCTGATGGATGACATTACAAGTAGTTGCCTGTGAGAAGAACAATGGGCACTTTATCAAGAAAACTGCTGTCAAGGTAACATCATAAGGCTACAACAGTTTCAGCTGTCAAGGAGGATGCAACAGCTATAAGGAAGCACACATTAAAAACCCATACTACTGCTAAGATGCCAATCGGACAACTCTCTATAGTCGGGGGAGGCCCTCTCCCAAATATCTAGTCTTTTTGGCCTCTCTCTCTCCCACCATAAGTTATGACAGTTTCAACTACTAGAGAAGGTACAACAGCTAGCACTAGCGCTGCATAGGTAAGCATCCATACTACTGCCAAGAAGGCATAACAAGAGTCTTAACAGATACTTGGTCACAAAGAAAACAGAGAATTGCAAATTTTTTCAAAACACAGTTAAGTGCCTACTAAGATAAAATCGCAAGTTTCACATCCCTATAGCTCTAACTTACATGAGATTAATTTTAAATCATAGTAACACATTACTGACACATCAGACCCAATATCATGCACATCATCATAAAGATTTCAGACAACAAGCCCTTGTCACCACCTTAATGAAAATCAATTTGCAAAAAAACAAAACAAAACAAAAAAAGGATAAGAGAAACAAGGCTTATGCCCAAAATAGTACTTTGCAAGTACACGACTGCCATCATTAACACCTACAAATTTTTAAGGAACACAACAAGGATGTGCTTCCCAGATTATATATTTTTCTCAATATTGAACTCTTGCCTACCCAGGATTTATGGGCTTTTATCATTCACAAATTGCACTAAAATGATTCCAAAATTAGATAAAACTTCGACATCAGGGGGGTCTTTGAGAAATAAAAATTCAATGGCCATCATAGCCTAGGAGCCCAGTGCAAAACTCCTTATTCATTTTTGAAGATTCAGCTTGTTCAACAAGTCGATATTATAACAAAAGGCTATTAGCAGAAGAACTTGCTTACACTACTGTGATAGTCCCTCAGTCACCATCAAGGTCATGGTAACCTCTGAAAACCCCAGCCAATTCTTGGCGGTTCGTTCCTGCTATACTACAAGTCTATATTTTTAAAGCCAAATGCTTCTTCATGGTTCTTATCCAATTTATAACAAAGATATACTCACAGGAGATACACAGGTAGATTGATCATTCCTACTTGTTTCTTAAAAAAAACTAAAGGCTAAGACAAACAAAATACTGATATTTTCTCCTCCTAGCATTCTGCTAAGATTTTCAAAATGATGATTTTCATTGTATTAATGTATATTTTCTTTCTAAGCGCAAACGGATTCCCTCAAATGCTTTTTAAATGGCTATCCTGCTCGATTTCAAACCTTGAGAGTCCAAAAATGCCAAACAAAGTCCCAACATTCACTCTTGTTTTAAAATCATCTACACTCCTTGTTTCCATCTCCAAATCTCTCTCATACTGCCCACTTGGCATATGGTTGCTGGCATAATTCATAGTTCTGTCAACAACCACCATCAAGGGTAAAAATAGCTTTGCTGGAAACTCGATAAGGCTCGACATGGCCAACAAGGATGTTATGGCAAGGAACAGAAATGGTAAACGCTCTACCATTCTCTCACAGTTCCCCTTCATTCTTATTCTCATTCCCCAATCAATCGACCACAATGAGTGATTTTAGATTTTATGGGATATTATATGATTCACAGGATTAGATTGATAAGTGGGGTTTTAATCAACTATCACTTCATCCCTAAGGTCAAACACGCGTAACTCATGTCACATTTATTAACACAAATCATAACATAAATCATTAACATACAACACAAACTATACACTAGAGATGTAATTATATATTGCTATTGCAAAGTATCCAAATGCAGAACACCTTATGTCAAAATACGACTAGTATATGCAATTATATATTGCTAATGTAAAGTATCCAAATGCAGAACACCTAGTATCAAAGTGCGACTGATAATGCATCAGTAACACTTTTATTAATTGCACAAAATACGACATGATCACACCAATTTGACACATATAATATAGTGTGATTATGCAAGTGCAGCATCCATTATAATGTAAGATGCCTAATGCTTAAGTGGGCATATGTGTTTTCAACTCTAGCCTGCCCATTAAACATGCTTTGCCCTCTTTTGCACATCTTGGCTGCTTCATTGCTGATACACATGCTCTGTACGCATATGCTCCTGAAAATGGCGGTACCTGCTGATAATCATGGTCATAAGAAAAAACAAGAATATATTTTTTCCATTTTAAAACAAAATGACATAATTTAAAAAAATGAAATGCAATAAAAAGTAGGATATAATAGTGTCTCTTCAAGGATCATAATTGTAAGATATTCCTTTCTTACATAGACTCCAAATCAATCCATTTCAATGTTTTGATAGTTTTCATTTTGTTGATAGGAAGCCATTGCCCTTCTCATGTTGCATAATTTTGTGCATTTCACTCAAAGTATTAGTGTTAGCATTTATGCTCCCTCCTAATCAAAAGTCTATATTTAGGTACTTTGGTATAGATTTCTTAAGTACTACAATTGGTTTACGGACCCAACCATGTTGATTAGGTACCTCAGTTGTTATATATAGTTGTACCTATTTTTACTATTTATTTGTACACTTTGGTAATTTGGTTAATGATATGGAGCACTGTTTTTATTATTCATCTTGCCCTCTTGTTATTATTGGTTTGTATAATAATGATTATATGATCCTACATTGGTATCAGAGTTGATAGAGCCATAACTACTGCTTCAGCCATCCTTGTCTCTTTTCTCAATTTGAAAGTGAAATGTGATTGAAGAAATTTATAAGAATGTAGCCAATCCAATGGGTTTATTAATAGTTTAAAGTGGAGTGAAGATGCACCTTGCGAACAAGAAGCCATAATGGTGAGAAAGCCACTATGATGAAGACATAATGTGGGCATGATATGAGCTAAAGGAAGACAATTGCAACAACTATGAGCAAGATACATGAATTTCCACAACTGTACGTCTTGTGCACTCATTGTGTTATGTATGTATTAATATATACAAGGAAGCTTATAGGATAAGGAAAATTCTAAAAATAAAAGATAGGTGGCTTTCTAAAAATATAAATACCATATGTGACTTTTGACATGTGAGAGTATACATGTGACTAAAAGATGACAAAAGATATACATGTGATTATGGGTGACTTTTAACATATGAGACTCTACCCGTGACTAAAAGATAACAAAAGATATAGAGAGAGAGAGAGTTTTATAAATTTGCAAAATTGACAAATACAATTAAAAACAACAATAACATAATATAAAATGTTAATATTATATAATATCTATGGTTGTGGGTGTTTTTTTCTGTAGAGAGCTTTAATTTTTTTTTGAGGAACAACAGGGCCGACCTAGTGGAACTTATCTGTGCTGGCCAAAAAATTGGGATCTAGCTAGATTATGTGTAGATCTAGTTGGATTTGGTAACTATGATTCATAGACAATATCTTTGAATTGATGTGAAACATTCTTATTGAGAAGATGAAGTTTGCATGCCACATCAGTTGCAATGTTTATAAGAAATTGTATGGTGCACTGTAGGCACAAACACACACATGGCGATTTTGAGACACATACAAAACATCTTTTGCAGTCCTTTAGTTTTATTTCTTTAGAGAATGACATTGGCAATCAAGATTGAAATATGGTTTTTGGATAGAACCCCTACGTTTTTGGGGTGTTGTTTGGAGTCAACATAAGCACATAATGGTAGTGAAGTCGTAACCATCTAGGTTGTTGGTAAATAACCATGATATTCTTGGCCATAGAGGCTTTTTTCAATGATTGGGAATTAAATCCCAAAAGATTATCACTAGCAATACTTATAGTGGAAGACAAATGGAGAAGGCAGTTTATATTCAAATAGAATATTTGTAAGAAATATTGGAAATAAATTTTCAAGATCTTAGTATTTTCATTTTTGATGGATAGAGATTTGAATTTTTTTTAATAAATCATTAAGAGATTAAATGAATTGTTAAAAACACGAGCATTATTTGTTTTGTAATGTCATTATATGATTTATAAACATTGGTTGCTAAAAAAGTTTGTCTCAAATACCCTATTTAGAGTTTGTTTGGCTAAAAAAAATTGCATTGCAGTTTGGATGTTGGTGTTATAAAGTGTCTGTCTTATTGTTTGTGGTCTAAAGGATTGTAATAGTTGACTGCTTAGAGGACACAATGAATTGTCCTAAGTCACTATCTCCTTGTTAGTTTTGGTGTTTGTTGGATACCACATCATTAGGACAGATTCCTTGTTCTTAAACTTGTTTTATTTTGCGGGAGATTCTTTATATCATGGATACACTGTGAACACTAATCAAAGTTTTACAAAGAACACTTGATAAAATTCAAGTAGTAGAAAATGTCGAGCACGCACATCGTATACACCTATATTTTTTAGTTACTGACGATATCTTTTGTAGGACTCGTCGACACATTGATCTCCCACAGTGCATGTCCTAAGGAGTGCACCGGGAAAGGCGGGTTGGTTTGTGGTGCTTTGCGAGAGATGTCCATATTATCCTGTCAACTTGTGTATCATCACTGTCTTGTCTTTAACTCTGTGTAGCCTCCTCCGGGTCTCTGTTCCTTTCATTCCTCTTATTCTACTTGGTATTTTGACGTTTTCCAACTAAATCGATCCTGATCGATCTAGTTTCACATATCATTCCTTGTATTTCCTACTAAATTGGCATGGTCGATCTAGTTTGTTTCCTGTTTGTCTTTTTCCTACTAAATCGACTTTATGGATTTAGTAGTTTCCTTACTTTTGACTAAATCGATTTTGATTGATTTAGTTGTTTGCTTGTTTGTACTAGATTGGCATGGTTGACTTAGTACTGTATTGTTCCTAATTCATTATATTGAATCAATCTGGTTTGATTTTATCAACATTTGAGCTAGGTCACTTCTAGGACTTTGACTTGTATTTATCCTAAATGTCATTTTGATAGGAGAACAACACTCATCTGCTTTGTTTGTGCATGAAAAGTTTGTCCTATCTACATAAGAGAAATTAGGAGATAAAAGCTTGTTCTTGTGGAGATCTAGTCTTGCTCAAGGTCTTTGTAGCTCAATGGAAGGAAGTTGAACCAAGGAAGTGCCCCTTAGTTTTTGGAGTCCCCAATTAAGGACACTTAGGTCTTCATCTTTGCAATTTGAGGTCTTCATCTACAACATCTTTTGCGAAGTGCCGCTAGAGCTAAGAGAGAGATTGATGCACTGACAAGTCTACTCAAGATAAGTATCCCTATTTCTAATCTCTATTTCATTTATTTTTGTAGATAGATATATTCTGCATAGTGTTAGTCTATTTGTTATTTCTCTCCTCGCTTAGATTATCCTAGTGTAGGTGTTTTATCAAAATTGGGGTAAATAGAGATTAATTACCTTATTATGACAATTATTTGCGTAAAATTAGAATGCTACAAATATGCAATAAATGACACATTGATTTGGAACTTTCTAAATTTAAAAATATGCTAGAAGGGGAAAGTACCAAAGAAATACAACTTAATTGAAAATTGGATCCATAGGACTGTAGGTACAACTGTAAATGATTGTGTGATGATGTTGTGATTAAGGAGCAGGGCTTCGCTTAGATCTGAGACAAGGCCGTTGGAATCAGACAAGGTAGCTTGCGTTGTTGTCTTTAGGGCGTGCTGATATCCTTTAAGGGTTTGCTCTTTGTGACTAATATGATAGGTTCGCTTGCACCTGTATGTCCTGTTTGACCGTGGGAGAACTTTCGATCTGTTGCAGAAGCCATTGTGTACCTTCTTCTTAACTTGTAACCCTAGCTAAATAGACCACAAATAATAAACAGATAAAACAAAAAAGGGGTTAGTGATTGAAGTTGTGCTAGACCTTAACATCCCTTGTGTTGAGCATTGCCTACATACCAATACTCCGAAGAGGGATTAAACTCCATGTAGTTCTTCCATGTTACGATGGTGTATGTGAAAGCTTGGTGCAAAATGTTAAATGCTGGTGCAATCTTGGTGTGATTAAGTGCTTAAACAATGACTTCTGACCTCAAAGATGTATGTTGACTTAGCACAGTGTTACTAAGGCTATGTGGACTCTAAATTGGGAAAAATAGGTGTTTTTATCTCAATGTGTAGCTAGATATTCTTGTGTTTTTCAATCATATTAGCCTCTAGCTGTAATTGTTAGAAAATGTGGTTTTATGGTCATCATTTTAGAATTTCTTCGGCTGAGACTTGTGAAACGTATGGGGTGACCCATTTAGTGAATTTGAATTTGAGCAAATAACCTTTATTTGGTGAGAGGACATGCTTGGTGGAATTGAACAGTATTGGGGAGCAAGATAGTCCAAAAAGGAGTGACCTTGTCTAAAGAGCAGAGACAACCAAATTGGAAGTGTGGATTAGTTTGAAAGTGAGTTTAAGTTGTTTAGGATGTTGGATAGGGATATTTAGAATCAAAATTTGCTTGGAGGAATGGGTCATTCACATAAGAGTGAAGGAATGGCGGTCAAAAGACCGTGGAATCAGGAATGAGTTGAGTGTGTATAAGGAGTGGTCACAAGTACATCGTTTTAGCAATAAATGTTAATTTATGTGTCTACAGTAGTTTATCTAGGCCTACGTATACAACTATAGTTAGATTTATTTTGTCCATGCTTAGGTTAGTTTTGACTACCTTTGTATGCAACTACAACCTCAGTAGGTCATTTTAAACCAACACAATCAAAATATTGTTCCCCTTCCTTTTAGAGATGTGGAAAAAAAACTTATTCCTCAACCTCCCGTGCATAACAAGATGCTTCAAATCCTTCAAAATGAGCCACTAGCATTGTGTCCATGGACATTGGAAATATTTCTTGTACCATCACATATGATGGGACTGGTGACCCTACCTATGCAACTACCAAGCTTCTAGTCAAAACCTTAGTTGGCGATGCATTAAAATGGTATAATAAACTTCCCACTGACTCCATTTGACAACTAAAAGACTCATTCAATGCTCCAATCAAAAAGTTTGAAGAACATGAACTTCCCGAAAATAGCCTTAGTGACTTCACTAATGCTATAAGCAATTACTAGAGTAATCCGCCCATGATTTCATGAATCGATGGAAATCTTTGGTGCATAAAGCAAATTACAACATGAATGCTGAAACCATCTTCAAGCTCTTTATCAATGCTCTAAAAACTCCTCTTCAATACATTTACAAAGTTCAAATCTTCTCTCCTAAGACTTTGGAACAAGCCTTCGATAAAGCCAAAAGGCAAGATTTTCTTATGAGCCAATTTGAACATTCTCAAAACTCTAATAGGGACTCTTTCTAGACATCAACCAATGCAATCAATGCAACCAATGCTACCAATTCTCAAGACAAGCCTACTCCACAATCCAAGTCAAGAGCTTCCAATCAAAATAATGCAAATGACAACACCCTACACATCCTCCCTTAAGTTTATAAAAACTTAGGAAGTCGATGTTATGCCCTTAACCTATAGTGCATCTAAGGATATATGTGGCCGACTTGTTTGCTTACATACTTTCATATTATCTTATTGCATTTCTCGATGTTCTTAGTATGGTCGGCCTATGGAATAACCATGGCTAAGTAGAGTATGTCTAGGAGGTAGTGGTTAGTCTTTTATTATCATATTGCGAATTCTGTTCTTATTACATTGTTGTGGAGGTTGCCTCCTTGAAGTGATTCAGTCATAATATTCAAGTATTCTGCTCTTTTGCCAATTATTGTTGTGGATTTGTTTATTCTGTTCTTAATTTCGCCATGTATTATTTTATTGTGAATCATCTAAGTAATTTCATTATAAGTGGTATTAGAGCTTTGATTTGGGCAAGTTTATGTAGCACGGTTTTTTCGGATCTGACATCTTGAGCACTATAAGGTCGAAAAAATATAATTTGTGATCTGGGAAGAATTGAATTTTTTTTTGTCACCGCAGTTTTGTTCATGGATTTTTTTACAAAAAAGGAAAAAATAAAACAAAAATATATATATTTTTTTTGGAAACAAAAAAAAGTTTGGAATTTTTTTTACTTTGCGCACTAGTAGTCGTTAGATTCATCTCAGTGAGCGATCGCAACGGTCCCATCTGTTGCTACACTTTTTTCGGGGATGAAACCCTCATAGGGTTTGTGCATGGCTAGTCCTAACACTCGGGGATGCGGGAAAGGGCAAGAAACTCTTAAAACTCGTCACAAGGACGACATGGAGTCTAGAACTTTTAATCCGTGTATTTCGGAGGCGGTTGAACAACTTAAGTCATAGTTGCATGGCATGGTGTAAAAAAATGATTTCGATGTGGTTAAAGGGGACATCATGGGGCTGAGAGGGGACTTGAATGGCTTGCAGGATCAATTGCAACAAATAACAGGGCAATTGGCCAACTTTGCAGCTTAGCCTTTGCAAAATAACCCTTCATCACTCCAGTTTGGTTTTCCTACTCCAAACAATCACAATGCCAATCCTGGTCCGAAGTCGATGTTGCCAAAAGTGGACCTACGTAAGTTTGATGGTAATGATCCACTCACATGGATCACTCAAACTGAAAATGTATTTGATCTACATTAGACTCCCTACTCGCAAAAGGTGGTCATGGCCTCTCTGTATCTGGACCCTGAGCAATTCATTTGGTATCGATGGTTATGTGCTCAAAAGAAAAAGAAGGGTATTTAGATTTCATGGTTTATATTTTTTGAAGCGCTGTAGCTCCAATATCACAACCATGTCTCAGAAAATTACTTCAACCAGCTAGCCAAACTATGTCAAATAGGGACTGTAACGGATTACATTTATCAATATTAGAATCTCTCCTTACATGTGGCGGACATTATCGAGGAAAATCTGACTGATCTGTTTTTAGGTGGCCTCAAGGATAGCATCCAATTGGAGGTTCACATGTTTAGTCCCAATTTAGTCTCTGAAGCCATTCCAAGGGCACCCATGGCAAAGGAAAAAGAGCTTCTCAAAAGAAGACCTTTCACTAATGTTCGTGAGCGCACTTTCCCAACACCATCATTTCCTCAACCTATCGGATTGACCCCTTAGCAAATTGAGGAGAAGCGTGCAAAAGGTTTGTGTTTTGATTGTGATAGCAAATGGAGTAAAGGACATCACTGTGCTGAAAAAAGTTGTTTTACATTGAAGGCACCAATGAGGATGACAAAGATGATGAAGCCTCAGCTGCAAGTTTGGATGAGCCCAAAGACGAATCTAAAGATTTTCAACCTCCTATTTCCTATCATGCACTTTCTGATATTATTACTCTTCAAACTCGTAAGGTGGTTGGTTTCCTCAAGAAACAGATGGTGAATGTGTTGATTGACTTTGGGAGTACACACTTCAACAATAAATTGGCTACTTGTTTGAATTGTTTCATTTTACCCAGTTCTAGAATTTCAAGGCATGATTGCAAATGGTGATGCTGTCAACTATTTTGGAAAATACCATAGTATTAAGCTTGCTATGGAAGACTACTTGTTAGATTCTCCTATGTTTGTTATTCCCATGGGAGGGATTGACATTGTTTTGGGAGCACAATGGCTCACCACATTGGGCACTATTGAGATGAATTTTCAAGAACTATTCATGCACTTTCATTCAAAATGCACGACATTTGAATTGCATGGATTACAGACTAAATCTCCACAATTAGGTAGTTCCCATCAGATGTCGAAGATTCTTAGAAAAGGTGCTGAAGGATTTGTGGCGTACTTGTTTTTCATAGAAGTTCAACCAACGAAGGATTCTACCCATCATGATTTACAAATGGTGCTAGATGACCATTATGTTGTTTTTTGGGGACATGCCAAAAAGACTTCCACCAAACCGAGTGCATGATCATGCGATCAAACTGCTTTCTGGAAGTACACCACCCAACATGAGATCCTACACGCTGTGTCACGAGGTATGCTGATTTTTCGGTTCAGAAATCGAAAATCATCGTATATTTTGCCGGCGTAGAAAAATGCTAGTTCGAGGCAAAAAACGTAGGAACTTTTAGTGGCAAAAAAGGTAAGGTGTCCTATAAATGAGGGGGGTCGGAGCAGGGATATGCAGGCAACAGAGGACATTCGCGGTTCTTAGGGTTACAAATACAACTGTTAGGTGTTCCATGTTATTAGTTTAATGCTTTTGGTTTTGTGCTAAGAGAGTAGTTCGTCTAGTGTTGGTGTCGATGGTTTGACTGTGATCTGCCGCCTGCGTTTGGAAGAGCCATTTGCCGTTCACACGAAGTCCACCGGTCTGCAGTTGAGGAGAGGAGAGCAGAGGAGGAGAGCCACCCATTGTCGGCAGCTCATCCATTGCCATGCCAGAGCCTCCATCGCCATCCCAGTCTGCACTTGTAGCCTTCAGGTAGGGTTCGGTGAGTTTTTTTTGTTTTTGTGTATTTTGTTTTGTTTCGTGACTCTCGGTCGTTTTGTTTTTTCTACTATGTTTTTTTTTTAATATATATTTTTTAAGTTTTGTTTTTGTATGGTTTTTTATGTTATTTTTATTATAAGCTTTTTATTTTTTAGTTTTCAATTTAGTTTTTTTTAAGATTTGTTTTTATATATTTTAAAAATTATTTCGATTATATATTTTTTATTTTTTAATTTTGTTTTAATTTATTTCATTTTATGTTTTATTTTGTATTAATTATTTTTCTATTTATTTATTTATTTTTTATAATTTATAATTTTTTTAATTATTTATTTAATTTTTATAATTTCTTTTTTTAATATTTATTTATTTTTAATAATTTTTATTTATAATATTAAAATCAAAATTATAATATATTTTCTTTTTTCTTTTTCTTTTAAAATATTTATTTATGTTTTAATAATTTTTGTTCATAATTTTTACGTAATTTTTTCTAAGTCTTTTTTTTAAATGTTTTTTAATTTTTTTTTATGATTTTATGTTTTTTATTTTATTTTTTTGTTTATAATTTTTTTTGATTTTTTTAAATATTTTTATAAATATATTTAATTTTTTTTTGTATTTAAATCTTTTTAATTCTTTTTATTTTTTAGTTTAATATTGTATAATTTTGTTGAAAAATATTAAATATTTATATTTATCATTATATATTTATTTTTTACTTTTTTTTATGATTTGTTTATTTATTTATTTTAATTTATTTTTTTGATTTATTCTATTTTAAAAAAAAAAATTATTTATTCTAATTTTTTTATAAAAATATTTAATTTAATTTTTTTTTTTAAATATTATTAGTTCTTTTTATTTTTTAATTAGTTTTTAGTTTAATGTTTTATAATTTTGTTTTAAATATTCATTTTTTTTATTATTTATATTTATATTTTTTTATGATTTGTTTTTTTGTTTAAACTTTATTTTAATGTATTTTTTTAATGACTTGTTTATGTTTTTAATTATGTATTTTTTTTATGTTCCCTGATTTTATAAATTATAATTATATTTTAAATATCTTTTGAATTTTAAATTTATATTTTGTTTTTTAGTCATTTTTGTTATTCTATTTAATATTTTTCTATGTTTTTTAATTTAATTTTTAATGATTTATTTATTTATAATTTAATTTTTTAAAATTATGTTTATATATAATATAAATTTTATATTATATTTGTATCTTTGTTTTAAAAACATATTGACGTTAAATTTTCATCTAAATTTTGCAGAAGCATTCATGGCTCCTAAATCATATTATATTTGTATCTTTGTTTTTAAAACATATTGACATTAAATTTTTATCTAAATTTTGCAGAAGCATTCATAGCGCCTAAATCAAACACTGAGGGATGGAAGCATGTGTCATGGACCGGATCAGGAAATGAAATCAAATTAATTTATGTGGAAAAATATTTTATGAGACTTTAACCAGGGTCATTGACCATCTGCTTGGTAGGACGGGTGGCCCTAGTGGGGGTGTTAAACCATGTCATAATTTGACTTCAGAAATTAGAGTAAGATTGGAGAAATAAGAAGAACAATCAGTTGTTGGAAAACACATGGCAACGCAAAAAAAACAGAGAATTAAAGAAGAAATATCCAAGTGAGCATCAAAAAGTTTATCTATAAGCATGTCATGCTCACATATGCAATCAAACACTTGTGGGAGTGGCATAATTCCTAGCATGTGGAAGCCGGTGCAAAAGCAAGATGTGTATGATGCATTGGCTGATTTTTTTTATTCAAGTGCCATTCCATTCAACGCGGTTAGGAATCCGTTCTTTATTAATGCAGTTAAAAAAATATCTGAATAAACTATATCATAGAATTAAGTAATCCGTTCTTTATTTATGTTTTTTAATTATGCACTCAGGATTTTTGAAAACATATAGAATCAAGTAAGATTTCTTTTGGGAAGTGTTACGAAAAATACAAAATGTGTGCAAGAAATCAAATTACAGAATTAACAAGCAACAATACAATGAACAAGAGATCATCACTACATAAGATATACATGGAAAACCTTGCAATGTGCAAGGAAAAAACCACGGGGCAATGACAGCTTGGATCTTCTATTAACTTCAGCAAAACTCCTTATCTTACAAGGTTTTCTTCCTCAATATCTTGGCCTTCTTACTCCTAGCTCACATACAAAGCTTATGCTAAGAATGGCTTATGCTTATTCTTCAAGCATACAAATACAAATGACTGAATCCTTATTTATACAATTACATGAGAGGAAGGGAAAAGAGAGAAACAAGTGAGAGACCAAAAAATGGCTCCACACTTGGAGAGGGACATAAAGCTGTGAATAGTTAAACGCTATTGATAAATAGTGGTGAATAGTGAAAGTTGTTTCTTGCATGTGCCAAGGGGCAAAAGGTAATCACCTTTTGACAAAGATCTCCATGTGACAACTCTGTCTTTGTATCTCACAAAAGACAAAAGCTCATCAATAAAGCTTTTGACAAAACTCTCCTATCATGTGCCTCCAAGTCAAAAGTAGAATCACCTTTTGGCTTACCTCCATGTGCATTCAAGAAATGCACCCCACATTCAAATCACCTTTATGCGACTTAAGTCTATCCATCTCTATCAACTTTTCTTCATGTGCATCCAAGGATGAAGTGCACTTCATTCCACCTATGTGCATGAATAGTGAAATATGCCACATCAATGTGACATGGATATTGGCTTCATATCCTAACAGGAACGAATCAAGGGGGATGTCCAAAAATATGTGGTTGAATGCATGGTATGTCAACAAAACAAAGGTGAAATCATTAAGACTTCATACTTTTTGCAACCTTTATCCATCCCTAGTCTATGTTGGGAGGAGGTTTCCATGGATTTCAGTACTGGGTTACTGCGGTCTAAGGGTAAAAATGTTATCATGGTAGTTGTAGATCGACTCACCAAGTATGCTCATTTTTGTTCCTTATCACAACTATTTGTTGCCAATACAATAGCTTATACTTTTCTCAATATAGTTCAGAAATTTGCATGGTACTCCAAAGATCATTGTAAGTGATCGAGATCCCATATTTACTAGTAATTTTTGGATTGAAATTTTTGCTTGTTTGGGAACTCAATTGGCTCATAGCTCGTCTTATCATCTTCAATCTGATGGACAAAAAGAGGTAGTCAACAAATGTCTAAAAGGGTATCTTCGTTGTTTTGTTTCCGACAAACAGGGCAAATGGGTTCATTGGTTGCCACTTGTCGAATGGTGGTATAACACTTCTTTTCACACTTCGTCCAAAATGTCTCCCTTTGTGGCATCGCATGGGTATCACCCCCCATCCATCACTTCAGTCTGAACGGTGCATCCTAGGGTTTGAGCTGTTGAGGAACACTTTCACCATAAACATGAGGTACTAGTTAGTTTGCGAGAGAATTTAGATATGACACAAAATAAAATGAAGCAACAAGCTGTCCCCTAAGTATTATGGTCCTTATCAGATCTTTAAAAAAATTGGTAGTGTGGCCTACAAGTTGGAATTGCCCTGGTCCACTTGCATACATCTAGTATTCCATGTATCTTGCCTGAAGAAGGTAATTGGGCACAAAGTTTCCACCCAGACTGAGTTACCTAAATTGGATGAAGAACGTTGAGTCATTTTGGACTTTGAAGAGATCCTTCACACGTGCACTAAGCAATTGTGAACAAGAGCGATTAAGGAGTATTTGATCAAATGAAAGAATTTGCATTCTGAAGATGCAACATGGGAGGATGAAGTGTTCCTGTAGCAACATTCTGGGTTGACTCAATGTTGAGGACAACGCTGTGCTGAAGGGGAGGGGCATGCTACGCCTGTAACTTATAATGCGTCTAGGGATATGTGTGGCCGATTTGTGGCTTACATACCTTCATATTATCTTATTGCATTTCTTGATGTTCTTAGTATGGTCAGCATATGGAATAACTATGACTAAGTAGAGTATGTATAGGAGGTAGTGGTTAGTCTTTTATCACCATATTGCAAATTTTGTTCTTATTGCATTTTTGTGGAGGTTGCCCCCTCAAAGTGGCTCAGTGATAATATTCAAGTATTTTGCTCTTTCGCCAATTGTTGTTGTGGATTTGTTTATTCTGTTCTTAATTCTGCAATATATTATCCTATTGCCGCAAATCATCTAAGTAATTTTATTACAGTTGATGCCACCACCTAAACCTTTCACTTATGCTTCACCCCCACCATGGTATAATCCCGACAAGTTTTGTTGGTTTCATGTTTATAATGTTTATTCTCATGAAAATTGTTGTGAGCTTAAGAAACTTGTCTATGACTTTATGTTAGGAGCACACTTCAACCATGATAATTTCTAAAGAGCGTTACTAAGAATATCAAAAAGCCTCTAAGAAGCAATCGCATAATCCCAATCAATCTCATCAAGACAATCAATCCAAAAATCCCAACCAAAATCGAAAATCTCAAAACAAACCTCCTCAGCCATCTAATCCCAATAAGGCATCTATGAACAACTTCATAGGTGCTATTGATGCTAACTATGACCATTTTGTACCAATTCTCAATATGTGAATGCGGCCAATGTTAACTAATGTTGCAACCCTGCTTACAAGGTCCTCGTTACAAAGCCTGAGAAATCTTCCAAGGAAGACATGCTTCTCAAAGATTCCACAACTACTTCCGACATTTTGCCTAGGGATGAGTCCCCTCCATCAATGGAGTCTCACCCTAGTACTCAAAATCCTCCTACCATGTCTCCTACAACTGTTCCTTCTGGTCCCTCGAAATATCGTTACGGTTCACACCAAAATCATCCCAATGGAATTTCTTAGACAAGCTTAACACTCACAAAGTGCACCTTTTTAAAGAGCCAACCCATGTTCAATTTTTGAAATAGTATTATGCTTGATACTTCTTAGTTTTGCTCTTTGCTCATATTTTTCATTTTATGCACATATCACTTGCTTGTTTATAATTAGTTTATTATCTTTTAGGCTAACATTTCTTGTAGTGTTTTCTCTGACTCTCTTGTGTTACAATTTATCTTCATTTACCTACACCTCTGGGTTTTCTTATCACTTACCTTACTATCAAATTTGGGTTACCTTTTCCTTCTTTTACACCCTTGGTCTTTGCATCTTCTACCTCTCTTTGGCACCTTGGACTTCCTTATTTTGTTTTACGCCTCTTGGCTTTTTCAGTTTGTGAGTTGCATAGTAAGACCTTGGGGAATACCACTAGGCCTTCCTCACAAACACCCATTTCCTATAGCTACGAATCCAGATTTTCTCTTTTACTACCTTAAGTTTATCACTCTTGCACATTTTGAGTTTTTGATATATTTTATTATCTTTTGCACATTTCATAGGTTTATCCTACTTATTTTTGCACCTCATGGCTTTTCAATTTGTGTGTTGCATGGTAAGACCTTCTGGAATACAACCAGGCCTGCCTCACAAATGCCTATCCTCATACTATTATGTTACCTTTTACTCCTACTTTTTCTTGCAACCTTAGCTGGGTGTTTTCTTAGAAAGATAAGGCAATGGTTGAGAGTAGTTTTCTTGTCGCTTAGAGTCAGTTATATTCTCTTGTGGCAAAACGATTACAGTCTATCTACATGTTTCTCATCCACATTTTACTTTATCTTATGATGAAAGTGTTAAACTTGTCTGTCATTGTAGTACCTCCATTTAAACTTTTCCAAGAACCACTATTATTACTTCACGAGCTTTTAGTTAGTTTGGTTGTCCATCAAAGACACTTCCATTGAGAACCCTCAAACCATCCAAGCATTTAATATCTCTGTCTTATGATGAAGCTTACATAGTTTCCTAAGCTCAAGCACGAGACTCAAATGTTCTTCATTACCAATAGAATGAAGTAAGATCAAGCGAGATGTTTCTATTCATTTTGATTCAAGAGATGAAGAAGAAGAGCCAAAAGGTTATGCCCCTCCCGCTAATCCACCCTTAGAAAAATCCCGTTGGGTTCTTCAACAAATTTCTAATTTCTACCAAACAAATCTCTAATTAGTCCATCTTTCTACTAGTTTCTATCCATGGGGTAGTAAAAAACAATGAAATTGGCATGGCCAATCCATTTCAAAATATAGATACAGTCTAAACAATGAAATTGCCAATGGCTGATTCTGTTCAAAAATCACTCCCAGACTATAGTAATGAAATTGACTAGGTTTCTGAGATCGCTCATCTAGTTCAGTTTGTCAATAACAATAGAATCACCATGGCTGATTCTGGTCAAAATTCACTTCCATAACACAACAATGAAATCTGCAGAGACACAAAAAGGGCCATTTTAGTTCAAACCAATCCTTCCACTAATTCCAATGAAATTGGCATAGACAGAGAGGTGGCCAATCTAGTTATAAAACTTGACTTTGCTGAAAAAAATAATCGGCACACATACAAACATGGCTGATCTAGTTCAAACTAGTCCAAAATATCAGAACAAGATTGACATGGCCGATCTCGTACATAAATTTTTGGAAACTCTGAAAGCTTTTGAAATTAACTTGGATGCTAAATTTATTGTTGTAAGAAAGACTCACATAGAGTATTACAACAAGGGTGATAATTTTGCTGATTTAGAGGTGGATATTGAATACCATGGCCCTTTACTATTGTTACCTACTAATGAAGCCATCCTAGAGCTTGTTCATGCAAGAGAACCTTAAGTTCCTCGCCAACATTATAAGCTTGGCCATTTTGAGGACACTCCTTGTTTTCACAACTTCATTGCCAGTATTGAGCCAAAGAGTGACCCTATACCTCACTTGCCTTTTGCACCTTATCACTTCCAATATGCCAATGTAATGCTCATCGAGGCTGCTAAGGAGTTTAACATAGGAGCATTTGACGGCAATCGCCTTGTTCTTCTTTCTTCTTGTCTTACCCTTGAAGAAACAGAGAACTTCAACTTGATCCTTGATAAATTCAAGGAAGCTTTTGTTTGGTTATATGAAGACATGTTTGGCATTGACCCAAGTGTTGTTATCCATGATATTATAACTTATCTTTATGTGGCTCCTAGTCGCCAAAAGCAATACAAATTCCGCCCTCCACCACCCCCCCGAGGTTTCTTAACTCTCTCACAAAGAAGTCATTAAGCTTTCGGACGCTAATTTTATTAAGCTAGTAGATTACTTTGAATGGGTCTCTAACATAGTCCTTGTTTGCAAGAAAGTCACCATGGTCATTCGTATTTGCATTGAATTTTGTAATCTCATCTTAGCATGTCCCAAAGGCAATTTTTCCATAGCTTCTATAGATGCATTGTTGATTGTATGGTCGGCTATGAGATGATTTCCATCATGGATGGTTTTTTGGGGTAACACCTTTACCCTGATTGGGGTACACATTTCTACTTTAAGATGCCTTTTGGTTTTATAATTGTCGGGGCAATCTACCAATGTGCTATGACTCACATTTTTTGTGACCTTACCCACAAAATAGTCGAAACCTATGTGGATGACCTCATATCCAAATCTGATCGTCATGAAGATCATCCTCATGACCTTGCTATCATTCTTGAACATTTTTTTAAATACAAAGTCAAACTTAATCTTAAAGATTGTGTATTTGGTTTCACATCCGAATTTTTTTAGGGTTTTTGGTCTCTAGATGAGGGATTGATGTAGATCCATCCAAGATCAAAGTTATTATAGACATGCCTAGATCAATATCTATTCCTCATATAAGCACCTACCTTGGGAAGCTTGGGGCTATTCGAAGATTTGTTTGTGAATTGGCTTAATGAAGTCATTCGATAAACTTCCTTCTCAAGAAAGGTGTCACTCTCGAATGGACAAATGCTTGTCAAACTACTTTTGATAACATGAAGAAATTTGTTCTTCAAATTCTTATTTTATGGTCATCTAATGATCGCCCTCTCATCATGTACACGTCTTCTACAGCCATCTCAATTGGGTCAATGCTTGCACAACAGGACAAGTCTAACAAAGACTATGCTATTTACTACCTTAGTCATGTTTTGATTGATTATGAAATGTGTTACACTAAGGTTGAATGTGATTGTCTCGCTATCTATTTTGGAGCCGAAAAAGTTTTGATTTATATAATTTATTAGACGATGTATGTCATTGTTCATTTGGATCCCCTCTACCACTTCTCCAAGGCTTTCTTGTTTGATGATAGAATTAGCAAATGGATGACTCTTTTGATGGAGTTTGACCTTAGGATCATCACCCAAATATTAGTGAAGGGGCAAGTGATCGCCAATCAACTTGCCTCCACACCTCTTCTTGCCCAACGACACATTTAGGATACCCTTCTGGATGAAGTCATCCTCTTCATTGAAGGTGATGATCAAAGCCATTACCCTTAAAGACTATTTCCATTTCATAGGTGATCTTGAGGCCATGCCCTTGAAGAGCCTGACATTCAATTATCCTAATCAAAATCTGCCAAAATAACCGAATATGATGAGCAACTTGAAGTCACCATTGATTTGCATGAGGATTCTTGAACACTCCACATTGACAGAGTGAAGAGCTTGCAAGGAACGGAGATAGGATGTGCCCTCTTTGATCCTTTTGGAAAGGTCCTTCCACTTGTCTTTCGATTAGACTTCGATGTCACCAATAACATGGCTGAATATGAAAGCTCTTATACTTGGTATGCAAGCAACAATCAATCTCAATATCCTTTATACTAAGTTGTTGCATTCAAATTTGTAGAGGATAAAATTTATTGCTAAAAAAATAAGCTATGAAATTCGTGATTAAATTCAACTAAAAGAAATATATACATCTAATATATTTCAAATCTATATAATCAAAAAATATATTTAAAAAAATCTATATATAATAAATTTAAAACTATTATATATTAATCTTTTTTTAAACTACAAAATATAATTAGAATTTAAAATTTATAAATATATTATATAACTATACTAGCAGTACAATTATAATGCATTGAAATTAGCGATAACATTAGTTCATTTTTTGTGGATATTGAATGGGTTTGCTGGGAAAATCGTAATAAATCTCAAAATATTAATGGCAGATATAAGAGGCATGCCCGCATTATTGAACAAGTTAAAATAAGAAACATAATCACTATTTGAATTTAACACAAGACACCATAAAATTTACTGGCAGACAAGGGAGGTTTCTTGGACAAATTTTAAATCACTGACATGTTTAGTAGTTAGCAACTTCCTTCGACTTGACATGGCAACTGCACTTGAAATAAGAATTAAGAGCTTCAGAGTTCGGTCTGCGTTTATTAATTACATACATTTCCCAATGGTATTGCTGTGAATCTACAATATGGTTTGTTTTGAAGCTTCACGATAGTATTTCTATGAAGCTTCACGATAGTATTTCTATGAAGCTTCATGGCTGTATTTTTGAGAATCTGCATCGTGGTTTTTTTACAATGGTTTTTCTGCAGGGTTTTCCTCTTGTGTTTTCCTTCTCTCATGGATTCACGACCTGACTCTACGTCTGCTGGGTTTTATAGAGGCTCATCTATACTGCCATTAGATCCGTACGAATTAGTTTGTGAATTTCAATGAATTTTTTGAACTGGTTTGAGATTCAATGAAATTTGATTTTTTTGTTTGAAATTTGACGAATGCAGCAACTTAGCCCATATTTACATGCTTTAGGTGATTCTCAACTTATACACGGCCAAATCAGTGGCATATACCAATGCATTAGTGAAAGGCTAAAGGTATGTCATGATTTCGCTACAAACCTTGCTATAAAATTTGCATCTTTCACTATTGAGGCAATCCCACAAGAACAAAACTCTATTGCTGATTCTATTGCCTCTTTGGCCTCTCTTTTAAATCGACGTAAGGCATTGCATGATAAGTTGATAACCAATTCCTTATCAACATGCAACAATCCCGATGTACCCTCACACCTAGCGATGGTTCCTTTATTTGTCATATTGAGGCTGTCACCACTCAACAAAGTCCTTAGTATGCAAAAAACATCCAATTTCTAGAAAATTAGACTCACCCCCTTGAAGCTGATTTGTGAAAATACTAGAAAATCAGACTCATCCTCTTGCAAATGTTATTGTTGTCACTATCTCGGAATTCATCCTCAACCACATTATTTGTCGTTTTGGAATTCCACTCACCATCATATCCAACAATGGTGGGAATTTCAACAAAGACATGAAATTTTTTTGCTCCAAATTTAAAATTACCCACAAGTTTTCCACTCATCATCCTCAATGCAATGCTTAAGCTGAAGTAACCAAGATCCTTAACAAAGTTTTGCAAAAGGCTATTAGAGATTCCTACCCCGGTTGGTGTCTCAAGCTCTATCTTGCAATTTGGGCTTACCATACTAGCATTCATACTTCCACCGAGCCAACTCCATTCTCAATAGTCTACAGCTTTGAAGATGTCTTGTCACTAGAACTGAAGTTACCTTCATTGCACTTTTCTCTTCACGACATCGTCCTTGATGAAGAGCTCTGTGAAACCTGCCTTTATGTTTTGGACCTCTTTGACGAGAGACACATGAGCGCTCTTTAGTGACAATACAAAACTTCAATACAAAAAGAAATTCAAAGTTAAAAAACTCGATGTCGACAATTTGGTGTTGAAATTGGATTACACCTACAACAAAGAGGGTAAATATGTCCAAAAGTGATGGGGTCCTTACTTTATCAAAGACATCCTTGGACTTAGCACTCATATTGTAAAAACACCTATAGGTCTATAGTAGTTTTTTAATGATTGATCGTGAACATGAATATTGGATATACCTCTAAACCTCTTAAAAGATCTTAAGAAGGTTTCTAAGAGGAATCTTGACTAAACAAGCATTTCAAGCAAGTTCCAAGTAGTTTCAACAAGTTACGGGCATGTTTCCAAGCCTACAATCATGTCTGCTAGTCATCTCAATAGAGCAAATGGAGGACTATGAGGTTGATTACAGGTTTTAGATAAATATTCAATCCATTAAAGAGAGCTTAAAGATTAAGAAAACCCACAACAAGGTTATAGATTTTTAGCCTCTAAGCAAGTTTCCACAAGTCCAAAATTCCTTGGTGAAATAAAAACAAGTTCTAGAGCTCCTAGATTCTGGTTATAGGTTTTTAAGGGACATGTAGTATGGTCTATATGATGTCCAAATCTTCATACAAGTTTCTAATGCAAAGTTATAGGTCTAGACAAGATATGAGCTCCTTTAGCAACCCTGCACGAAGGACTTTTCAAAGTTGATAATCATGCAAGGGATAAACAAGTTTATAAATCTAGTTTCAAGAAATGTTGCAGGAAGATTTTTACTTGTAGGTCTATAGTAGTGTATTTTGAGATACCATGAGAGGATGAAGACAAATTTTTCAAGGCCTACAGACATCTTGGAATTTTTTCATGATGACCAACAATATATGGGTCTACTACAGGGGTTGGGAGGATAATATAGCCACCTTAACAATTTTTAATGATGGAATGAACATGGTTATAAACCTAAAAGTAGGGTTTTAATAGGGTTTTATGGTACAAGTAGAAAACAAAAATATTAAACCTTATCAATGCATGTACCATGATTCCAAGATTATAGAAAAGAATTTACAAAGCACCTTCTTGAGGCATGAAAATCTACAACTATCTTCTAAGGTTTCCATGAGTCTCAAGAATATCTATAATCCTGTAACATGTTTCCAATGCCTTCTTAATGATACATGATGTAAAATGGGGATTTTCACCATATTAACAATGTATAAAGTACTGCAAGATGAGGCTTCATAGATCTCAAGTGCCGTTAAGAGTAGCTACAAGTTTATAACTGAGTTTCAAAATCTTCTTGATGTTGTCATGTTAATATAAAGGTTTCATCAATCCTAGACCTAGTCATCACTTTTGCAATCAAATTCTTTCAAGGTTAGTCATGGTTAGAGATGAAAATATAGCTTTCAAGCATTCATTAAATCATGGAAACCATTGGAAACATGTTCCCCATAAAGTGCAACCTCCTTCAACTGATTAGCATTAATAAAACATGTAAAATACTTTATGTGAGGTGAGTCGTGGTTGTGTAAGTCATGTTTTGGTTAGAATGAAGAGCTATTTTCATGTAGAAGACCTAGAAAGGGGTTCAAACACTAATAATAGGTCAAAATCAGTGATATTCTCTCCAACATGCATGCCTAGGAGGAAAGTGGCAAGTCATTGACTAAATCTAGCTTGAATAAGCATTCCAAAGAGACAAATGGAGTGATAATAGTGTGTTTTATCCCCTACTATGCCTAGTTTGATTTCTTATCTTCTTCGTGTAATAATTAATTAATGTAATAGTGGAAACTTACTAGTTTTTTGCTCCCACTTGCTTGTGCTTATATATATGACTATAAAATGACTGATTAAGGAGCCCTCTCAATTGGTATAGCAAAACTCTGCCCTTTTGAGAATTGTTATATTGGATTATGCCTTGAATTATCAATAAAATATTGAATTTTACCTCTTTCCTCTTTTTGTCTCACTATGTGTTATGAATTCTAGTTTCATTTTGTGGATTTCAGCCTCTTTTAATTCATTTGAGTTCAATAATAGATGAATTTTAGTCTCTTTTGGATCACTTTGAAGAAGATTTTGGACATTACAAACCTTATGCAAACTGATTACTTCATGATACCTTTGTTCTAATGTGTTTGTGAGAGTGTTGTAGCCAAAAATCAGTCTTTTAAGGGTTTTTTTTGTGCTAGTAGGAGCAAGTTTAGGAGCTCTCTAGACTTTTGCATCACCATTTTGTGAATTCCAGTTACTTCTACTCCCTTTTTCATGATGAAATCATAGTTATAAATGTATATAATTCCATTTTAGTAGTGTTTTAGGCTTGTAGTTGATCTTACATCCGGTGCACTTAGATTAGGAGGGAAGCGTAGACACTTAGTTTTGGCCACTTTCGTGCCTAAATCAGGATTCAGTACAATTTCTAGCAAATGACACAATCTTAAGCCTAAAAATCACTTAAATTTCTCAATTTCATCTACATAAGGGATTTAATTGTCCATAAACATGATGAAGTTAGCTTTTTTGGTGTATTACCCTATATGTATCATTAACCTAGTTTAATTCTAACTCTAATCAAAATATGACCTAGTAATTTGACACTTTTGGCCTTTCAATCTATTAATTCATAACATTTAAAATAATTTTCAAAGGCCAAAAAACACTAAGAAAGACTAATTACATTACAAATCCTAATTAACTTTCTTAAACAAAAATTTCAAATCAAATTAGTGAATTTCATTTACCAAAAAAATAATTTTTTAGCTAAATATGAAGTCAAAAGGTCAAATGAAATGATAAAGTGATTTATTATCTCCTAAATATTCAAAAATATGAATCACACATCACAAATATCTAAAGTGAGTTTCCATGTCTCAAAAATATCTAAAATTGAGGTGTCAATATTTCATGAGTGCCTTGACCCAACCCAAGGTTAGACTAACTCAATTTAAGTTAATTTAGAATCAACCTAAGCTAGAATTTAACCTAACCTCCTTAGGGTTAGAGTTAGTTCTTTGAGATATAAATACAAGTTCCCACACCATATGTCAACAAGCTTTTGTGTGTAAAGTTATTCTATTGAAATACTTTCTTGAACCTTTGATAGTAGTGTTATAATGCCCAATTTATGCCAAGCTTCACACCAAGACAAATGACTATTGGAGAGATGCTTCCACAATGCAAGAGCATTGTTAGATAACTCTAACTCATTTTTGTTTGTCTTTTTATATTTATTTATTATTGTTTTGTTATGTTTTGAATTGATTTGTTTATTAGTGTTTTTGTTGTTTCTACAATTTTTTTATTTCATATGTTTTGTTAGTGTTTGTTTGTTTGTATAGTTTATTTGTGTTTTGTTTATTTTTGTTTGTGTTTATTGGTTCATTTTTATTCATTTGTTTATGTTTGTATATTATTTATGTTTGTGTAGTCTTGTTTGTTTACATTTTGTTACATATATTTTGTTTTGTTTTTTACCTATTTTATTTTTTTTATTTTTATCTTTTTATTTATTTATTTTGTTTGTTTTTTGTTATTTATTTTTACTTTTTATTTCTCAATTACTGTAAGATTATCACATGTCATTTGCACTAAGTTTTGATTATCCATATCATGTACTTAGGTTGTGAATTGTTGTATTTAATCTTACACTTGATTTATTTGTTATATTTACACCTAGGATTGTATTATCCATATCTTATTCCTAGGTTGTTTATATTAGTATTTACATTAAGTTTTCCATGCTTACCTAGGATATGAATTGCCATTTTAGTTGTCCATAACTTTCATGCATAATATTACAAGCTAAAGTAAAAACGTGCTCACATGAAGTCTAATCTAGTAATGCAATGGCAATACTTCTCCAATATGTCAAAAATCAATCCAATACCTTAACACATGCCTGAATCCATGATTAATAAATAAGGGCAACAAATGATTTGTTATGTGTTTATACATACGTGCATCTCTAAATAAACATTCATATGAGTCATACAAAATAATCAGATGAATAACCAACAACACATCTTATAAATATGGCATAAGCAATACAAAAATAAAGCATACATAAGCATAAGCATAAATAATGTTAAACATCCACAATGGTAATCAATGTTAAACATGAGATAAATAAGATATTAAATATGGCATCACAGATATATATATATATATATCAAAGCAATATCATATACATATACATATACATCAGCCTTGAAGGACCCAAAATTGAATATTAATGTATCTCAAATGCCCTATACATAAAAGATATATACATATCGTGATGGTGTCTCAAAAACATAAGTGTCTATACAGTGGGTACAATGTCATAGGCCAACACAATGCCAAAATGCCAAGATCCCTGTAATCAACTTTGGCTCTGTGTATCCATGGGACTTGTAGATGGATGTAGACCTGGTGGACCTAGTGGTCCTCCTGGTGGTGGTCATGAATAATGAACTGACTAACTTGAGGCACATAAAACATGAGTCCTAGTATGAGACCAAATAGATCTTCTCCCTACCCTCTATGCATCTCAGATCTCAAAAGTAACAACCTATTGCTCTCTAGGAATAGTAGACTCATAGGATTACGTATAATAGGTTGCCTCATCCTTAGTCTAAAGGCTATCTAGAATCATCTATGAGAATCTAGCCTGTGTATTGGATCCTCAAGCCACATCCTACTCTCATCTTAGTCTATCTACAATGGTCAATGCCTAATCACACTCACTAATGCCCTGATCTCTCTCTATTATGAGTTGGCCCTATACCTACACCATATTGGCTATCTTATCCTTTAGCCAAGTAATCTTTATTTGTAGCTACATCATATCATCATCCCTCATGTCTAGGGTGCTCTGTATATTAGATAACTGACATTGTAACCCTGCCACCTCCCCTACCTAGGCACTGACCTCCTGATCAAGCATGTCAGTGTCCCTGCCTACTATGGTTTTACCAAAAGGCCATACCTGCCCTGGATCCACCTATGTGCTCGAAGGCCTACTTGGCCTAATCCAACCTATGCCACTAACACCACTGCAGATATAGGGCCCAATATTATCATATCTGGCCCAACATCTCTATCTCCTCGATCTCAACCACCATCATCATCATCGTCATCCCTAGCCTCACTCTCCTACTAGGTGTATTTGTTACTACTCAAGGTCTCAGCGTCCATCTCCTCGATATCTTGAAGATCTTGTCCTCGTGTTAGTAATGGAGCTATCAGCTTCAAAGGGCACACTTGTACCCACTAATGCATGAAATCTAGAATAACCCCTGCATCCACAACTCCTCTTGCATAGGCCCAAACAACCCATGGTATGCTGAGATAGCTCATTATGGCCTCACTCCTTAGGATCACTGGTGTATCTTGACTAATCTCTCACGTAATGTGTGCAAACTAGTGTGGCCCCTCAAGTACATCATCTGTGTATCCACACTACCTAAGTACTTGATCCAAGTAGCACTCCTCTATAATATGGGACTGCCTCCTAGTAAGAAAACATCTGGTAGTCATGGAGCCCATGTACCATCCATACATAAACCCCTAAAGATGATAAGCAAGTTACAACATCTAGATAAAAAACTATGGTGTCAGATTGTCAAGCATATGATGATAGAAGGGGATGTCTCCTCTATACCCATGCCAGATGGCTCCTGGATGAACTCAACCATAGGCTAATAGCTTCTTAAGATCATACATCCCAAGTAATCAATCTTAATGTGTTCCTTTTCCCAGACCATGATAAGTGTGTAGGCTCTAATACTTTATCCACCCTAGTATGCAATCAAGTGAAAATATCTATACAACTATGCTAGAACTATCGGTCCCTAGGCAAACCATGTAGAATCCTCGAGCATGTTCCTAACCATGCCACCCAAACCCATATATAAGTACCAACCACTCTTTTTAGGTAGCAAGATGTCATCAATAATGGCCATGAGCACAACAACCTCTCAATCAATTAGGGTTGATGGTGAATGATCCCCAATAGGTAGATCATCTAATTGAATATATGTATAAGTCTCAATCAGGTCTATATGAACCTTCCCCTAAACCATGAGGATACCCTGATAGCTACATAGATCATCAAAAACCACTTTTTGTTGTGATGGTGGTGTCCAAAACAATCATGTCCTATGCATTGGTAGTTAGAGGATATGCCAGGTATATTCAAGTGTGATAGTGGCCCCTCTAGTTGGCAAGTGAAAGGTCAACATCTCACTATGCCATTGCTCTACTAATGTACTCAAATAAGCTTGATCATCCTAGATCACTAGCATCTATGCCACATTGTGCAAGTCCATCATCTACAGGTAACCCATCATGCCCTTAGTCCAGCTCTGTGGGGTCTGTAGATAATGGGATCATCTCTCACAATAGGTAAGCACAACGAATCGCCCCTATAATCAAAAGGGCTAGCGTCAACCTAACTACATACTACTAATAGGACCTAATCCTAGCCTACTCCATCTATAGTTGACCCCCTTTCAGAGGTTAGACCATTTCTAGGTCCTCAAATTAGTTCTTTTTGGCTCCTAGAGCAAAGTTGCCATTTAGGCATTTTTTCACATTTTTAGGCAAAAACACCATTTTCATTTTTATAAAAAATGTTGACTTTGCCTAAAAATGGGTGAAATCGCCATTTCAATGATTTCTTACATTTTATAGCATTGTCACCATTTTTGGAAATGGTGAATTTGTACGAAGTCACCAATTTCCTTATCAAAGCCACCATTTGCCCTACCACACAAATGATAACTTCATAATTTTTTACTTTCAAAGTGCATTAAATGTTATTAAATGCAAATTAATGACTAAAGTATGGTTATTTACTAGTGCCCCATTGTGTGGTGGCCACATATGCTCCCTCACTCACTCACATTTAGGCTAGAAGTGTGTTTTTATTCTTTGCTAACTAATCATAAATATGTTTTATGGATTTTTTGCATAAATTAACCTTGTTAATTTGCCCCATTGCAACAAATTCTATTTTTGACCAATTTAATGATTATAACCACTTATGGGAAAATCAATATTTTTGCATCCCATATTAATGATTATAACCATCTATGGGCAAATCATTATTTTTACCTGCTCCACCCCCACTTTTTTGGGGAAAATTCATGTGTCCCTGATTATAAGGATCTTTAGACAAATCAATGTTTCCTATTTCATTACTGATTATAACTGCCTTTAGATAAATTAGTATTGCCCGTTTTCTTACTGATTATAACTATATTTAGACAAATCAGTCCCTGTTCCACCACTCTATTAGGGAGTCTATCCATGCCACTTCTTATAACCACCTTTGGGAAAACTAGTGTCACATGTTTCATTTTTGATTATAACCACCTATGGGCAAATCAGTCACTCCATTGCTATTAATGTTTATAACCACATTTGAGAATTTCAGTAATATCACCTTCGTTATTAATAGATTGGGTCATTTTTTTCATTTTTAGGGAATGCTCAATGACTATTTTGTGGGGGATTTAATTATTTAGGAATATGACGAGTGTTAGAATTAGCTACATGATTTAATGAATCTAATAGAAAGTATAAATAAGAGATAAAACAGTAATAGTAATAAACAATAACTGTATATTTGAGATAATAACATAAATGAATAAATAACTCAAATATGATGAATTACTTTGATAATTTAATATTAATCTGATATGGAATACATAAATAGCCATTGTTTATATAGAGCAAGGTGTGCATGATAAAGATCAGAGAATTCACACGTGTAGTTCAACTGCTATCTGTCTACATTAATAGTGGAGTGCAACTCCACACTAACAAGATATGCGTCCAACTTGTGTAAATGATCAACACAAATTGACTATTAGTTAAACAATCTTATCCTATCTTACCCTGAATAGTGGAGTGGAACTCCACTGTAACAAGATAAGTGTCTAAGTTAACTACTAGCTAAGCAAGTTTATCCTATTTGGGGCAAATTATTAATAAACATAATAAACTAATTACAATAAGTAATTAGTGCACCAAATTAATAAATAATAAATACAAGTAAATGCAATAAAACAAATAAATGCACCAACAACGAGGCTAACTTGTTTAGTGTATTACTTTGTATGCATCACTAATCTAGTTTAGTTATAACCCTAATTAAATAATGACCTAGTAATTTGACACTTTTGGCCTATCAAGCTATTAATTCATAACATTTAAAATAATTTTCAAAGGCTAATTACATTGTAAATCCTAATTAACTTGCCTAAACAAAAATTTCAAATCAAATTAGTGAATTTCATTTACCAAAAAAAAAGATGTTTTAGCAAAATATGAAGTGAAAAGGTCAAATGAACTAATAAAGTGATCTATTATCTCCTAAATATTCAAAAATATGAGACATGACTCACAAATATCTAAAGTGAGTTGTCAAGCGTCACAAATATCTAAAATTGAGGTGTCAAGTTTCATGAGTACCTTGACCCAACCTAGGGTTAGACTGACTCAACCTAGGTTAATTTAAATTCAACCCAAGTTAGAATTTAACCTAACATCCTAGGGTTAAAGTTAGTTCTTTGAGTTATAAATACAAGTGCGCACACCATATGCTAACAAGATTTTGTGTGTAAGGTTATTCTGCCAGAATACCTTCTTGAAGCTTTTGAGAGTAGTGTTATAATGCTTAATTTATGCCAAGCTTCACACCAAGCCACAAGTGACTATTGGATAGATGTTACCACCATGGAAGAGTATTTATAGAAGACTATAATAGTCATAGGCCAAGCATGAACATCTTTATGCCAACAAGTAAGCATCAAAATTGATAAAGGAGCTAATAAATTTATATTGTCTTTATCTATATATTGTAATCTTGCTTATTGTGTTATGCTCTCCCTAGTTCTTAGGTAAGAGTGTTTAATCCTAGTGTATTGTTATGCTTGATTTTTTATCATTTGGACTAATAAGGGACTAATCTACATATTATTTATTCTTAGAACACTTAAATTATAGGAGTTTAGTCTTTTCTAGAGGTTCATCCCAAGGAGCCAAGGTCCCACACCTTGGGGATGTTCTTATGTTGCACTAAATCATATTATCAATCAAACAGGTGTAAGATTCATGTGACAATAGTTTTTGGCATGCTCGATGGGACACTCAACTCCATTTAGTGAAGTTTTTTGAAGATTTTCAGCTAAGAAGTTGGTGTCATTCTTAGCAAGTTGCATATTTAAAGGCATTTCTGAAGCATCTGACGATTCCACACAAATTATTAGTTTCCAATCAAACCTATGATTTTATGTCGAGAGTGGAGATAATGGATTTTTCTAGAGGTAAGTATTTTAATTTTTTTGAATTAAATTCATTTTCATCAAGGAGAACTAGAAGGTCTAGGTCACCTCTTTCAAGACCCCAAATCTCACCTCCTAAAAAATCCCAATCTATACCTCTTGATATATTTCCTGAGCCAAGAGAAAGGATACTTCCAATACCATTCATGGACCTACCAATAAATTAGATTTTTGTTACTTTCAAGGGAGGCAACCCTCTTTCCCTTGCCTAACATGACAAAATTCTAGTTGTTTCCCTTAAGAGTATACCTTACTTTATCAATGAAAATGTAACCACTCCTATAGATCATATACAAGATATTACCAATATATGTTCAGTCCACAACATTTTAGTTGATAATGTGGTTATGAGATTACTTACTACTGCCCTTAAAGGAAAATCACTCCAGTGTTATAGGAGATTGCAGCCTAACTTCATACATAATTGGGATGAGTTAGGACATAAGATTTGTAAGTAATTTAAGGACAAGAGTGATCACCTATCACTGATGGAGTGGCTAACTACTATCAAGAGAGCTCCTCATGAATTCATGGTGGAATTAAATTACAAATTTTAGAAAACCTGGGATAAAATTCCACCACTTGTCAAACTTTATATAGGTATTGCATTCTTGTACCATTTGAGAGCTTTGAACAACGATGTGGCTATCATGATTCAATCCAGGGGAGGAACTATCTTACCTGATGCATGAGGTTTCTATAATAGTTCATAATTATTTGATACAATATGAAAGACCACCAATTCCCCTTTTTCCAGATACTCCACCCAATCAGCTCACTTTGGCACCTCTTCATGGAATAACTAACCAATGATCACCATTCACTACCCCTACCAATGAGTTGCATGAGGTCAAGACCTTATTATAGAGTTTTATAAATGAATTAAGAACCTTGAAAAGGAAACAACCCTAATAAATTAGACCCTATTAGCCTTTCAACCGAGCATATCATCCCAATAGGTAGCCCTGTTAAGGCAATGCCGATGGACAAGGCCAAATAGGCTATACTAGACCTTTTAATGTTAAAAACTAGTTGTTGAAAGTAATTCTAAGGCCATTTTCCTATCCAAAACAACCTTGTCCAAGATTATGAATGGTGTTACCCATGCAACTATCCCCACAACCAAAGCACATATCCAAATGGGGTTCTTATACAAGCTTTGATGGTACAAAGTGCATCCATAATTCAAGAGCAGCAAGTGGAACCAATTGTGAAAGGGAAGGAAGTTCAAGAATAGGTAACAAATGAGACTATATGATTGAACTAGGAAGAGGGTGATTTTTTTAAAGTGAATCAAACCTAAAAACCACAATAGGATGTAAGATAAAGTGCAACTACAAATCAGGTTGCTATAAGGGATATTCAGTCCAAAATTCAGCCCCAAATTAGTTAACAATCAAAAGAAGATATTGTTTCTATCAAATGCCAGCCAAAGGAAAGAGAAATAAAGGAGTATGGTGTTCTACATAAGGCTACTACATATTTGAAGGAAGTTCTTGATATTTCATTTGATGATTGGGTAAAAGGATGTTATGAGTTTGGTCCTTTTGATAATGTGCAAGAAATAGGCTCGGGAACTTATTGCATTCATGAAGAAGATTATATTATACCTAGCCTTTTGAAGCCTCAATAAGATCTTGATAGAACTTTGGATCCTCAAGACGATATTTATGAAACATGGAAGTTGTACTTTGATCTCATTAAGGAATTTGAGGCTTTTAGTATGCCAACGATTCCTAAAGAGTAGAACAAGGATACTTATGGACATACAATAGTTGGAACTCAATTTGACATAACCCAAGGACATCATGAAAGAGTAGGAACAACATGCCAAATTAGTGGAAGAGGTTGATTTTTCTTCTAAAAATTAGTCAAGGGTGAAATAAACTTATGGTGGTCATATTGTATAGCTAAATACTAATGAGTTTCCAAAAGAGTTAGTGACTTTGGAGAGCATTTTCGACACAGACGATTAGCTGAAAAATGAAATAAGGAACATGACAATCAAATAGGGAGACTATGAGCAAGTGGTTATCTCAAGGGACAAGCATTTAAAAATGGGAAAGGTATGTTCCAAATTTGAAAAGCAAGAGTTTATTGATCTTTTCAAAGAATATGATGTATTTTCATGGATTTGTGAGGCTCTTAGATCTTTTGACCTAGGGATACACCCCAAGTCATATTTATGAGGTCATTTTTAGACCCTATAAATAGTAGCATAGATGTTTTTCATTCTTTTAAGTATTGTTTTCACATTGTTTTTTGAGTAGTTTAGTTGTTTATCATTCCTCTAAGTGATGTTGCACAATTGTTTGTTGTTATTTGCTTTCGTGTGTTTTGAGGCATCTTTAGTTCATTTAAAGGTTGGAAAAACATATTTTAGTCATGGTTGCACTTTTATATTGAGTGGTTTTGAGCCTTTAATGACTCCACCTAATTGACTTGCAAAATGATGCGATATCCTTGCTTATTAGGAAAAAACCCATGGAGGTCACCAAAATGTTGAATTTCCAAGTGATATTGATCTCACAACACCTTACATGCTAATAACTAGGTTATAGGATAGGATCAATTAATTGAGAGTTAGTATTACCTTCATGTGGTTGATATCCTTGCACCAAAATCAAGTTTTTGATAATCATTTTTAGGTATTCCTTATATTTGGAAGATTCAATATGATATTATGAGCATTTGAGAGGTCATAAAGTTTATTTTATCCCTTAAACAAGAATATGTGATGACTTGATGCATTAAAAGTGATTTTCAATGTGAAAATATATCAAAGAAGAGTCTTAAGTCATTCATTAAGGTCATTATAGAGGGTGAAAACATTCAAAAAGGAGACATTAAGATCTTTTAGAGGTTTAAAACTCTTTCTCAATCTCCTAAATTCCATACTTCTTATTCAAAAGAGTATCTTTGACTTGTTTCTTCCTTCCCTTTGCTTCTTTGTGGATTCTTCTAAACCCGTAATGTGGAAAAGACTCATTCAGACCTGTTATAGATTTGTTGCACCTATCCAAGATTTCATTTAGGGAAGATCAAGGTAGTTTTTGTTTTTTCAAGGTGTTTTCATATAGGTTCATGAAGTATTTTTAAAACTTTACTCTCTTTGGCATCTAAGAGTGTCATTTCAAGCTTTGCAAATATCACCAAACATGTATATTAGTTACTTTAAACATCTCAAGGCCTATAAACTAGGATCTAAGGCTCCATGAAGAAGATCACAGGTCATTAGCAAGAAGTTTCAGCTCTGTGCAACATGTTTTTAAGATTTAAAAGCTTTTTGATGAATAGTTTCAATCCTAAAACATTGTATATGAGGTAATAGTAAGTTATTAGGATAGTTAAGAACCATCTATTATGGTTTAGAGCCTTCAAAGAGAAGAAACAAGACTGCAGACAAGGAGGCATGCCCAAAAAACATGACTTGCATGAACAAGAACATTTTCAAGTTTATATAGGGATCTTACGAGCATGGACTTGTTAGAGTACACATCCCTGTAGCCTAATTTGTTATATTTCAATAAAAATTTTCACCTAGAAGGATAGGTAGACAATAGCTAGGAAGGTCCATTTTTAGAACAAGTGCATTTTTGGGGAACTGAAATTGAAATAGTCTCAATTTTTAAGGCTATAGGATTCATTGAAACCAAACATATAAAAGTAGGAAATACAAAAAAGTAGTGTACAGACTAACTCTCCTAGTGTGTAGGTAAATCTTCATAGTGCACAGGTAGGATCGCACAGAATGCAACCTCCCACTATAATAATTGCACAATAGATTCCTTCAACACCAGTTTATAATATGGGTGTTTTAGGAGTATTCATCAACCTAGTGACATATGATGGGTTTACGGACCTTGAGTAGTACTTACTAACATGTGAAATGAGATGGCAAGCTAAGGGTATTATCAATGAGGATATAAAGAAGTGAGAATTAATGGGGGCATTGAATGGAAGAGCACTTGAATTTATATACCATATAGATATCGCTTGGGCAAATATATAACAAGTTAAGGAGTGGCTCATGGTAGAATTCAAAATCAAGAAATGTACAAGTCAAACTGTTCAAGACCTAAATGAGATTAGGTAGAAGTTAGGAGAATCGGTCTGTGATTATGATCTCAAGTTCTTAGATGTTATGAATAAGATGGAGTTTGCCTTAAAATATAAAGATAAAGTTGTGTGGTCTATCGAAGGACTACGCTCAAGGATTAGGTTTGCTATAGTGCAAACCCAATATGCTACTAAGGTAAATGTTATAGCTGCTACTCTTCAGGTAGAGCAAATTAAAGATTATGGAGAAGCTCCCATAATGGGTTCTAAGATTGAAAATACATTGCAAGATTTTATGAAGATGATGGAACAATATCATGAAGCAAATAAATCTAAGCTAAATCTAAGGTGCATGGAGTGTGGAAAAGAAGGACATCATAGGAATGATTTTCCTAAGATCAAGATAGAGCTGTGAAATATATGGAGTAGTAGGGCATGCAACAATGCAGTGCTATTTCATGCAATAGTATGTCAAAATCCCATAGAGTTTGTATTGAAATTTTTGTAAATCACATAATCACAATGAAAACAATTCTAAGCCTTTACAGGATCTCAAAGAAGATATCACAAATAATGTATTCACCATCATTGCGCAGCAAGTGTCCTTAGTGAAGGAGATGATTCCAGGCCCATAGGTTGATAAGAGTTGTGGGAACCAAGCAGGTCCATAATGGATTCCCAGTTTACCTTAGTACCAACCTTAAGTTCTAGCCATATAGACTCCTTCCTTCATCAGTTTAGACACCATCACCAAAATACTAGTATTCAGCACCTTGGAATCCAACAATGAGCAACAATAACCTAGTTAGACTCCACAAGTTGTGCAACAACAATTTGGGATTGGATATAATACCCAACAATATCAGCACTAGAATATAGCATAGCAATAGGGAGATTATAGAGAAGGTTGTCAGTTGAATAGAGGAGGATATAAGGGTGGATACAGATGGGGTTACCAATGTGGTAGAGTAAATAATTACCAATGCCCTCCTTTGTAATGTTACTTATGTGGATAGTATAATCATGTTCAATGCAATTTTCATTTGAATCCCCAAAGATAATCTTACTGTACATATTGCAAGGTATATGAGCAGTACGAGACAAAAGATTGTCCTATTTTGAAAAAACAAAGGAAAAGGCCATCAAAAATTTTAACATGGTGAATGTGTAGCCTCAGTGGGATGCATTTATGAACACTGTTATAAGACACCAACACACACAGAGAGGATTGGCTCCTCTAGAAATGCCTCAAGACCAAGGAATCTAAAAAGTGAAATAGGACAAATACCCAGACCTAACTGTAGAAAAGGGGCTCATGTATGAAGCTACGCAGATGTTGAAAAATATTCAACACCAAAACACTACTAAAGGAGATGCTACAACAACATATGCCCAAATGTATGTTCAGATTGTGTGCATTATGCACCATGATGGAGTTATTATTGCATTGAAAGATTTACTAAAGTTGCTAAGTCTACTACACAATGGAGACATTTCTCAAAACATCACAAACTTACTACATAATTTATTAGAGTGTGCGCAGTGAGGGCAACAGAAGATAGAAAAACTTGTTTGGTATGTAAAAACAAATAATCCATAGGATGTGGATGCATGAATCAATATTGAATTTGCATGATTTGAAATTCTAAATGATGTCTTTGATTTTGGCAGCATGGTTAACATGATCCCTAGGTCAACACGGGAGGTGATTTCTTGGCCAGTTCTAAGTTACATCCTAGTGACTCTGAGTTTAGTAGACTATGGAAGATTTGAATCCATTGAAAAATTAGAAGACGTTGAGATCAAGGTCATAAAATTGAGCCTGTGATGTGACTTTGAAGTCATCGATAGGAAGACAACATCAACTCATTACCCTATACTGATTATCTATAAATAGGTATATGATGGTTAGATTACTATCAATATTGTGCAAAATCAGTTGGACACATTAGGGAAATAAGATTGTATTCATCCCTTTACATAAGGTGCATAAACCCTACATACATCATTCTAGATGAATCAAATTCTCCTTATATCACACAAGAAAATAGCTGGATGAAGATAAACTCTGAAGAGAACTCAAAAGCTCTCTGCACAGTTGAGTGCAAATTATTGTATGAGTATACTAAACCTCAAGTGTGGTCTTTATTCACTCAACAGTTGAATACATATGAATAATAGAAGACCAAACTAGTAGTTACTCAGTTATTGGCACCTCAGTTTGTCATAAAGGATTGTGTGTCCATGTCTTCTAAATCCCCTACTCACTCAAAAGTTGGTTTTCTCTATCAAGTAGATGATTATATGTAGGATTATATATAGATAACTAGAGAAGGCTCCTTGCCTTGGAAAATAGATTCATCTATAAATGGAGATTCAGATACGCATATACTCAATTGAGCTCATGGCGATCATGAACTCCAGCATAGGAGAATGGTCTTCATCATAGAAAGACAACTTCATACTATTCTACAGAGGACATCAATCAATTCATTATGCACCCATAAGTTCATGTGCCTATGATCAGTCAGTGAGTTGGTGCCATGAATTACACTTTGAAGGGATTTGCAGTGACATGGTGGACAATTCATAAAAATGATCAGCTCGATTATGATGATGTGTGCAAACTTATGATTACCAAATTTCAACTACTGCAGGTCATCAGAAGTAATTGGCCTTACTTTCAAGAAAGTGAGTGCCCTAAAATCCATATCCAAAAATCTGTTGAGGTTTGGACTGAATAACATGTGGCATATAAGTATTGTTCTCATATCTTTCATTGTACACTTTCCCCTTTACCATCAGTTTGGTATATGCATCAAGAGTGCAGGAGAGAAACAAAACATTGGGTGTAGGTGTAGAGTGACTTCATCTATACTTGTGTTTGAAGATAAGAATCCCATTGTTCAAAATGCACTACTTAAAATCACACATTTCCTATGCCATAAGTGCATAGAGGATTTAAGTATCATGATAAAGTCTACTATACAGAAGAATGCAACCTATGATCTAAATACAACACTACAAAGATATAAAGCTACCAATATGGAGGAATAATATCTTATGCATCTGTGCCACCAAATATAGAATGAAGTGGAAATTGAAGATTCAGATACTAATGGTGAAATCGATCTGCTTGATTTATTTGACCTTGAATGCTTAGTAGAACCATTAAAGGTCTAGTCACAAAACCCACTAAAGAAGAAAAGTTGCACAACATATAGATTCTAGAGTGGGAAGGGTAAATAATGTTGTAAGACTCTATTGCTGAGGAAAAGCACAAGATTTATCAACAATCTATTAAAAATCATGTGAAAAACATTGAAAGCGAGGAGATTCCTAAACTGGCACATATAAGTGGCTATTGGATTCAATCAGAAATTTCAGAAGCGATGCAATTCTTTTAAGATTATCAAGATGTGTTTCCCAAAAAAATTTCAATAGTCAAAGTAGATCCTTCCCTAGGTGAAATTCATATCAAACTCAAAGAGTGCACATGACCCATCAAGAATGTCATATAAGTTGAATCCAAACATGAAGTTGAAAATGAACACTGAACTGGATAGAATGCAAGAAGTAGGTATAATTTATCCCATAAAGAGGGTAGATTGGGTTAGTCGCATGGTAGTGCAACCTAATAAAATAGGGGAGATCAGAGTATGTGGTGACTATCAAATTTTGAATGATGCATGTGTGAATGATCCATATCCAATTCCCTTCACAGATAAAGTTTTGGAATCTGTCGCAGGTCATGAATTTTACTTTTTCATGGATGGGTTTAGTGGCTATCATTAAATACCGATCATAGAAGAAGACAGAACTAAAATAACTTTTGCCACAAAATGGGGATTCTTTGCATACAAGGTAATGCCTTTTGGCCTTAAGAATACACCTGCAATTTTTTTTATAGTGGTGACTGTGTTTAAGGATTTCATTCACGACTTCTTGGAAGTATATCTAGATGATTGGGAAGTCTTCTCTTTGTATAAAGAGTACTTGTCCAAGTTGCGCCTCATGCTAGAACACTGTTTAGCTCTATGCATTACCTTAAATTTGAAAAATTATTTAATTTTTACACCTTTTGGTGTCCTACTAGGTCATGTGGTGTGCAGTGAAAGGATTTTGGTGGACCAAGCCAAAATTGTAGCCATTCTTAGTATGCCTCCACCAATCAGCTCCATAGAAGTGCAATCCTTTCTAGGCCACACAAGGTACTATCAAAAGTTTATCAAGGGATATGCAACCATTTTGTATCCATTAGCGTATTTTCTACACAAAAGTACAAAGTTTGTTTGGACTTTTGAGTGTCAAGCATCCTTCATAAAACTAAAGCAGTGACTGGTCACTGTACCCATTCTCATCTTTCTAGATTGGAGCAAGCCCTTTCATGTGCACATTGATGCTTTTGGTATCATAGTTGGTGCTTTGCTTGCACAACCAGGGGATGGTGGACTGGACCACCTCATACATTTTGCAAGTTAAAAACAAAAAATAATTATACTACTGAAAGAGAAGCACTAGCTATAGTGTTTGCACTAAAAGAAATTCTGACATTATTTTCTTGTGACACCATTTGAAGTTTTCATGGATCATAAAGCTTTGTGCTACCTAGTCAATAAGCCTATGCTCAAAGGATGCATTTCAAAATAGTTGATGCTCTTTCAAGAATTTCAGTTTTTCATCAATGTCAATCCAGGAAGAGAAAATGTTGGCCTAGATCATCTCAGTTGCCTCACAAATAGGGAAGAACCAAAAGAAATGCAAGAAGATTCTCTTGATGCCCATCTATTTTGATTTTGTACGATACTTGAGAATTTTGAGGTAATTGCTAATTTCCTAGAACAAGCAGTATTCCTTGTGCACTACCAAGAAAGAGACAAGAAGTAATTTGTCACCAGAGCCTTGCCATATACTATTATAAATGGGCTCTTGTATCATTTGGCGAAGGATGAAGTACTACGTAGGGTAGTTTTGGAACATGAACACCTGCAGCTCTTACAAGAAGCACACCAAGGAATAGGAGGTAATTTTTCTAGAGAAGCCCCTGTATGGAAACTGTTACATTGTGGATTATGGTGGTCGAACCTTTTTAGGATGCACATAGAGTAGTGCAACATTTTGATGTATGCCAATGAATGGGTAAGCCATACCAAATGAATACTTGGTACCGAGTCTATGTATTGCAATGGTTATGAGACTTTGGGATCACGAGTCTCTCACAAACAAGCTTCTTGAATTGAATAGGATGGATGAGTATTGATGCAGAGCATTTTGGACATAAGTTCATAAGCAGAGTCAAAAAGCATGGAATGATAGGAACCTGTGACATAAGTAATTTCACAAAGATCAATTAGTTTTGTTATATGATAGTCACTTCAGAGAATTTTTGGGTAAATTATAGATTAGGTGGAAAGGACCTTACATTATACATGAAATATCGTAGCAAATAACCATTATTTTAAGAGATCTGTAGGGAACCATTTTGCCAAGGTAGTGAATAGATGTAGGCTTAAGCCTTATCACCAATAGTCTTAATTGATCTCTTTTTGCCAAATGAGTGGGCGCTGAATAGCACCAAGTAGATTATGATTTCCCATTTTTATATGCTTTGTTGTGTTTTTTTTTGTCTATGTGTGCGTGTGTATTTGTATATGATTTCTTCAATAGATTTTGGAACCAATATAACAATTATAGCGTGCAACACCCATGCATAGAAGAATTTAGGTGCACCATTGTTAATGTCATCAAAAGCAAAAGAAAGCAATCAAGTCCGATAAATATACGATCAAGTCACATCCACCAAGATCTCAACCGTATAATGGTCATCCTAGGTAGTTAATGTCAGATCCAAGGTTTGATTGATCTAATCTTCACCAAGCCACCAACTAATCAATATCATAAACTCATACTCTAGTATGGATAGCTAAGAATATAATAATGTATCTCAATGCATGCACTAATGACTTATTGCTTTAATTGCTAGATCAGATAAGATTTGCCATATCAGCATTCACATTGATATCAAAGGGACAGATCAACATGACATTTATGCAAAAACCAATAGGTATGAAATCTATAAAGGCACAAGGATGCAAACCAAGTCTGCATTTCATTCTTGCAAACATTTAACGAGTTAAAGTTTCAAAGTTGAGCTAATTTATATTGCATAAAAAGAAAAAGTTTTTCATTTCCAGTATTCTGATACCATGAATCATTCACAGCTCATCCAAAACTTGATTGATGCTCAGAAGGAAGCAATGGGCATTGATATTGCACTTCATTAGACTAAATATACTAACCCAAATACGTTTCATTATCTTCAAGCAGCAGAATAGAAACTCATATAACCAAATCCAATAAATGTTGCACAACCACTTGCTCTTGTAGCCCCACATCGATTCTAGAACACAAACATTGAGCACTTGATTTAGATGCCTACCTTCAGCAATTTGGGGGAGATTATGACAATCCTACTCGGCCACTATAGTGATTGAAACATTTATATTAGCCCCGACACTACTATAGTCATCAACACTGAAGCAATGACCCAAGCTTTGGGCATGTCTACGTGGGGTGATTCTCTTGCTCCCTACAAGTCCATAATTCCTCTTATCCTTCAAGAGGTCAGAGACTTATATGTCTAGGGGTCCAAAGGAATCCCAATTGAAGAAATCCAAGATGAACCAGTGTACATCTTGGTTGAGTGCATCACACAAATTCCGGTAGACCGCCAAATTTGTGAAGCAAATCCCCAAAGGAGTAGTTGACATTGCACATCACATAATCCACCATAATGAGCATTTCAATTGGATAGAGTACTTTTTACAGGAGCTGGTTACAAATATCAGCAAGTGTTGCACAACTTCTAAGCAGACATTCCAGTACCATTTCCTAATCTTTTTGTTGTGTTTCACCCAATGGAATTTCCCTGAAGGAGAGGTGCACCTAGACCCCGACTACTAGCTGACAGAGTAATTTTGAAACTTGATTTGGACACCTAAGCACGGTACCCTAGCTCATGAGGAAAAATTCAATACATGGTGGGAGGAGTGTTTGGAGTTGATTAATACACATCCATGAATGTTTCCAAACATCATGTAGTACTTAGGACAACATGTTATTATAACCTAACTTCCAAAAGGCATCTTCATTCACATTCACAAGCTGTCTAGGTCACTATTTGGACCCCTACCATATTTTTTACCATGTCCATAATGCATATCAAGGTTATTAAGCAACAAGCATATGTAACTAGGCATGCCACACCTCTCCATGCCATACCACCTAGCACAATAGTCCTTTTAGCACAGCTAAACCCAAAATCCACAACCTCACAGCAGCAGAAAGGTAAGTGCAAGCTCTCCACTGAACAAAAACCATCGTCACCTCCTCTAAATCATAAGATGAGGAGCATACAAACTTGGCTAGATGAACCTAAAGTACCTCAGATTGAAAGCTCCTACAACCTACCTCAGATGGGAATAGATGAGTAGGAGGTCTACCAAGTGATGATCACAAATATGGCAGGGGACTTCTATGAGAAGGAGGAGAAGGAGTTCTTCTAAAAGGTAGTGTACATAGTTCAAGTGCATAAGAAGGTTCCTCCAAGTCTTTGGTTGGAACTACCACCATGCCCTACATCTATTATTGTCAACACTCTATGTGAAGAGGCTAAATAAATCCAGAGAATGGCCACCCTATTCGAGAAATAACCTTCTACCAATTATGCATCCATCGATGTATTTACACCACTACTTGAAAGTCTATAGGAGCCTCTAGTGAGTATACCTAGAACCCTTCGAGAGGCTAGGGTTTCTCCTACCTTAGAAGAATGCACATTTGGTAGGGTAGCCATTACATAGGAAGTACATCCTTCTCCTTCTTTGACTTCACTGCCACCCAAACACAAGTTGGTTATGTTGGGGCATAAAAATGCATTTGTCTTCATCTCTATGGTCCAGTTGAGTGATTCACTACCCTTAAAACAAGCCACATAGGCTAAAGAGCTAATACTAGATCAGCCTATAGCTAAATATCAGTAGGCATCATGGGAGGAAGTAGCTCTCCTAGCAGAATGACAAGTTTGACAAGAAGAAAAGAAGTGCTAGAAGGAACAGGCCCAATAATAGCAAGATTAGTAAGCACATTGTGAAGCTGAAGAAGATGAGGCTATACAAAAGGCCCAAGACATAGAGGTTGAATTACAAAAGGATATCAAGGAGGCAAAGAAGGTTCAAGAAGTTATTGATGCATCAAAAAAAGCATAGGAGGCACACTAGAAGAAGATGGATGAAGAGTAGAGGAATAAAGAGGTTGCACTCGCTATGAAGGCCAATATCAAATAAGATAAGTAACAAGATGTAGCGGCATAGGAAAATAAGGCTCTAGAGGATGCTACTCTCACACAACAATAAGCTGATGAAGCTGCAAAGTAGGAAGAAGAAGATGAATCCCTATGGAAATAGCAAACTCAAGCACATGAACAACAAGTGCGTGCAGCCAACATGAAGGTTGACCTAGTAGCACAAGCATAAGCTAAGGCTAAACAAGACAATGCTGTTACACTTGAGGAATAGAAAAATCAATAAGAGTGTGCATATAATTTTCAAGAGGAGGAACAAGAGAATTTTGTTTTACGCTTCTTGGCTTTTTCAGTTTGAGTTTATTGGTAAGACCTTGGGAAATACCACTAGGCCTTGCTCACAAAGACCCATTTCCTATAGCTACACCTCCAGATTTTCTCTTTTACTAGCTTAAGTTTATCACTCTTGCACCTTTTAGGTTTTTGATATATTTTACTATCTTTTGCACATTTCATAGGTTTATCCGACTTATTTTAGCACCTCTTGGCTTTTCAATTTGTGTGTTGCATGGTAAGTGTTGGCCATTTCTTGGCCCCCATATAAAATTTTGCCCAAGTATGAGAAGGTGGACATTCAAGCAAAAGTTGCAAGTTCAGACAACATCGGGGTCTCCAAAGAAGAAGTCTTTGGGCTTTCGAAGTCGCAAGACTTCGAGTTTCTGAAGACACAGTGCAAATCAGGTTTCCAGTGGTGTTTGACTTCTAAATGTTTTATAAACAGAAGTAATTTGGGTTTACAAATCCGAATTACTCATAAACAGTGTATTTCGGGTTCTCCAAGGAGCATTACTTAATTAATTCATGAGTTGTGAGTAGTCAGAAGCCTGAAAGAAGTAAAGGGGCTTGACAAACCCGATTTGGTCTCAAAAAGGTGCTTCTCGGGTTACAAACCCGAATTACTCATATACAGTGTATTTCGGGTTCTCCAAGGAGCATTACTTAATTTCTTCATGAGTTGTGAGTAGTCAGAAGCCTGAAAGAAGTAAAGGGGCTTGACAAACTCGATTTAGTCTCAAAAAGGTGCTTCTCGGGTTCTCTAAAGAGCAAGTCTTCTCCAAAGAATACTCCAAGGATCATTGACAAATCCGAAGGGCAAGTTCCTTCCAGAAGGATCATTTATGGGAGGCCCGAAGGGTCTCTTACCCTTCGAGAAGGTCCATTTTGCAAAATCCGAAAGGCCGAAGGAAAGAACAAAGGGAAACCAAAAGAATTACTTCGGAAAATTATTCCGAAGAAAAAATGAACGAGATGGAAGCTTCGGACAAAAAGTCCGGAGGAATTCCTTCGGATAATTTGTCCAAAAGAATTCCTTCGGGATTTTTGCTCGAAGGAACAAAGCGGAAAGGAAAGGCCGAAGGAATCCTTTCGAAGGTCTCAAACAAAAGTTCGAAGGGTATGTTGCCCTTCGGAAGGACCATTTCAAAATTCTCTAAGGGTATCTTTCCCTTTGGGAGGACCATTTTCAAAGGCCAAAGGGCACTTTTCTCGGTAGGAGGATCATTTGCGGAAGTCCGAAGGGACATACAGGGAGCTCGAAATAAGTAAAAGAGCAAACAAAGTTCGAAGTAGGAGAGATCAGAAAGCTTGACTTACTCTGCATAGAGTAAATCAGGGTTCTTCAATGGCTTAGCTTGAAAAGCTTCATAAGTCAAGTAGCTTTGAAAACCTGAATTACACAGCAAAGAGTAAATCGGGTTTCCAACGCTGCTTGACTAAATATACTCAGTCCAATGGCACAATATAAGGATTGACATTGCATAAGAATCATGGAAAAGACAAATGAGAGGCTGCGAAGTGGCACAAAGGGCACCCAACTGGCAGGGAGATCGACTATCCATAGGTGTCCATGACGGGAAGATCCACGGTGCAGGGCAAGGATCCATGGCAACGTCCAATGGCCAATTAGTGCAAAAGGGAGTCCAAACCACTGGCGGGAGATAGTAGTTGAGAATTGAATGAAGGCCTTCGTCCTTCAACATGGCTCCCTCTCCCTACAAATGGCCGTTCAAAAATAAAGGCAACATGGTTCGGCCAGATTATCAACACAGGGAGACCTCGTCTTCTTTAGCAGGACACGTGAAAATGAAAGTGACTACGCCGTTTTAAATGCAAAGATCGTTCTAGCTGCGTAAGGAAGTGACGTTCAATTGTTTGTAACATGGCTCTTTAGATACGCCAAAGAGAGACTTGAAGGCGGGAGGGACTCGAGAAGGTGGTTCAGCGATCCTGAACGACGCATTTAGTGGCATAAGGGAGGACGACGACAGGGATCCCAGTCATCAACGACTTCTTCCCTCTTCCCCTCTTCTCTTCCCCCTTTTCTGTTATAAATAGAGGCCTTAGAGCTAAGAAATTATCTCTAGACTGGTGATAAAGCTACTCTGTCAAAATCGCTTTGTAATAGACCTGTTGAAGCAATAAAGATTATTTTTTACCTATCTCTTTGTCTGAAAATCATGTTGAATTAGTCTGTGTACAATGGTGTTGTGAAGAAGTCTCCTTCCAAGCTCATTGTCCTTCTTTCTTGCCTATTTTTAGGTGTTTTTCAGTTAGTTGCAGGTTTGGACTGGAGCTCTTTCTGTCATTAATGGATGCTTAGTGTAGATTTCGAAATCCCTCTTTGCTTCATGTATGGTTCAGTGAGCCTAGTTTATGAAATACTTATGCAAATTAACTGCTTGTGAGGTTGTGTAAGTAAATTTATCTTATGCTGAATTAGTGTCATTTTCCAAACCAAGTGGATCATTTCTTTTGGTGCATCACCTCCCTTAGCTTAGATTTCCTTTTATGTTATCCTCCTCTCATTTTTCCTTAGCCAATAGTAGATTTTAGTATGGGAATCAAGAGCTGAAGTGAAGCACCTTGATGAACTAGCCTCATAAAAAAGCCTAGAGGTTCAACCTCACTACAGGATACCTACAGCCTGAGGTTGTCTCCATGCTTATAGCTAGAAGTGAGAGAGTCTGAAGAACTCTCTCACAACGGTGCAATTTGTAGCTATAACAGTAAGACCTTGTGGAATACAACGAAACCTGCCTCACAAATGCCTATTTTCATATTAGTATGTTACTTTTTTCTCTTGCTTTTGTTTTCAACTTTAGCTGGTTGTTTTTTTCAGAAAGATAAGACAATGGTTGAGAGTAGTTTTTTGTTGCTTAGAGGCAATTATATTCTCGTGGAAAAATGATTACAGTCTATCTACATGTTTTTCATCCACATTTTACCCTCTTATGATGAAAGTGTTAAACTTGTCTATCATTGTATTATCTCCATTTAAACATCTTTTGTGATCTATGTTCTCTATCTTTCCCTCTATTTTCCACCACCTTTTTAACACACCAATGTCGGTTTTGAGATTGCATTCTTTTCTAAGGTGCAAGTCTAGGAGTATCTAAGCTCCTTGGTCGTTAGGTTCTCTTTAGTGGCTAGGTGTAAGTTTTTTTGTGTTAGTCATCTTTAACACCCATTGTCGGTCTTCTAAATTCGTACGAAGAAAGAAAATATAGAAGGCCAAAAAAGTCCTAAGGCATAATATAATAGCAAGGAAAAATAAAAAAGTAATGTCAAAAGGTAAAATATCTCTTAAAAGTCAAATCGCACCAAAAGATGTGATCTTATTTATTTGGCATGTCCACCTATCCTAGTTGAAGCTCAAACTTCACAGTTGATCTCAAGATAGAGCCGAGGTCCTTTGAGGTGCAGTAGGCCAGTGGATTGGGGTAGAAGGTCTCATATATCTCATTAGTGCCACCTACTTTCTCACACAAGTATCCAATCCTTGCAATAGACAGATGGCTCTGTAAGGGGTTTTGAGGAGTGGAGAACATGTTGTGAGAAGTTAGGATCTTTTCATATTTCCTATATTAACTTTCATGGGATGATCTTTATACTTTAGTAGTTAGCCCAAGCTTTATGCTTGTTTGGTTGGTTTTTTAGGCCATTGATGATGGAAACTTTTAGTCCTGCCAAATCGATTAGAGTCTCTTCTTTCAAATAAAGACCACATTTTTTGCCTTGGTGGTGCCCTATTTTCCCTCCATTAATATCCTTTGATAGACAGATTTGTTTCCTAATCTTTCCCATCTTTATATCCTTTTTTCCATCTCTTTTATACATGTTAGCATTGTGATAGGGGTTAGAGTTTAGAGATTCCTCCTTGAACTTGGCATGTTTGAGTAAAAGCTGCATCTTTGAATTGTTGTGAGATGCTGTCATGGTCATTGCCTTATCTTTCTAGGATTTCTCTTAGATATGTTTGGGACCTTGAGTTTCTATTCATATTTTTTTGTGCCATTTGATCTTGTTTCTACTTTTCTTGCTCCACTTTATGCTTCCCTTTATTACATTTGATCACTTTATCATTGAGCCATTTGGATTTAATTTAAGCCTTTACTTTGTGGCTATCTGGTTTTATTTTGGCTTATGATTTTTCCCTTGGGTCTTTTGGTTCTAATTTAGCTTTATCATCTTGTCTTGCCAGATCTCATTTGCTTTTGCTATCCTCCTTGGGCATGTCAATCCTACTATAGCCTCATCATCTCAGCTTGCTGATTTTCCTTTTTTTTAAATTTTTCTCTGAGAGTTCCATATACTTATATTTCTTGACTCCCCTACATATGCCCACATTGTTTTTATTCTATTTTTTTATTTGTGTCATTAGGGTTACTGTAAGTAGTTTCCGCACTCGCTATGGCCAAGGCTAAGGTATTTGCATGCATCTTTTCAATGGAAAAGGTAAATTGAGGTATGTATATGTTACTATCAATTATTTCGTTCATTTACCATCATTCTTTACCACATTTTTATGCTTTTGTGTTGCTATGTTTATTTTCCAAAGCACTATCCTACGTTACACTCTTCTGACAGATGATGAGTTTTGGGTTGGGCATGTGTATGCACTTATATTTTTAGTTACTGAAGCTATCCTTTGCAATACTTGTTGGCACATCAATCTCTTGGAGTGCACGTCCTAAGGAGGCATCAGGAAAGGGGTGGGTCGGTTTGTGGTGCTTTGTGAGAGATCCATATTATTCCGTCTTACCTACGTATTATCATCTTGTATTCAACTCTGTTTAGCCTCCTCCGTGTATTCATTCCCTTCATTCCTCTTACACTACTTAGATTTTTGACTTTTCCCACTAATCGATCTTGAATGATCTAGTTATGTATACCATTCCTTGTATTTCCTACTAAATCGGAATGGCCGATCTAGTCTGTTTCCTGTTTGTCTCTTTCTTACTAAATTGACCCTATCGATTTAGTTTTTTGATTTTCGTTGTTTTTAATTAAATCAAACCTGATCGATTTAGTTGTTTTTCAGTTTGTACTAGATTGGTGTGGCTGACGTGGTACTATATTGTTCGTGATTTATTATACACGATCGATTCTGTCAACATTTGAGCTAGGTCACTTTTAGGATTTTGATTGGTATTTATAGAGTTTTTAAGTGTCATTTTGATAGGAGAACAATACTTGTGCTTTGTTTGCGCACAAAATGTTTGTTCTAAGTACATAAGAGGAATTAGGAGATAAGAGCTTATTCTTGTGGAAGTCTAGTCTTGATCAAGGTCTTTGAAGCTCATTAGAAGGACGTTGAACCAAAAAGGTGCCTCTTAGTCTTTGGAGTCCTTAATTAAGGAAGCTTAGGCCTTTATCCTTGCCATTTGAGGTCTTCACCTACACCATCTCTTGCAAAGTGCCACTAAAGCTAGGGGGTAGATTGATGTGCCAACACTTTCACTCAAGGTAAGTATCCCTATCCCTAATCTCTTTCTTTTATATACTATATAGATAGATATATTCTGCGTATTGTTAGAGCAATATGTTTGTTGTTACTTTTCTTCTTGCCTTGGTTATGTTAGTTTAGGTTATCTAGGCCTACGGATACAACCATAGTTATATTTCCTTTATCCATGCTTAGATTAGTTTGGACTATCTTTGTATGTAGCTACAATCTTTATAGCCGTTTGGCATTTATATCTTGTTAGTTTAGATTCTACCATCTTGGATTTGGGTTGCCCTTGTTTGTCAGTTTTTAGCATGAGGTTTCCTTATTATATTCTTGATTCCCCTTTACAAACAACACTTGCTTATAGCCTCCACCGTGCTTTGTGGTGCGGCTTCTTGTATCTAGTTGGTCCTAGTACGGTCTTTTCTCTCTCCTATATTAGAGGATATTTATATTGTTGATTGTATTTGCCCAACATACACATCATCTAAGGTTTTAACATGTGACGATATGTTACTCAAAAAGTTTGTTAGTTTGCAGTTGCAAAAAAGGATTTGCAAGATCAAGTTGAATAACTTATAGGTCGGGATCATACACAAGAAACTCCTTGGTGCATGGATTGACTCGGATGAACTGCTTTGGAACAAGTTTATCATAGACCAAAGGAAGAGTTGATTTTTAACAAAATTAGAAGTGGTTTAGGATATGGGAATGATTTCATTTTTTAAGTTCTATATTATTCAAAATCTCTAGAGTTTGTTAGTGGTGGATACATTCAAAGTATTGCAAATGGAGTTTCTCAGGGTCATGAATCTCTTGTTGAGGATAGGTGTCAACACTACGGTGGAATTGGACTTATGTTTCAATCTCCATCCTTGTCTTCATTGCAGGAAGACGGATCATACATCTGACTGATATCTCAGGAGTAGAGTTTGTAATCACCATTTTGGATGCTAACCTTCATGGAGATGGCCTTTAGAGATTCGATTTTTGGAGAGGATTCACCAGAAATTTCATTCATATGTGTTATCACATTTGTGATCTTGATTTGTTGGATTTGTTGTCAATTTGGAGAAGGACATGACAGGTACTCACGTGTTGTATGTGTCTCAAGTTGATAGAGACAACCCATTTTTCATTTTTTTGGGAGGGGGGTAGAGGAGATTGATCAGTTTGTATGGATTTTATCCTAGTGACGATATTCACCATTCTGAGACAATCTGGTTGTACATAGATGACAAATGTTTTGACATGGACTTCTCAGCTTTCATCTGATAGGAAGAAGGTAATGTGGTAAGCTTTCGAGTTGTGAGCAGGTTTTATGGATACATGTTGATTGATGATTCATTGGTGACTTGGGTTGATCAGTTAGAGGTTATGTGATGCAGGATTGATGATCCTCTGCATAACAGGGTCACTAAGAGTGAGGACGTTGTACAAGCTTGACAAGATGTCCCTGGCAGTAGATTGTTTGTATATGGTGGTCATCTTGGTTGGAGCATGCCTTACATGTTCTAGACTATAGGTATGAGTTCACGTGATGATGGTGAGATGGATGGCACTTAGGCACCATTAGGATCAGAGGATACAAGTGTTTGGACTCGGCACAATTTTTCTATCACAGGATGGTGATAATTTACATATGTTCATTAGTGTCAGGTTGCAGAGGTTGGAGGTAGGCATGGTCAGAGATTCAGGCTGCTGGGGATGATAGTTGCCCCATAATGTCATGTTGTACAGGTATTTATCATCAGGAGATCCAATATCTCATGTGCATCATACCATGAGACATCCAGTATTTTACATGTTTCAGGCAGCTATCCAGGATTGTCACTCACAAGCTCATGATTTGGGACAAGAGGATGGACATTTTATTAAAGGGTGGGAAATGTTAGCATTTATGCTCCTAATCAAAAGTTTATTTTATTACCTAGGTCTTAATATTTTATTATGTACTTTGGTTTATATTTGTAAGGGACCTAACCATGTTGATTAGGTACTCTGGTGGTTATAGGTAGTTGTACCTATTTTTACTAGTACCTAATTTAACTATTTATTTGTACACTTTGGTTAATGAATGCAGCTACTTTTATAGTGTAATCTTCCCCTGTTATTATTTTGTTTGTACCATAATGATTCTATGAACCTACAATTAGTGCCTTTTTAGGTTATTTCCTATCGTAGTCCATTATGAGGTTTATGACCGTGACCTATGCATATTCAAGACTCATTGTTTATGTTATGAATTCTATAGTTGCACAAAAAGTTTGGGTTAGTTTCCGTGTGAGGAAGCCATCCCAGCTCTTTGTTTATTCTTATCACCTTGCCATGTTAGTACAATTTTAGGTAATATAAACAATTAATTCATCTATCTCATCCGGTCTTTCTAAAGAATTGTTGAGAGCTTCAAGAGCTAGAAGTAATCCAAATATTACCTCAAATATAGTTTTGAATTGTTTCTATGCTTATTATCCCTTTTCAACAAGACACTTTGGATTGTTGCTTCCCTAGTCACGATCATTGTCATTGGTATATATTTTGTTCTTTTAACATGCACATAATTTAGAGCATATAGCTTCTTACAATGTCTTTTCAAAATCAAATCTTGATTAAGTAGAATTGGCCACTTTTGATGGCATACATGTCTATACGTACTGTATAAATAGGTTAGATAGTTGTCTGAGCCAGTTAGATGTTAGCTGAGCATTGCTTGCAAGCACGTCTTCATGGTATAAATGCTACTGTGCCTATAATAAACCTATAATAAATTCTATTGTCTGTTTGTGAACAGGTGTGTCCCATGGTATATGTACCCATTAGCATCTATTTAATAAACACCTGTGTTGCTATGGTATCTTCTGTATATATATATATATTTGTGTCTCATTTCTGTGTACCAGTTGGTACCATAGCATATTTCTTTCCAGCCATTGTTTCCCCTGCAATTAGGAAAACTTTGAAACTGTCTTGCTGCAGTCAAGAACCACAAACTTCAAAACCATCTAAGAAAATTCTGTCAAGAAAACAGTTTTGAAGAAATGGGGTGCTGTTAGGGTTTTTATATAGCCACTAGTAAGAGAGGGTGCATAGGTCCTAGCTGGTAAGGCCACACAAGGAGCCTGCTTCAGGGCCGAGAAATTATTAAGATTTGGGTCTTTATAGATTTGAGGCGACTAACACATCAACAGTTTATGCTTTGGCTGCATCCAGTTAGGTGTTTGGAATTTGGCACCAAAGGTATAGACACCTCAGTGGAATCTCTCTATCTTTGCTTATGAAAATTAATAACGGTTGCTGGTTTTCCTTTGTTTCCAATTTGAGAAATAGGTATGTTTGGCCTGTTTGGAGGGAAACAAAGTAGGTATGCATTCTTGAAGGAAATGGCATCAAGGGCCACATGCCTCAAATTGGTGAGTGTAGATGTTTGCGGTCCAATGGAAGTAAAAATATTTGTAAATCAATGGAGGTAAAACTTTTATTTTGCACATAATATCATAATATGTGAAAGTGGGTTTACATTAAAATGCAATACATATATCTATAAACGATGTGCAATCAGTATAACCAGATTTATGTTGATAAAATAGTAGAAATCAGACCTAATTGCAATAGGGTATATTCTAGATTATTGAAATGTGCAAAGAGAGGGTTCTTACAAGAATACTGAATTGTCGCAAATCTGGGGACAACCGGAAGATGAAAACAGTTGGAAACAGGGGTAGACAACAAGGCAGACAAAACCCAGAAAATTCGGAGCCCACAAAGAACCTTTTCCGAATGACCAAAACTATACCACTCCTATCTTGGCACATGCCAAGACCATACTTGTACGTTCATGGAAATTGTAATATTCTACAAAACAATTTTGACAATCATGCTCCTGTACTTCTGGGCTCCAAAAACCTCGCTAATTATAATGCAACCTAAGATGCAATCATGTGCAATGCAAGTGTCCCCACTCTTATGCTTTCAGTGCATGCAACTTGTATTAAATGCTATATGCTCATTCACTAAATGCTTAACTTTTGCTTTTGGTATTGGGATACTGCTGTAATAAAATGAAATTCTTTGTTTTACAACTTCAATAGATAGATCTAGTGCAAGTGTTTTGTCCTAAATGCACTAATGTATTTATAGACTTATTGAATTAAAAAACAAGGTTCAAAAGGGCCCACAAGAAAAGGAGCCAAGTGCATGGCACTATGTTCCTGGTAGATTAGGTTTGTACTTTAACATTCTTGGCACAAATCTCAAAATAACCAGAAAATAGGGGGAAGAGAGAAACTAGGGAGATGGAAATACAGAGGAAGGGAAAGACAAGCAAGAACAAAGAAGAGAGAAACATAGAGAAGAATAGAAAGTCGACATGAGAAACATAAAATTGAAAGTCAAACGAAAGTTCAAGGAACATGTCGAAAACTAAGCAAACTCAAGAAGTACGTGCCAAACAGAGCATAATCTGAACTGATGTCCATAACACATAAATACACTAATACTATTGCAAATAACTAGCCTTGTACCAAATTAAGGGGCCTACACATACTTCCTACTTTTGTTGATGATTATATTAGGAGGATATGGGTGTAGTTTCTCAAACATAGAAGTGAGGTGTTTGAGAAATTCAACTAATTTAAAACTACCTGTAGAGGTTGAGTCAATTTGCAAATTAAGTTTCTACATATTGATAATGGTGGTGAGTTTTGTAATGAAGCATATGCTATTTTTTGTGCGAAAACAGTGTAAAGACAATTTTTTGCTCCTTATACGTTGCATTAAAATGGAGTTGTGGAGATGAGGAATCCAGTGGTGATGGAAATGACTTGATGTATGTTAAAGGGGTACGAGGATGCCTATGGAGTTTTGCACAGAAGTGGTAAACACAACTGTCTATATTCTTAATAGAAGTCCATCCAAGGTGTTGTAGAGGATCACACTATAGGAGGCTTGGGTAGGCAAGAAACCCAAAGTCTAGATCAGGGTCATAGTAAATTGGATAAGTCCAAGTAATTTGTCCTTGTTGGCTATAGTGAGCCATCAAAAGCATACATAGTGATGGGCATGTCTACTAGAAAGGTAATTATTAATAGAGAACTTGATTTTGATGAGGGTGATAGTGTTTTCAGTTCTAATTTTGAGTCTTTGCTAGCAGTAAATTCAGATTCTTTCTGTGTTTTGAGTCCTAATGACATGGCTTCGAATAGTTTTCAAAATGTGTAGGAGGTTTAAGATGTTCTAAGTGCTGATATGGGGCTGAAATGCCCATTGGAGAGGCTGATTTTCCCCTTGGACAGGTTGGTGATGATGCACGTTTAGATTTGATCAGTTTTGATTTAATTGAGCAGGTTGCACCAATAAACAAACCAACGTGGTATCGTACCACTTTAAGAGATTTAAAACATGATGAGATGGACATGTCTAACGCTGTCTCAAGACCAAAGAGAAGTGTTATGACTTACATTTGATGTTTGTGGTGATCCCGCTTTGTTGCTAATAGTGCGAGTGAGCCTTCTCATAAGGAAGCACAAAGAAAGTTAGAGTTTGAGGCAGCCATGAAAGCTGAGTATGATGCACATAACGCAAGGCTTGTAGCTTAAGGGGTTTACCTGACAGTTGGGGATAGACAATGAGGAGATATTTACAACTACAATGAAGATGAAAACAATTAGGTTAGTTACTGCCATTGTTTCTCATTTTCATTCGAATATGTTTTAGATAGATGTTAAAAGTACCTTTTTGAATGGTGACTTGATGGAAAAGGTGTACATGACACAACCAAAAGTTTTTATAATTGCAAGGAAGGAAAAACTTGTGTGGGGATGATGCTCTATGTGTCGCAACCAACCCCAATATATATATATTTTTGAAAACTACAACTTGCTGATCACAATTTTCTGAATCTGAAGCCTTGATTTAAGTCTGAGTACAGATGTTTATAGCAGCAGTAATATGTAGATATTTTTGCTAAAACAAAGAACAATGATTTGCAAACCCAACAACAACATATAACTCACACTAATATAAATTTCTAAGCAATTTATGACTGGTAAACAATGGCAGCAAACTTCAGAAATTTTATTGAAAATCTTCAGAATAATTACATAAGATTCAGACCTGTTAACATGCACAATAATTGATGTGCTTGAAGCGCCCTTGCCTGGAAAGGATTATTCATTGGTTGGAACCCCAAAATGTTGATGAAAAATGTCAACAATGCCTCCCAAAATGAGCCGCCGCACTACCTAGGGTAATTTGGCTCTAGAAAATAAATTGCAACCTCCAGAAAATGCAAGTGTATGCTTGAAATGATCGCCTTGCTCCAAGGAAACTTTTAAGCCAAAACCCACAAAGAAATTCCAATCTGATATGAAGTTATGAATGATTCTTCGAAATCAGGTCATGGCTGCGTTCACTCAGAAACTCCAAAAAATCTGCAACTATGATCACCCAACAACCCCACAATTGCTTGCCAAAGTTTAAAAGTCAAAACCCAACTGAAAGCATCAAAAGGGATCAAACTTCTCCATAATTACCTCTGGAATCTGCAGATATCTTCAACAATGAAGCTCCAATGGAGACCAATCTTTTACCAGCTAGGGTAGGTCTCTCACTACCGAAACCAACTACAAAGTCAAGGGTTTTCGTCCTCAACTTGCTTCAAAACTCTTGGGAATTTTCCAGCTGCCTTTTCAAAGTCAAACACATCACCAATATGCATAATGAGTCTCCAAAAAGTGTTTTATAATCTTCAATGATGAGTTAGGGCAAAACCCTAACTTAGGCGTTCCTTTTCTAATTGGCCAATTAAAATACTTTTAAACTTTAAAAAAAAAACTTAAAGTCATTACATTAAGTACTAAGGTACAAAAAGTGACCCCCTTTTATCCTCAACTTAAAATTAGAAATTTTCTTTTTTAATATCAAGTTTTGAGGAATAAAAGATTAAATTAAAATAATATAACCTTAGTATTAGCCTCCAAGCTGGAAATATTGTCAAAATAATCATCCAAGACCAATCGAATTCCCTTATCAACGCCATCTAGCCTACGAGAACTCGAGGATAGGCTAAAGGACACAAAAATGCATCAGAGGCTAAGAGGGGACATTACACTATGGGTTGAAGCAAACTTGAAGAGCACAACACACCAAATTGTATCATTTTCTGATTAATTAAAGTTTTAGGAGTCATCTCGATTACAATCTTTACCTCAAAAGTTCAGTGCATGATCAATCATTCTTATTCTTTATGTGAATGACTTAATCATTATAGGAAGCGAGACCAGCGATATTTAAAGTAGAATTAAATCTTTGCTCTAATATGTACAGACTTAGGTCCCCTAAATTATTGTTTATGGGTTGAATTCTTGCAAATAGATAGAGATGTGTTTATTTTTCAGGTAAAGTATGCAAGAGGACTAATAGAAAGATTCAAGATGTTGGATTATGAACCAATGGTGACCTTATGGAGGCTGGTTTGAAATTGACGTCCTTTAGTGATTTTGTTAAGTAGGTTGATGAATCACTTTATCAAAATTTGGTGGGTTGCCTAATATAGCTTTCTTCCACTAGCCCTGATATTCCCTGTGCTGTTATATGTGCTAATAGATTTCTTAGCTAGCCCAATGTTGACCATTGGAGGACAGCTAAGAGGATCTTGAGGTACACTAAAGGCACATTGGATTTTGGAATTTGGTATGGTGTTTCTGATGATTTTCAGCTGGTTGGTTATACAGATTCAATTTGGGCAAGATCAGTTGATAACAGGTAGTCAACAATTGGATATATCGTCAACAAGCTAAAAACAAAACATTGTTTCTGTCTTCAACATAAGCAAAGTACAAAGCTGTTATTTTGGCTGCAAGTGAGTCACTTTGGCTGATGATGATTTTGGCTCATATATTATTACATCAAGAGCAGCCTACATGTATATTTTCTTATAATTAGGGTGTGCTCAAATTGTTCAAAAATTCAGTTTTCCATGTGCGTGCCAAGCACAAGGTTCATTTCCATTTTATTCATTTGCTGGCCAAGATGAGATATTGAGCTGATATATTGTCCAACTTAGGATCAAGTGGCAGATACGTTTACAAAACCTCTTATGTATTGAAAAATTTATTAAATTGAGGGATGTAATTTTCATGATTTCATATATGACCATTAAGGAAGAGTGTTAGAATATTTAGTATAATGGTCATAAATGTAAGTCAGGGATTTATATTATAAAAGTATATTGACAAAGGAAATAAGTGCACAATAAGAAAATATAGAATTGTGCTTTATAAAAGTTAGTAATAAGTGAGGGTGCATTAGTTTATATTTTAACTAAAGGGTAGATGACATTCGGTTGGGTATCTCTCTTGCTTTATATATTCACCCATTTCATTTTTAATTTGATAAATAAAAACATGACAAAGCTGTCTCTCTATTTTTGAGTTTTTCTTCTATCTTTGTATGTGTTTCTCTCATAAGGAGTTGGATAATTTTTGCTCAAACAAGGCATTTTTGGTAACTCACACATGCTTACACTTCACAACAGGATGGGGTGGTGATTACACTAATTACGGTTTTTTTTACACAAAATAGGTATAAACAAGTTGCAATATAACAAATCTAAGTATGCATAACTAATACAAAATTCATATTTATCTAAGACGTTGAATAATGAAAATAATTCTAATTATTACAAATGTAAGCTAAAGCAAAACAATGAATTGACAAAGAGGTTAAGAAGTGATCACATCTTGACAAAGAGGTTAAGAAGTGATCACATCTTGACTGTTCCGTAAATCTAAGTTTGTATTCTAATTGTGTTTGATTTGCTCTCTAATTTTTGGACCTGTGCATTCCTCTGAGGCAAACTCGTATATGTATGGGCTTGTTCTGGACAAGCTCGATTGCTTCGGTTTTGTCCGTGTCACTAAAAGCATCTCTGTAGCGTTTTGAAGTTTGGGTTTTTTGGTGCCCATGCGTCGTGTCTTCCTGATTGCGACTGTATCTTCATTTCCCATATGTGCAAGGTAGAATATGATGTGGGGCTGAATCTTCACTTTGACCTAGCTTACACACTTTAAAACAAAACAAAAGTAATGGAGTCGGGCAACCGTTGTAGCAATGTTGTAAACTACTTATCTCACATGCACAAAATCAGACCTCCACGTATTTCTTGTGGTGTGTGAATGCAATAACTTGAGTATGGGTTTTAATCTCATCTTCCCTAGAAGTGATCAATGCAACTACTGAAATCTAATTACCCTTAGGATGTTGTAGAGAGACCAAGATGGATAAATGTTGCAAGTGTGCAGGATTTGATTCAATGAAGCACAAATTGAATGGAGAAGCTTGGCTCTAGGCTTGGCCCTTGGTGAAGTGGGGTGTTGAATGTCTTCCTCCTCTCCCTTCACTCTTTGGATTCTAGATACTCTTTTCTCTTAATGGCTTGGCAAGGCCTTGCATTTATAGGATGACCTAGGATGACTAAAACATGTTAGCTAACTTTTAAAAATACAAATGAGAAGGGTTAAGGATCATGACCAATGGTAACAAAGAGATGGACCCACAAAGCTATAAGAGACAAACCCTTAAAGGAATGGGTTTGGCTATGACTGGCCCATACAAATACAGGTTTGCCCAAGGGATAAGTTAGGCTATGTTTTTTGAGGTAGGGATAGCTTATGGATAAAATGTAGTCTAGATGTATAAATGGATACCTTTTGGATAAATGCTGAAATACTTTTAAGCTCTATGGATCAAATATAGACCTGGACGGGGTTGGGGCCATCCTAGAAATGGGTTGAAATGTACAAGGTTTTCAAATAAGTTGAATTGAGAATAAAACATGGGAATAAGGGTTTTATGCCAAATTTGGGTGTCTATAAGTGGTAGAACGGAAGAATAAAATTGTTTGGGAGATTATGATGAGATGCATGCTTAGAGAATGAACATGGATAGGTGTTATTGGGTCAAAGTAGTGAATACGACAATGCATTTACTCATTTGGGCACCAACAAAAGCTTTGGATAGTCTGACTCTCAAAGAAACATGATTGGGAAGAAAGCCCAATGTGAAGCATTTGAGAATATTAGGGAGCACAACCTATGTCTATATTCTGAAATAGAAGTGGAAGAAACTTGACAAGAAGAGTGTGAAGTGTATTTTTCTTGGCCTATCGATTGATTGAGCCTACAATACATAAGATTTGCATAAGCAAAGATGCACTTTGAATAATGTCTCAAGATCTTGAGGGGACTCCTCTTCTAGTCGTGAGAGATATCCCTACTTAGCACTTTGCTCTTCAGAGAGGATTGCTTTACGAGCCCCCACCAGACGTCGGCACTGTTGGTACCTTGAGACTAGGTTGCTCCTTTCTATTGACCTCTCTATTGACATGCTACCCCCTTTCATGTATTCCCTGGATGCCCCTCTTGGGCTCCTTCCCACTAAGGACGTCATCACTAGGGCTGCTAGAGAGGACATCTATAGACAGTATATCCAAACCACTTGGATCTCCCCCCGTGAGTTGCTTAGTTCCAAGCTTGCTTCTTGTGCCGATCATTTCTAATAGGTGGTGGACGGTATTATTCATCGCCCTCACTATCTCCAACGCCATTGGTCTCACAGCTTGAGGTTTCCCCTTGGCCAGATGAGAGTTTGTTCCCACTAGCTACTGGTTCAAACAAACCACCACATTCTCCTTCAAGACTTTGTCGTCTATGCTCCCTCCAGGAGGTGGAGGTCGAGGACCACTTTAATTTCCGATGCCCAATTTATTATGAGATATGGGGAAGATATCATTGCCTCTACAGAGACTCAGACAACACTCCAGGTACCTTCTTTAGTTATATTGATCAATGGTGCCTGGCTCTTTATCTTTGCGAGGTTGTCACGTTCAGGGACAAATCCCTACAAGAGGAGCCTAGGGGCTCTAGAGCTCCCATATTGATCACCTCTTTCTATCAGCCCACTCAAGTGATTGGCAACACTAAACGTCCTTTGGACATCGGTACATCACACATCATATTTGATAGATCAATTAGGCAGTGCTTCTCTCAGCGCATCATTATTATTCAGACTACTTAGATCTCCAAGCTTGCTATCTCTCAGCATCGTGGTCCTGCTCTGATCTGTTGGCATGGCTTTGCCCCCTTCTGGCGACATAGACCTACTACCTGCTCTTTGCCTCCAGACCACAGGGGCAAACTGATATTACTAGATTCTTTTCTACTACGGGAGTTACACCGGCCTTGGATGTTAGGGGAGATTCTAGAGGAAGCGGCCTTGGATGTTAGGGGAGATTCTAGAGGAAGTGTCTTGCTTCCTTCTAGGATCCCCCAACTTGGCTCCTTTGACCCTTTATACTCATTGGACAACATTATCAAATCTCTCACAGTGATCGATAATGGCCTAGATGATTCCTCCACTTTAGGCACAGACAGAGATATTCGATGAGATTTGCCTCCAATCTTCATTGACAAGTGCTCTTGGGGCTCTTGTTCGCCCCTCATTGCTATTTGTATTGATTCCTTTGCCACTTATGTTAGTGACACACTGTCCTATTTTGTCTTTGTACTTTTTTTCTTTGATTCGCCTCTAGGATTCTCTCTTCCTTGAACTTTCTATTGCTAATGGTTGTATCTTTCAGTCCCATTGACCTACTTTTAGTCATTTGTGGACATTAATATAATTTCTTTCTTTCTTTCTTGATCTAGGTAAGATAATCTTCAATTGATCAAATCCTAATGGATCGAGGATGGCAAGCTTTTGCTGAATTTGGATAGCATGTTCTTATTTGGTTTGTTGAAGAGTTCCTTGAACCTTTCCCGTGCCTCATACAAAGTCTTTTCATTGCAAATATAAAACCTCAGCTACTTAGAAATATGAGAGTTAATCCTACCAAAGGCAAGGCATCCACATAACAATTATGGAACTTGGGAAATTTCTCTTGATCACTTGGGGCCTTCTCTTAGGTAGTAGTTTGCTACCATCTATATGCTCTTCAACAATTCTTCCATTCTTGCTCCTAGAAATTGGTTGTGATCATTAAACATGATAGGATTTGAACAAGTGTCATTTTCTAAGTCTTCAAAGAAACCTTTGATATCTCAAGAACATGAAGACTCCACCATTGTGCATAGAGATTGAAGGGACCTTTTCAATGCTTCGAAGGAGAACAAAAATAGAGTTTATATGCCTTATTTATGGACTTGGAAGGTCAAGTACTCGAAACACATTTCTCAATATAGTAATTTGAATTTCAAAAAATAAAAAAAATCAAAAAAATGCTAGTGCACTTGCATGTGCCATCGATGCCTCCTAATGCATTGGAATATTCCTACTAAAACTCTACCACTTGTTCTCTTTAGATTTGTTGGTCTGTTGTTGATTGGATTGACAAGAAACTAACTCTGCAATTGATGTTGATCGAGTGATAATGAGGCACCTATAAATATGAAAAATGTGGGTTTCAATTTGAGGTCAAACAGTCACACTATGACATGCCAACCAACAAATGAATCACTTATTACCTCAGTGGATAGAGCTACATAATAGAATCTACGTGGACCACTCATAGGTTGCCTTGTGTCACACAAAGAGGTGCACTGATGTAAACAAGTGATTTCCCTTCCCTAAGGCAAGTGGTGCATGCCAAGTGACATCCTCTTTAAAAGGGTGGTGCATGCCAAGTGCATTGCCCGTGGGCTTATGCCTTTATACATCGAGCAATGTTTTTGTTAAGTGATGCTATCGAGGGCAGGCCCATGGAACACCTCTCCTAGAGTAGAAAGTCCATTCCAATAGTTTCCCACGCCTTGAAAATTTGTTATTGCCCGATCACTACTCCACCGATAGTTTTTTTTGCTTGAGCTACTTTTTTAGCATATCGTTTGCCACCCAATGGCTACCTATTCCTCTGATTGCGCAATGTTGAGTGGTGTGCTAAAAAAGCTTGACGCCCAAAATTAAATTTTAATTTTGCTAATTATATGCAAAATTAGTTGAAAACTTCAATAGATGATTTGAGGGGTCAAATAGAACAATTTTTTGACAAATTAAAAGGTGGCCTTACCTATATTTTTGACAATGAAACAACTACCACAGACCCAACCATCTGCAATCACCCTAGTAGACACAAATGTATAGGTGTCTTCTATACATACAAAGGGTCTTCACACCATTGACAATGAAACATCTACCATGGACACAACAACATGTAATCACCAAGCCTCATTACATCTTGCATTAGCTAGGATTAAAAAAAAGGGGAGGTTACCCCTTAGGCTCTGATACAATGTTAGAACATATAGGGGATTTCAAAATATCAAATAGGCTTCACCATGCACAAAAGAACACGAGAACCCAATATGTTGAGCTAATAGATTTACCAAGCTACTTGTTGCACAAGAATATAATGATTTGAATTGGATAAAAATGAGGTACACGCCTTTTGTATATATCATAGGCATATACCACGCCTAATGATTCACTACTATAGGTTGGACTCGTCATATATACTAATATTATTATCGCCTCAACAAATTGATTGGGACCTAAAGCAATGACCTCAAGGATTACCACAATTTGGTACTACAAGGGGACTTGATAAGTTGAGATTACTTCAATGTGCAATCCTTAACACTCACACTATATAAGTATTAACTTCAAGGATTACAACAATGTGGTATTACAAGGGGACTCGATAAGTTGAGATTGCCCGAGTGTGCAATACTTGTACTAACACTAGATACAAGATATGAGTTGTTATCCTAATCAAAGAGGTGAGTTGTCATAGATATGGGGCCTTATTTGCAATGCCTTTTCTCAATTGGAAATAGGAATGTGCATAGAAGCTGCAAACATAGGTGGTGATTTGGACAAAAGTTGGAGTAGGGTAGTTCTAAAGAGGTATCTTGACATAGAATATTCCAACAAACAATGATAAGGTAAAATAAGATGATATTTAAGATCCTTTAGGCCAAAATGGCTTGTAGAACTTATCAAAGAGTGATTACTTGTTTAGAAGGTTGTTTCTATGAGAGTTTAATTTTAAATGAGATTTCCTCAACATTGTTTAATTGTCTTGGTTTAAGGTTTCATTTACTAGGCTATGAATGCAAATATTTATGTAATTGTGCTAAATATCATCATATAGTGGTTACTTTAAAATGAAATGGTGTTTCATTTGCTACTTCGTTTAAGTTATATGCCTCACAAATTTTTTGTTCCAAGGTTTCTTGGAGATGATCCATTTACCCGTTTCTTTTTTTTCCATTGGAAAAAATTCGTAACTTCATATTAATTAAAATTTGACATTACATTCCGTAGATGCAACTACATTCCAAAAGAAAAAAGAGGACAAATAAGGGAAAAATATGCAAATCCCCACACCACAAGAGGAAGGAGCAGTGCGAAAAGTGAAGTGTCTAGTTCAAAGGAGATCTATAATGGCACAAAGCACAACCAACGGCCCAAAAGCAGAGACAGATAGGGAAAACAAACCGAAGAAAACCCACAAAGAAGTCCATGGGGCGATCGACGACTCACCATCAAAACAATGTAAGCAAAATCGAAGCAACATTAAGAGGCCAAAAGCACATGTTGATGGAAACAATGGGAGGGTTGTTGGAAACACCCCCAATCCAAAACTACGAAGTAGAGCAAGGAATCGGATAATGTCAAGAAACCACCCAATATGAAGATATCGAATTGAACAACACTGCAAGAAACCAGTTCTCAAGTGAAAACCGGTCTACATGGGACAAAGATTTAAAAAGCCGATGTGATTTAGTAGATCCAACCATAGCGTAAGACCAACCAGATCACTGAGCAAAAGCAAGAAACAACCAGCCACATAAAAGAATGAATCAATGGAAATTTAGACCTCCAACATCGATTTGAGATGAAATTGTGGGTAGGCATTTTCACGATACACATTAATGACCCAAAGATCAGGGTCCAAGCATGGCCCCTCCTTGGAAAGGGAGTCAACTTTAGAGTTTAGCTTTGTGTAGACATGCCAAAAGGAGATGGCATCAAAGGAGAGCGACGTTGTAAGTAATAGTGAAAATGGGAAGAAGACAGATTTTCCATTTTAGAGATACCCTTTAACCAATTGAGGACAGCCATCGAGTCCCCAAAGATCGGCAATGTTCCCACTCTACTCTCATCCACAACCCTGAGAAGAAACTTCAAAGCCATAAGTTCAACAAATTTATTTGTTCCATGTCCCAGGCTTGCCTTGAAATAGTAGAAGTGTGTGGAGTTTAAAAAAGGATACCATCAACACCACAAATAGGAGGGGTGCCTTGACAAGCACCATCAAAGCAACCCCAAACTCCGGAGTAATCAATGGGAGAATGTAAAAGTAATCATTGTCTAGGAATTTTCCGAGTGATTTTGAAGTGCCCAAAAAATGAGCCAAATTTGGGACAGACATTGAAATGTAGGAATGATTGTGCCTTGGAGGATGGGAGCATTCCTTGCAAGCTACATACCTCAAGACACAATCAGAGGTAAAGCCTTGGAGGATTTGAGCTTAGATCTCTTAAACCAATTATTCAGACAATCAACAATAGTAAGGCCTTGCCAACAATTTCTCACCCTTGTAGATGCCCCCAGCTCGACCCAAATCTTAACAACATATGGACAAGTGATGAAGAGATGATTCATAGTCTCCAAGGATTGAAAACATAGATCGCATCGCCCCGGGTCGTGTCAGTTTCTTTTTTAAAGAACTCATGGTCCCAAGAGCTTTATAGTTTAAGGAAACCCACATAAAGATTTTAGTTTTGTGAGGCGCTTTAATCTGTCAAAGTTTTTTCCACTACTACTGTCTCACATTAGGGGCATCATCGAGGAATTTGGACTTGTAACCTAATTGCATTGAATATTCCCTGAGCTTAGGGTTCAAGGACCAAACCAACTCATCATCCTCGATAGTGGGTCTAATATGACTCCATTTCAATCTTTAAACATATGCATCCCATCTTAAGCCAGCTTCCCGAACCAAGCCCAGTGAGAGTGCACTTTTCCAACCTTGTTGCCATGGGTTTGTGAGTTTTTGGTCTTCTGCCTAATACAAAAAAGAAATTCTCAACACCTCCAAGATATCAATCAAATCCTTAGGAAGTTTATAATCAACATCACTACCCACCCAAGGATCCATCCCCACTTTGATTTTAGTGCAAGACCCCACCTTCCAGTTAAGCCAATTATCGATGACAGGGAAGATTTGAACAAAGGCTTTCCACATAATAGATGCATTGAGGATACAATTGCATAAAGAGATAGGCTGAAAATCATCAAAACAGGCTGGGATGTCCTTAGATATGAGGGCAATGGAGGTGGAATTGACGGCCCCAATAACTCTAAGTAGGTCCTCCCCAAGCAAATAAAAAAAACACGGAAGAATTCAACCGATCAGCCATCTGGCCCCAAACTCTTGTCTTTTTGAAATTTATTCAGAACAAATAACAACTCTTCCTTAGTGACATCCACCTCCAGCCTCTCATGACCAGCCTCATTGACAAAGCTAGGAAAGAAGAGATTTTTACAATCTCCGCTATGTTCACCTGATCAGGTTCCTTATATAGTTTTTGAAAATGTGAGACACCCAGTTTTGCTATCTCATGGAAAGTCTGCATCGTGGAGCCATCAGATTTTTGCATTTCCCAAATAGTGTTCTTGTTTTTGTGATGTCTGGCAAAATTTTGAAAAAACTTTGTATTTTCATCACCATTTTCCAGCCATAGTGCTTTGCTTTTTAGCCACAATTGAGCTTCTATATGCGCTAGTTGTTCACGCAACTTCAATTCCAATGCCTTGACCCTGATTTTGGATTCCTTGTCAAAATCTTGATCAATGTCATGACCATATATCATAGCAAGCTGATTTTCCAAAGAGAATATCCCTTTCAGCCACTTGACGTTTGATGGTAGCCCAAGTAGCAACTGCCTTTTTCACTCTCTTAAGATTTGTGGCAAATTGTAGACTAGCTGATTCCAAGGAGCAAACATCAAATACAGCGCACTCCCCTTGGACCAGATTAATGAAATTTGAATCCTTCATCCAAGTCAGATTGAATCTAAAAATGGACTCGAAGGCTTTTTGTCCCTTTTTCAATCTGCATCAGAATGGGAAGATGATCAGATTCACCACTTGTAGATATTGATGATATGATTTTTTCAGAGGCAATTAAAAGGGAATGTGAGATTAGGAATCTGTTTAGCCTTTTGGCCACACTATATGGCCCAATTCTCATGTTCTGCCAAGTGGGAACCAATTTTACAGGTTCCAAGTCCACCAAAATAGTATCCTCAAAGTTTTGTAAGAAGTAATCAGCGAGTGGATCCATTCTTGTTGAGACCCCTCACTCCTCCGCTCTCTTGGTGGTGAAATTTATATCTCCCCCAATAATAGAGTTTTCAGCTCTCAAGAAGTTTTGATCGAATAATTCATCCCAATATGCCAATCTCTCCTCATTAGGACCATAAATATTGAACACGTTTTTTTTTACCAAGCTCCATAAAGTATAGTTCAACTCCAATACCGGAGTGAAGAAAAAAGGAATTGACCATCCTCAAAGAGGTGGTTCTCCATCCCGAAACCAAACCACCGGAGCTGCCATTGGAGTCAGATGCCAAAAAGCCTAGTCCTTTAGAAAATTTGACAAACCCTCAATGACCTTACCCCTTTCCCCTTTGGTCTCTTGTATCATAATCATGTCCGGCTTGTGAAGATGAAACAATCACCTCAAAGCAGTTTTTTTGGAGGGATTTCCCAACTCCTCTTATATTTAGGGACAAAATGAGCATGATTAACAATTTGTTGGGGTTGTCTCTGCTCTAAGGGCTCCTAAAATAATTTTTTACTTACCCTAAAAGATTTCTTGAACTGTTGTGTTTTTAGCTTGAGTTATCTGGGAGGGTTGACGTTTATGCAAGTATAAACAAGTATGACTCAACATATTTCCCAGACGACCTTCAATACTTTAATCTTTGTAGGCTTGAGCCTCTATGCAAGATCTTAATGGATATCGCAATTGGCTAGAAGTGGATAAAGAATCAACATAGATCAATTCAAGAGAGCTCCACTTGTGTCAAGGATTTCTCCATCCGTGGGTCAAAACCCGACGACCACCTCTTAATGGTAAGTGGTGATGACCCCCAAAACCATCTCCATGCCAAAATTAGATTTACATCTTTCAAGGATTTGAAAACAAAGGCAAGTCAACCCTTAACTAAGATGTGAGATATAGGAGAGTATCCAAGGAGTGGTCTCCAGAATTGAGTCATCAACTTATCTAAATTTTGGACAGAGATTCTTTGCCTAAAATAACAATACGTTAGTGCAGTATTTGCTAGCTCCATGACATCCTCGCCAAGAACAAGGAGAACTTCCCTGCCCTCCCCCCTAGCTTTACACACCTTTTGTCTTTCCTCCCAGAAGTCATCTTTGGGATATCTAAGTTCTTATCCACCATAGGGAATTGTGGAGATAGCCCAATATTGGACATATCTTGTGTTTGTTGTAGTAGATCATCCACCAATCTTATAGAACAACCAATGTTTTCTGTAGAGTTTCCCAGTTGCTCAATATCTTGAGAAGGCAAGTCTTCTTTGATTGAGGAAGATATATTAGGTATACAAAAAGCGGCGGAGCCCCCAAAAAGTCCTTGGGTCCAAGGAGCCATAAGTTTTCTTGATGAAAAGTAATGAAATTCAGTTGGGGTGGCTATTTCTTGCCCCCTGTAACATCGATAAAAGCATAGTTTACCATTGCTTTTCCTTTTTCAGCCAAACTACTGTCACCAATCCCACCATCGAAACCGCTCATAAGGGAGGAAACCTGTAAAATGTGTGATTCTTTCCCATCTTTGAATCGGGAAAGCCTGAACCAGCCCTGTGGGGTAAAAAATGTCCTCAAATATCTAATGAGAAAAAGGACCTCCATCAAGGGGATCATTAGGATAGTCCACAATTGTCAAGGAGTTCAGGGTCTAAGAAACAATGTCTCCAAGTCTCTGATTCATCCATCAAAAACTAGTGTAAATGTAGTGTGCAAAACTACATCAATCCAATGGTCATTAGACTAGGCCATGAGCAACATGAGTCACCAATGGACTATTAGATTTCCCACTATGCTACCTTATGTGACCAGGTATCTTTGAACTCTTGTTGACAAGAAACCTACCACTAAGAAAGCATAGATGAGACAAGGAAAGATTGTAGCGTCAATGTCAAAGATATGTTTATAAAAAAAAAACCAAAGACCGCACACCCAAGATGGCAAAAACTGCGAAACTAAAAGAAGACGAACAATTCCTTTGTAGAGCTATTGAAGTGTTTCCAGCGTACCATACAAAGTGACATTTGCAATCTATAACCTCAAAATGAGAGAAGCAAAGAAAAAATTAGGAATGGAATCGTAGAAATCTTTCAAACAAATGTCGAACAATTGCTATCCAAGGACATTCCTCTAATAGGCAATTGACATGCAAGAATAGATGCTCTCCTCATTGAATCCAATTTTGCCATGCCCTTTTGATTATCTCGATCAATAAGAAAATATTTCAGAGGTATTTTTTCAAACACTTGATGCGCACCCTATAGTTATTTGGAACACCAAAATAGCCGACAAGTTTAGTAGCAAAGAAACATTCTCATGCTGTCCAATCAGCTAGTCTTATTAGTGGATTAGTCTGAGGGGCTCGATGTTATTACAATCCTGAAAACAGTGAATCTTTTGTACATGCATCCGACAAACTGTTAGAGGTTTAGCTATTGAAGTACTTGACACAAATAACAAATCATCTCCTTGAATCCTTATTGAACCAAGAGTCAAATCAATGTTTTCGGCCCAAATGATGGCTGATTCTTTATCAAGTTTGTATTTCACAAGACCTGTCAAGCGTTGTTGACCCCTCCCATTCGACATGGATCAAAGCATGATTGTGGATGGTAAATGTTGATAAAGCCAAAGTTAAGATTGTCACATATAACAATACATCATTTGTCATCCTACTCATTGCTTCTTCCACACATACCTTTCACTTATTAACAATCCACTCAACAATATTTAAACTGCCTTCCCCTATAGCGATGTGTGTGTTTCCACTAAATGTCAATCCGTGCAAGACACACAGGTGCAGGCTTTTAATGGCATTCAGGTCACCATTCTAAGAAGCAAAAAAGCCTTCCTGATTCATCCTCTACCTTGTCTCTCTGTGTCTTTGCTCTAGTCAGACAAAACCAGATGCATCATGGTAAAAGGGTCCTTGGAGAAGGTCATTTCCATTTGCATTACCTCATGTATCTCCATTTACTAGTTTCACTATGTAGTTCATGTGATTTGGTTATTTAATTTCTGACCACGATTTTCTTTTGAGGCTAGTTACCTTATGTGGGTAGGTGGAAAACTTTAGGACCAAATCGTCAATCCAGCCCCTATGTATGTCCTTTGGGTGGCTAACTGAGTTGTGTCGTGTTGTGTAACACAATCTCAATCTCAATCTATGCTGGTTCAATGATATTGATCGGCACTACACTTCGTTCCTTCCTACTGCATGTTGTTCCCACCTACTGCACTTCCTATTTTTTCTGCTGATCTCCTTTGATGAAATCTGCCATGTTGCACTAAGTTACCTACGGGGGTGTGTATACTGTCTGGGAACACTTTGGGTGAACACCCATCTGAGCAAGTAGGGTCAATGGTTCAACATTTAGGCGGTTTTAGGGTTTGATTGTATTCTTACAATATCGGCGTTAATTTGATGTCTTTAATTTTTTCATCTTTCTAAGAGGTTGTCAATGATTTTAGTTTGGATGTTTGATTTAGATTGTTCATATATGTCAATGCTAGATCATTATAGATGTTCCAATGCTTCAATTATTTATCTACATATTTTTGTCAATATTTTTTGTAGCTGTAGATGAGTAAAGCATGATTGGTTGGCAATTATGAATGCCTATCTAGCCGTAATTATCTAACTTGTATAAAACATAATGTTTTAAGGCTTCACTTTCAATTGATAGCATACTTACATTTATGAGGAGGATAGGGTAGAGTGTAATACTTTTAATTTTGAAATTATCGATGTTAAGCTTCCAAGTTTCACAATATGTGATTCAACCTTATACTTTGCAACCATAGATGACAATTGATGTTACCATGTTATAGAATAATGTTTGCTATATATCCCGATTCTAGAGTTCAACATTTTTACAGTTGTTTTGAAAGCTATAATAGGCCTTCCAACTTGCATAAATTCATCTTTCAATAATTAAGTTTCAGTTCAATTTATGATGAAGATCAAGTGCCAGTTATTTGTAGGAATATTTACCATCATACTGTACCTGTCGCAAAATGTTTGAAGGACCCTTATGATACATGTAAAAGATTCTATGTTTGTAGTAACCAAGTGTCAAGCTTACAATGACTATTCGTTGGGGGAGTTGTGGAACAATACTCTCCATATTTCAAGTCAATTATCTCCAATATAGTTGTAGATATTAGTGAAGTACTTTCCTTAGGAGCGCATTCACCAAAAGAGCCCCAAATAAGACCGCCAAATAAATGTAAAAAAAACTAATATCTAACTCTCCAATTGCTTTTAGGGTGTTTTATGGTAAATTGGTTTAGGTCAAGAGACACTACATTAAACCAAGAAAACAAGGGCACAAGACATATCTGATCTAAATACAGTAATGAAATAGTCAATACAAATCTGAAATGTGCAAAACAGGAACTTAATTCAACTTAAAACTTGACAAAAGAGTTTTGTATAGAAATTTCAGTATTCTGACTAACCTGTGTACTGGCAGTGGCTGAAAATGATGAAAAACAGGCCCTGAAGCAGTTATGAAGTAGACCCCCCAAAAATGCAGGGATCTGATGATGCACAAAAATGACTACTTTTGAACTGATTTGATACCTTGCCGTTTGGTTCAAACCTAGTTGTCTAGTTCGAATTGTAAAAGTTGTTGGATTTCAAAACAATTTTTTGAGTATTGTTTGTCTGCTCGTGCTCATAAAAAACATCTCAGCTTCTCAAAATTTATCATGGATCTTTCAGAAGTGTTTCTCCTTTTTCTCAGCGCTAATCAACTCCAAGAGACCTTGCAAAGAGCATAAAAAACAAGAATAGTCATTGGGGGGACTTGTCTCAGTCAGACCCCCTAATTTTAGATAGTTTGGCAATCAACACTCATACAGTGCAACAAACAATCTAGTGCAATTTGAAGATCTTGGCTCTTATCCCTATGTATGAGATGCAAGCCACTAGTAGGTTCTATATGTGCTTTCATTATTTCTTTTGTGTATATCATATTGTTCAAATGAACTCCTAGGCTTTCTTTATTTATAGATTTGTTTTGAAATTAAACTAGACGTTATGCACACACAAGTCGACTTCCACAAGATAAGGACCTAAAAAGGAGGGAAAGGGGGAATGCATGTGCACATGACTTAGAGGGGAGTTATACCATAAGATAAATTGAAGATAAAAGTGGATTTTAAAAATAAGCTGAGGTGAACTAGAAGATCCCTGATAGAAGGTTTTTTTTTTAAAAATACGTCGAGGTGAGCTAGAGGGTGCACATTAAAGGGAGATTTCACTGAATTGAATTCGACAAGAGGACCCATAATGCCTAATTTAAGCCAAATATGCAACATAAGCCCAAAACATGCTAAATCAATGTAATTCAATACTAAATAATGCTGTAGGACCATTTCTAGGTGTCTACAGAGGGCAAACTAATTGAAGTTGTGGGCATTGTTATGACAATTGAAGATATGCTATATTTCAGCTGGTTTTTGTGACGTCTTAAGAAATCTCCTTTAGTATTAGAGGTATAAATTTTGCTAGGCAACAATAAAGTGGTATATTTTTTCTATTTGTATTTCTTGTTAGTTTATATAAAGGGTAGAGGAAAACACGAAGTTATTTACCTCCGTGATATGTGAAAAGACCTTTCAGCCTTAGAATGTCTTAATTTTTTTATATGTTGATAGTTTGTGGAAGACTAGTTTTGGGTCGAGCATGGTGCCTATGCCTGCCCTTGGAGGTTTGTTGGCCTAAGTTGGGGTCCATACCTTCTTAGGAAGGTTTATTTTTGTTTTCGACAGTAATAATTTTTTTTTTGGATACTTTTTTCAAATCTTGGTGTTTTGAGACTACTCTTTTCTTCCTTGTCTTTTATTTTCCCCAAGTGATGCAAGGAGAGCTATTTGGAAGTTACATACTAGCAAAGTAGCTGATTGTAAAGGGCTTCGGGGGGAGTTCCTCAATGATGGTGTAGACTTGCTTGCCTTCCCTACAGCAGGGACTGTTCAATGAGGGTTGCTTGGGGTTCCCCCCTCTTCGTTGCAGCACATTATCCATTCCATTCAATAGTCAGGGGATAGTTTTAAGCCAAATAACTACAAGACTATAATGATCAGATATTCATTTTCCAAGTTTTATGCTATGGTATTGGACATGCAGGATTGAGGAGAGACTTGACCCTATTTTTACTCTTTGGGCTATTATAGAGGAGGCTCATCAATGCTCGTCCAAAGTCTTGTTGCTTTGTAGTAGTTAGGAAGGACTTTGACTCAGTTTGAAGGTACCTGCTTTTTCAGAAGTTGCATGATATCGATATTTCTGATTCCTTCATTACTTCCATCATGAGACTGTATGAGTTGATTATTGGCCAATTTTGGATGCCCCATGGTCTCCGACTCTGTTAAGAGGGGCACACTCTCTTGCCAAATCTCTTCGGTATTTACATAGACGAGCTTGAGGATTTCTGTTGACAACATACCCATGTTGATGATGGTTGTATGTTACATTGTGTTCTGATTGCCATACTTTTTGCCAAAGATGTGGCTCTGCCCTCTCTCTCTCCGAATGGTCTACAGAGAAAACTTGATGCTCTTGCTCACCTTTGTGTGCTTCGCTAGCTGGTAGTCAACCTTAGCAAGACTAAGGTCACAGTATTCAACACCTCCAAGGATGCCCTTTCTAGATTTCGGTTCCTCTACAAAAGGGAGCTTATGGAGATAATGACAACTTACACCTACTTAGGTGTGTAGTTTACTATACCTTCTTTTAGTTTAATGTCTACCTCACAATCATGTCTTTGTAAGGGGTATGCCTCACTTTCTATTTTTGAGCACCCATGCTTTCAGATACATATTCAGGATCACTTAAATGATGTGCCTCATCATTGTTATGATTAAACCCACAACTCTTTACCCAATGAGTGGAAACGTATTGAGAGGGTTCAAATTATCACGATTCAACATATGATCCGTTGCAAATAGATGGTTCCCCAGTGCATTATCTAGGCCTAGTTTGTTTCCCAACCCTTTTACCTCGAGAGTATCTTGAGGTTTACTTCCTACATTTCATTGACTTTAATCGTTAGGCGATTCAACCTCTTATGATAAGAGATGCCCGTATTTGGCCCTTTGTTCTTCAGAGCTGGTTACACATGATGCCTTGCAAATAAACAGTTCCCTAGTGCATTGTTCATGTTGATTTTGTTGCCCAACCCCTTTGCTACGAGAACACCTTCAGGATTACTTTCTACATTTCATAGACTCAAATCCTTGGGCAATTCAATCTCCAGTTGCGAGAGTTACCCATTGACCTTCTGCACTTCAAAGCTGGTTGGCTTGGGTCTTACTAGGTGTCAACGTAGTTTGTATGTTGAGACCAGCTTGCTCCTTCAATCCATGACTATCTCTATTAATGGACTACATCCTTAAAGATGCTCCCTGGATGCACCTTCACATCATCTTCTCTCAAAAGAAGTAATCGATAGAGCTGTGAGAGAGGATACATACCTTAACCATCCTGTTTGACCAGCTGAGGTTGTGCTTCCATCAATTAAAAGTGGAGACGAATCACCTTTTTCTGTGGAGTGAAAGGATGTGTTGCCTTTGTTCTTTCCATTAGGTTGAGATTGAGGAGCACTTAAATTTTAGGTGTCTCCTTTACTATGACATTCAAGAGAGAGAGCATTTCTGTTCAGAGACTTAGGCGGTTCTCTATCCACCTTTAAATACCATGATTAGAGATGTTTGGCCCTCCTCCTTCAAGAGGAGATCACTTTCATGCATAAGACCTTGTAGGCAACCCCTAGAGCTAGTGGGTTGATTATCTCCTTTTAGAGCATTGTCTCAACCGTTGCAGGCACTAAGAGCCCTTTAGATGCTGTTGATTCATGCACAAAGGGGTGCAGGGCAGCAAGACAACTCTTATTCTTGCATAACACCACTAGGGTGCCCTGGCATTCATACCCCCTATAGGCATTGTGGATATACTTCATTTCAGCATTGGGGGCCTTCTAAATGCGCTGGATTTCAGTCATGGTTGTTGGGGTATGTCTGCACTACTAGTTTCTTCTTTGCCACTAGGTGTTCCTTGGTTTTGAATGTTATGAGACATTCTATAGGGAGAACCATGCTTCCTCCGAGGATTGTCCAGACCGGCTCCATTAGCCCCAACCTTTCTTTGATGGACATTATTAGGTCTTGCATTGGCGATTTCGCAGTGGGCGACAATGGTGGTGTTGGTTCTTGTTGCCCAAGCCTTGCTTCAAACATGTGACAATGCTGTTTTTCATCCTTGGTCACATGTTTTGATTTTCCTTATCCCCATCTTTCATTCGAGGGTCCTTCCCTCACTTGGTTAACTATACTTAATGGTTGTGGTTTGGTAGTTATAACCATTTTTGTTTACCCTCTTTCTTTGTTTCTTTGCTTTCGCTTTTGCATTTTTGTGATTAATTACTTTAATAGCCGAGGATCTTCTTACCCAAGTTGATCTCAAATGTAACTGGTTATACTTTTGAGCCCCGTTGACCTATTAAGTGCCCTTTGGATATTGTGGATTCGCAAAGGGCTACAAAACAATGAGAAAAGGCTCATCCTTGCATACCACTACTAGGGCAACCCAACCTTCTTAGTCTTAGGTTTGTGTGGGTAGGTGCATGTTACCAATTTCTTCTTTGCAACCAGGTGTTCCTCGGTCTTTGATGTCATGGGAGGTTCTATGGGGATTACCTTGTTTCCTTCTAGGTTTGTCCAGACATGCGCCATTAGCCCTGGCCATTATGTAAAGGACATAATCAAAGTCTTGAATAAGCGATTTTGCATTGATTGACGATGATGTTATTGGTTCTTCTGGCCCAAGCCTTGCTGCAAACATGCAACAACATTGCTTTTCATCATTGGTCACATGATTTGATCTTTCTTAGCTCCATCATTCAGGGGTCCTTTGCTTAAGTGGTTAACTATACTTAGATGTTGTGGTTTTAACCATTTTTGGTTTACCCTCTTGCTTTGTTTCTATGCTTTCGCTTTGCATTTTTGTGTTTAATAACTTTAATAGCCTAGGGTCTTCTTATCATTGTTACCTTTGCCATTTGCTTTTATTGATTGCCTCTCCACTGAATTAATATTTTGTGCTTATATCAGATTCTGTTTATTTGAAGCTATTTATAATTTTAATAACATTAAAAGATATTATGCTAATTGTGGTAATCCATTACTTGGACATTTCTTGCTTTGCTTTCTAAAGGTTTTTCTCCATTTGATCTGTGACTAGTATTGTGAGATAATTTTTAGTAGCCATATTGGTATTTTTCAACAGGGGCTTACTTAAGTTTTACTTTTTTTTCAGACTTATTTATGCAGGAAAGCAAATGAATGATGATAAAACAGCTCGGGATTACAATATTGAGGGGGGCTCAGTTCTTCATCTTGTGCTTGCCTTGCGTGGTGGCTTTGGTCCAATTTAAAGAAATTCGTCGCCTTGTGCTTGCCTTGTGGGGTAGCCCCAGTCCGGTTTTAACAAATCATCTTATTACAAACAATTTCCATATTATAAGACCACGGGTAGTTATATTCTGAGATAGACTTTTCTACTGTCTTTAGAGAAAGTCAAGGACCTGCTTTTTACATCTTGTTTTAAGTACACATTATGTTATGCTTGCAGACCAAACTAGAACTCTCTGTACATTGGAAGAAATAGATGAAATTCAGCTGTTTGGGTTTGTTCTTTTTGTGGGATTATGCTGAACCAAGAAATGCAATTTTGCACGGACTCTTCATGCAAGAAAATTACAATATGGGATGAGTTGTTATATCTGCAGTTCTTCAATTGGCATATTTACTTGTAATTGTTTTCTTGCTTTTATCCCCACTGCTGCTAAAAGCCAAAGAGCGATGATTTCGTTTCTGCAACTGGGAATACATGATTTAATCATTACTCTCATGATTGCTATCATTTTAAAAATCCCTTTATTTTGATTTCCTTTCTTAGTCAAGGAATCTGCATTATCATCGGTTAGTTTCCTTTTCAAGTTTGAGGAGATTTTTGAACCTTGCTTTCAGCACCTGGACAATAAGGCCTTTCGGATGGGACAATTAAATCTGTAACTCAGTAACTCATTTAAAGAGAGTTAGTTTTTGATAGCACTCGAGGCTATAATTGGCAGGTCCTTAAATGTTGTAACAACGAAAGGTAATGCTACGGGACTTTTGACCCTTGTGACCATGTTAAAAGAATAATATAATAAAGTCGCATGTAGAAAGGGTTAAAAATGGTTAATGAAAGACATTATATAGACAAAGTAATATAATGAGAAAATGAAAAGTTGCATTGGTTCTTGGCCGTATACTTGTTCTCCTTGGACATGGGCATACAGAAATCTTTTGGTAACGGTGGGCATTGAGGGGCATGTAGGGCATGTCCAATCAATGATACATGTTATACCTTGGATGGTAGCTGGTCAGGGCCAAAGAGTTTTGAAATTTATATTCCTTTTTGTGGGCATGGTTTAAGGGATTTTGCATATGGCCACAAAGGGAGAGTAGAGCCTCTGCCTCTGTCTCTGTGTCTGCGTCTGCGTCTGCCTCTTCCTCTTCCTCTTCCAAGAGCATAACAATTATATATTCAAAGCTTGAATTAATGCAAAGATGTTTGTTTCTATGAAATATACAAGCCAATGATTATAAGAGCTTGCATCAGTCTATGTTGTAGAATTTATTATGTTGAAGTCCTAAAATATTAAAATAGAAGGACCATTTTAATTGTTTTGGATCAAACTTTGGGAAATCAGCCTTGACAGGGAAGCCATTAAACCCCCTTAAAATGAATAGCCAAAAATTGCTAAATCTATGTTAATACTACCTAGGTTGGATGTTGCTAGAAGAGATGCCGGGGTCATTTCTTGTGGAAGTTGGGGCAAATGTTTTGTCTAACGGAGGGGTCTCATGGAGGGGGCTAGTGCTCCTGATTTTACTGGGAGGCTAGCCTCATGGAAGACGTTGGTAGCCGTTGCAAGGAAATTTAGAATCCCCCAAAAAGTTGATATGATTTTTTTTGACTACAAATACGAAATGAAGAGGGGTCCATAACTATACTGCACCCGCTTTTGGTATTTTAGCAAAATTATAATCTGACGAGGTAATGATTGATTATTCAATTTTTCTATTTTTAACTTCAAAATATTTAACAAAAACTTGATATGCAGGGCTGTAATTGCACTTGAAAATACTATAACATGGAACTATTCCTCTCTAAAAACACTCGTAAATCTTGTGTACAACATTTGCATCATAAATTTTGGAACCCCCTTCCATGGGACCACTAGGTAAGCAAAAGGCCTTATTTCCTTTTAAAAATTAGTGATGTCGATAAGTACTTTAGGTAGTGTTTATGTTCTCTCTTCTATATAATTGTTTAGTCTTTTAGTTCATACATTCTATATAATTGTTTGGTCCTTTGGTTCATATATTAGCCATTATTCTTTTATGCTTTATGAAGAAGTGTATTTATATACAATGGCTTATCCCTTCCCTGGGTTTAATTCAAATTAATAAACATTTATCTAGTCAATAGAAAATATGTGTAAACTAAGAAAAAAAATTAAATATGTAAAATTTTATTTGAGACTATAAATGTGAGAAGGCATTGCACTGTCAATTTATTAACAAACATTTTTTTTGTAAAATTATTAAGATTGCTTGGAGATGTTTTTTGGGCCACCTTGTGATTTTCGTGTGTGTATATATATATATATATATATATATATATACATATATATTTGAGTTAAGAACTATAATTTATCACTTATTAATGATTTAGTTTTCCATTAATCTAATTTATGCACTCAATGAAAAATATTTAAACAAAAAAGTGTAAACAAAGAAACATAAAGGATTGGGTGTGAGTTTATCTCATGTTGACAAGGTTTGGAAGGAGCTTCATGCATTAAAAGCCTTGCCTAGTCTAAAACAAACTTTGAGATGCAAGGTGCTTGGGTCCCCCTACCTTGTGATTATTGTCCATGTAAATGTTCTAAAAATTTACAAGATTATTCTAAATAAGCCCTAGTGGAAGATTTAACTTATGTATGAATTTAATAAATTGGAAGATTTAGAATTGTATATGAGTTTACTAAACATATATGTATGAATTTACTAAACTGGAATATTTAGACTTAGATTTGAATTTACTATACATATTTGAAAATTATATGCATTGATCAGATTTTTGTAATTTTGTTGTTTTTGATTGAAAGTTCTTATTTGGGTCTAATTGTCCTACTTTGTGAAAGTGCTTACGTGAACTTAGGTGTCATAATTTTATGATGTAGGATAATAAGATAAGGATATTAATGTCCATGAAAGGTCAAATTGGCTTATGAGATTGGGAAAAAAATACAATGTAAAGAAAGGAGTAGAGAGTGCAAGTGCAACTTCAATGAACTCAAAAGAGAACATAGAATAATCACTTGCATCAAAGGAAAAATATTTAAAAACAAATCAAATCCAACAATGCATTACATATTTCACCATATCTACAAGCTTGTCACGAGGTTGCTTCTTACTCAATCTCAAAGAAAAAATAAGGTGAATGAAAGAAATAATCGTGTTAGGGTAGATCATTGCGGAAGTAAAGTTCTTCTGTAGATATTGGCTAAGATATATTTTTTTTTGAAAGAAAAGAGCCAAGCATCTATGATTCTCATAAGCCATGAAGGCCTAGAAAGAGTTATACAAGTTTCCAAAGAGGCAAAATGATGCAAGCACGAGATAGGGGGTCCACTTCAGGATTGCTTTTATGTAGGTGATGAATGGTTATACGATAAAACTCTTGACACACACGTGAGCACACATTATGAACTTGAATTCATACACACATTTTCATTGGTTTAAACTTCAAAACATTACAAAGGAATGCACACACTCTCACATTCTCCCATGCATATACATGGTTATTTAGACATAAACATGAAGATGTATACATAGTCTCCCATGGACTGGTTACCCTCACACTCTCCTTTCACTCTTCTTGGAGTTCACCTTTCTTTCTTTCTCCCTTCAAAACTGACTCATCTTCCTCAATTCGATTTTTTTTACCTTTCTTTGCTTTCCACCGTGTCTCTTCATCTTCATTAGCCCCTTAGAAATGCTCCAAATCCGTTCATTTATCTTTCTGCGCTGTTACTTTTGTTTTAACTTCATTCGTGACGAAACCGCCCTTGTTTGTAGGCCAAAACCACCACTGGTTACAAAATCATTGCTGATGGTTACGTAACCACTGCTGACGGTTTTGAAAACACCACCATATGCAGACCAATGGTTTCATTACTGTGAAAAATCATTAACCTCTGGAGGCCATCACTTGAGTATACGGATTCAGATTGAAATGATTGTTTTTTTTAAAATTGCACTACTTTTCAAGAGGAATACAAATAAGCAATCATATTTGGGTGTAGGGAAGATCTTTATATCCTTTTATCATTTCCCCCACAACCTATCTGTTTTAGCCCTTCAAAGCATGCAATGACATTCTAGATTGTATTGATGATTGAGAAATTCAACCAACTTGCTTGTAACTATATAGCCATCTGAAACCAATTCTTCTTTGATGTGATTGATGCTACTGAAGTGTGGGAGTACTGATATTCATTTGGATTATCTTCATCATACCAAATGACAAACACACAAACAAGATGACACAAACACATGCCACTCTATTTTTGGTTGATGCAAGATTGCATGAACCTTGGATGTTCCTGCATCACAAAAGAATAACCTTTTGATCTCATTGTAGGAAGACCATCTAAATACAAAAAGATATTTGATTTTAGGATATATATAACAAATTTGACATATAAGATGCACTTGTGGTCTCTATATGGAGGTGGTGTGAAAAAACACTAAATTGTGTCACCAAAACTCTCAAATGCAAGATAATTAGAGTCTAGTGTAACTAGGAGATTAAATAAATCCTTTCTCAAGGTGAACATATGTATTGTATTAGTGTTGAAGCTTGATACAGGAGCATTCTAGGGTTTGTGCAATTTTGCATCAACCAAAAATAGAGTGCGGTATGTTTTTATTGATTTTTGAGTTGTGGCCTTCTTTATGTGAACTCGTTTAACACTTAAAATGTTGTAAAAGTATTTCTTTGCTGCAGAAAACACGAAGACCTTTTAAATGTTTCTGTTAGTCTGTGAGCACTGTTAAGTCACATAAACTTGTTAAAAATGATTCTTCAACTTTGGTATGAATTAGATGATGAAATTTTGTGAGATCATATTATATGACATTTGTACCAAATTTTAGATCATTTGGAGTCATCGCGGAGGTGTACCAACTGCTACATTGGCAGGGGGTTTCCTTGTGATAATATTATAAAAAGAATTGGAAGCTGAAACATGGTGAGATCATAGAACCTGACACTTATAACCTCTGCACAAAAATTCAGATCATTTAGAGTTACTACGGGGGCATAACAAATGTTGCATTGGTAGGAGGCTTCCTTGCAGTATTGTTGAAGAATTTTGATAATGAAAATTTGTGGATTCATAACATATAACACCTACAATATCTTTACCAAATTTCAGACCATTTGGAGTTACTTCATAACAGTTGCAGCTATTTATTTTAGTCTATGTCTGCGTTGCTTGGTATAAGGTTCATGACCTTGTGGAATAGTCCCAGAAAGAGTTAGGTCACCAAATTTAGAACAGTGATATAAATTGTAGTATACAAGTTGTGTTCTAAATTTAGCTCAATTGGATAAGTGACACCAAAGTTACGATCATTTTTGTAACTGCTATTCAGTTAGAAAAGCAATTTGCCTAGTCTATAGAAGGTTTATGACTTTGTGGAATATCTGCGGTAAGAGTTAGGTCACCAAATTTTTAGAGGTGATATAAAATTTAGCTTGAAAGATGTATTTCAAATTTCATTTTAATTGGATAAGTGGAAGAAAAGTTATGATAGTTTTTGTGACTGTCATTCAATGAAAAAAATGCATCTATATAGCCTGACAGTTCACTACTTTGACGAGTTGTGGTAATAACTAGGTTACAAAATTTAGCGGGTTTCTAAAATGTGTAGTTATCTTATTATGTTTCAGATTATTTGGATGAACAAAGTTAAAATTGCGGAAGTTTTAGTAACCACCATTCAACCTAAAGCCGTTATCTCTGTAGTGTGCAACACTTGGCAGGTTGTTTTTCTCCCGCAATAAATTTTGTTAAGATTTATATGGTGAAATTTATAGGGGTGATGGAAAATGTAGTCTATAATCTATGGTTAAATTTTTATATCAATTAGATTAATGACATTAAAGTTATCGTGGTTTTTCTAACTATCATTCAACGTAAAACGTCCCCTAACAATTTTTGACAATTACTACCAGTTAGATGTTGATCTTAAAAATTGAAGGCTGCCTAAATATATTACATTATGTGGAGTTAGGGAAGTTGAAGAGACACCTCATAAATCTTAGGATGTTAAGTGGAATACATGATTGACAGAGCTTTTTTTGGGGAGAAAAATAAACACTGGAGCAAAACAAAGAGTTGAATCAGTTCAGGAGGAATTGTATGAGAGTCCATAACTCTTTCATGTAATGAGATAATCCTGTAGATACTTGTGTGTGTGTTTGTATTTTTAGAGTGTAAATGTATTTTGCTATAAATTTAATATTAACGAAATAAAAAATTGTTAGGTGTGTCAAGTCTGAGTAATGTGCTAATGTGTGACCATAAATGAATATGCAACCCTTGCAACACAGAGATGAAGATAGACCTTAATTGGTCTTCATCTCTTGTGTTTTCATCAAGTGGTATCATAACAAGGTAGTGTCCTTGCAGTTGTGTGTGTGAAACTCTCGTATGAGTTTGTTGATAACTGTGAAAGAGAAGTTCGCTGAGTGTGTTGCAAGTTGTGAAAGAGAAGCTTGCATAAGTTTGTTGTAGGTGAGAGAAGTCTTGCAAATTGAGAGGGGGTTTAAGAGGATCTATTTTGAGTCTGTTTTAGGTTGTGAAAGAGAAACTTGTTGATTAAGGTGAGATATGACACACAAAGGAAGAATAGAACTAGAGGTAGAAGACTTGATAGAAATGTTGAAGAAATTCCAGGCAAGACTAAATATAATGGAGATGACTACACAAAGTGGTGTTGTTGTAGCTGTGAGTGAAGATGATAACGAGGAGATAAGGGTGGGGTTGATGTCCCTACAAGCTATATTTGATGCTTTGGGAAGAGGCCAAACAAGTAGAGGAAAATAATTTAACAAAAGGAAAAGACTAGTAGAGGTCATGGTGAAGGAAAGAGGTAAGTCTATTTCTTATATTGATATGTTATGTGGTAAATAAATCCCCGATAAGCTCATGAAATGGATAATAGATCTATAAATTTATTTTGCGATGTGAATGTTGTAAACCCCATGAGGGTAAAGATTACATGTAATAAATTGTGTAGAAATGCAACTGTGTATTGGAAAGATCTCCAAGTGAGGAGACAAAGGAAAGGGAAGAAGATGGTATGTGAATGGGAACATATGGTTTCCAATTTGTCCTAAGATTGTAGTCGGATTGGTTGAAGAAGCTTTGTATGAAGAGACTTGAGAAAATTGGTGAGAATAAGATTGCTAGGAAAGACAATAAGGATGGGAAGCTATCATTTGTGCAACCAAATACTACTTTGAAAAGTAACATGGAGGTGCATGTGTACCAAAGAGAGAGTTGTCTTAGAGGACAACAAGGAGACGAGGCTTCTATATGTAGATTCTAATTTTGATTTTCAGAACAATAGAGTGAATGAGAGCTATGAACAACCTAAAAAGGAATAAATACTAATACAAGAAGATATGGAGGTGATATGTGTTGAAGCAGGAGACCCAATGTTTGATGATGGGAATGAGTTTGCAATATCCCATGAGTGGGAAGAATCAGAACCATCTTTGGTTAATGAAGGCAATGCATTTGTCTTTTCCATTTTAAAGGGTAGAAGAGTTGAGGACAATTAAGGAAAGCTACATGGTTTTATAAATGAAACAATATAGGTGAATGAAGAGAGTAACCATGAGGAGTTGCATGTTTCCATGAAAGAAACAATGGAGGTGGAAGAAGTGAAAGTTAACACACATGAGTAGAGTATGGTTTCAGACAACCATTTTAAGGAGAAGAAAACATGAAGAAGGATGCAGAGAGAACAACCATTGAGGTAAAAAATGGGCCTTTAGAAGTCCATGAAGGATAAATTTGTGATAAGACTGTGAGCATCGAAGAAGACCTAGACAACATGTCCTTGCGGTGTGAAGAAGAGGTGGAAGAAGTGATTGTGGGAGCTTTTGATTCTATTAATATGTTTGTTCGATGTGCATGCATAGAAAAGGAGATGGAGATGATGGACATGGTTCTGCCAAGAAGACTAAAAGGTAAAAGTGGTGTTGTATATGCGGAAGTAGCCCATAAAGATATTGGATAAGGGACTCTGAGGAGTCATGATATGCATTGTCCTCAGATGGACAAGGAAAGTGCAAGATCCTTTGCACATGACATGGAGGAGATGAAGGAAAACAAAAGCAATCAACTTAGAATTGATAATAAGAAGACGAGAAGTGAAGAGGAGTTGTCACAAGAACAATGACAAATTGATAGAGGCTTTGAGAAGCCTATGCTTGAGGAGAAGAAATATTATAGTGAGAAGATAGAGGAAACACTAATGGGAATTGTTAAGTCTCATGTTTATAAACTGATTTGTGACTATAGCTAGTGTGCAGGTGAAGAAATAGAGAGAATGGGGGCATTCAAAAAGGCCTTACAAGGTGAAGAGAGTGAGTTTTTCGAGCTCACCAAATGTGAAGAGGAACTATTGATTTGTATGGTAGCCATAACATGTAGAGAATATTATGATTTTGCAACAAAGATGGAGAGGTTGATTGACATAGCAATGAAAACAATGAGAGATAAAAAGGTGAATATTATCCTTGAAGTGATTTTAGAAGCTGCAGGTTATCATTTGGATGCTCAAGTTAGTGTTGATTTAGTTGTGATGCTATTGAAGATGAGAGATAAGATTGTAGGCATGAGAGAGGAGCTGCAAACAATAATGTGTGATGTTGAGAAGAGTGATCTAACCACAGGTTGGATATTGAGTAGCCAAAGCCAAGAAGGATTTAGGAGGAGGTGGTTGGTCTGTGGTGGGTTTAAGCGCATAAGGGAGTGTAAGACTCATGAATGAACAACTTTATGGATTTGGTCAGATGAAGGTGGGTTTCAGTGCACAAGAATATATAGAGTGGAAAAAATGAGCCTTTGGCAGAGGAAGACGAACTATGGTGGGTCTAATTCCACAAAGGAAGGGAACTATGGTGGGTCTAACCCCACAAAAAGAGTAAGGAGATATAAGAAAAAGATAGAAAAGAAGAGAAGAGGTAAGAAGAGAAGAAATGAATTGAAATCAATAAGAAGAAACTAGAAAAGGAAGAGAAAAAATGAAAATCCGCTGAAGTACTTGGTGTGTTGGAAGGGAACGCCATGGCAACTGTACTTCATGGTCAAAAGAGTGGTTTTGCCACTTATTCCATCTGTGAGCAAGATCTCGTATTTTATAAACCTAAAGTGTCTAATGTAGGAACATCCTAGGGTTCATGCAATTTAACATCAATAAAAAACAGTGCGACGCGTTTTACTTGATTTTTGGGTTGTGGTCTTGTTTGTGTGAGCTTGTTTACATTTTAGAATGATGTTGCAATGTATTTATTTATCGTGAAAAGTGTGGAGACCTTTGGACTGTTTCTGTTAGTCTACGGGGACTATTAAATCACATAAACTTGTCAAAAATAGTTTTTTAACTACGATATGAATTAGACGATAAAATTTTGTGAAATCATAGTATATAACACTTACAATATATATATATATATATATATATATATATATATATATATATATATATATATACTAAATTTAAGATCATTTGGAGTCACTGCAAAGGCATACAAATTGTCACATTGTAAGGAGGTTTCCTTATTTGTGGTAATGTTATGGAAAGAATTGGATGTTGAAACCTGATGGATCATCGAACTTGAAATTTACCTCTGTACAAAATTTCAGATCATTTGGAGTGACTATGGAGACATACCAACTATTACAATGGAAGAGGGTTTATATACTTAAAGTACTACTGCAGAATGAACTGGATGATAAAATTTATTGGGTTCATATCATATGACACCTAAAATATCTATACCAAATTTCAAACCATTTGGAGTTATTGTGGAAAAGTTGCGGCTATTTATTTTAGACTATGCCGTGTCACTTGGCATAAGGTTCATGACCTTGCAAAATAGTTATGGTAAGATTTAGGTCGCCAAATTTGGGTTGGTGATATAAATTTATCATAAAATCCATGTTCTAAATTTAATATCAATTGGATAAGTGGTACCAGAGTTATGATAGGTTTTGTAACTGTCTTTCAACTAAAAATACATATGCCTAGTCTACAATATATTCATGACCTTGCAAAATATCTACAATAAGAGTTAAGTAACAATTTTTATAAATAATATAGAATGTAGCCTACAAGGTGTATTTCAAATTTCAGCTCAATTGGATAAGTGAAGGAAAAATTATTACAATGTTTGTGGCTGTCATTCTGAGAGAAAAATACATGTGTCTAGCTTGATGGTTCACTACCTTGAAGAAGAGTTGTGGTGACAATTAGGTTGAAAAATTTATTGGGTTGCAATAAAATGTAGTTATATTGCTATATTTCATATTTTAGATCACTTGGATGAATGAGGTTGAAATTTTGGAAGTTTCAATAATTACCATTCAACCTAGAAACGTCATTTGTGTAGTGTGTGACACTTGGTAGGTTGTTATTCACTTGCGGTAATCTGTGGTAACTTGTGTTAGAGGTTAGATGCTAAAATTTGGAGGGGTGATGGAAAATTTAGCCATAATCTATGGTTGAAATTTCATATCAATTTGATTAACAAAGTTGAAGTTATGGTAGTTTTTCTGTCATTTAACCTGAAACGACAATTGATAGTTTCTGATAGTTATTGATTGTTAGATGTTGATCTTGAAAACTGAAGGCCACTTGACTATGGTACATTATTTGGAGGTTAGTTAAGTTGAAGAGACACCCCATTAAGTTAGGGATGTCAAGAGGAATATATGATTGAGAGAGTTTTTTGGGGGAGAGGGACAAGCAGTGAAGGAGCAAAACTGAGAGTTGTATTAGTTCAGGAGAAACTGTATGAGACTCCATAACTCTTTCATGTAATGAGATAAGCCTGTATAGGCATGTGTGTGTGTGTGTTTTGAGAATGTAAATATATTCCACTGTGAATTTTTTATTATTAAAAAAATGAAAATATATTAAGTGTGTCAAGTCTTAGTAATGTGCTAATGTGTGACCATGAGTGAATGTCCGGCCCTAGCAACACATAGATAAAGACATATCTTAATTGGTTCCCCTCTCTCGTGTCTACACTAAAGCTTCAAGGAAAGAGGTTATCAACACTATAATCATTTGGAACCTAGGTAGCCATACAAATATCACCCTCTATTTCTCCCTTTTAGATTGATTTGGTGTATCAATTGAATTTATTTTTGGAGTAATTATGGCCATATCAATATCCACAAGGCTTATCAAAGTGGAATATTTGGCATACCAGACATAGTAGATCTTACGATGTGCCAACTACTTGGAGGATTACATTGCTTGGCATGGGTACTAAAGAGTTATTCGTCCTTATAAGTTTGTGTATCCTATCACCACTAGAAAGTATCCTATTAGCACTTGAAAGATCAAAATAGTAATGATAGGTTGTACCAAATTCAACATGAATTATGTCTTGAGGAATCAATATTTTAGCATAGAGATGCTTATATAACGGTAGAGGTAATCGATCTCTCTACTTATGTTTGATTTGCATTCCTGAGGTAAGGCCCCAATTTTTGGCACCATATAAGATAATAAGTGTAACAAGCAAGTGGAAGAGATGGATATTTATTTGAATGTCATGAAAGTGAAGTGGAAAACACTGTTTCTCAAGAGTTTTTACGGAAACATACCCTTTACTTAGTCTAGACTCAGTAGTTGCAGACAAATTGAAGTGTGAACTAGATAAAAGAACCTCTAAATAATCACGATGAGAAAAAGAGAATCCCCACTCCTTTAATGTAAACACTAAGTATCTTAGGGCATGAAAACATGAAATAATAGAATTCTAGGATCAATAAATGTGTTAAAGTACATCATGACTAGATGGTGAGCACTAATGTTGCTTCACAAACAACATGATGTTAGGAGGTTAATCATGCCGACTTTAGTTCAGAATTTCCTCAAATGTAAAGTGGATTATCTTTAAGAAAGAATCCTTGTAGTTGCCTTTGATTTTTTATAGTATGTGTTTTACCATAATTTGTATTAATTTGCTTAATCTAATTAAGATAGAAACTGTTGTAATAATTTATACCATAAAGTATGGCAATCAAACATATATATGAATATACATGACTGAAATTGATTTGGTACACTAGCTTACTAAATATGAAAATCTAAATAGAGGATGAGATACTTAGTGGTTCCTTGTACTATGCCAAATTGAGACAAGTGGAAGACAACAAGACATGTTGGATGTAGGACCATGAATTGCTTGATGCAAGTTCTAGATCTCTATGTGCATCTAGATAGTAATGTCAATATCAAGTCAATAACGTTTGCCACTGTGTTCCGAACTAGATAGTTCTATCCTTGAATATTTTGCTCTTTGTTTTGATATAGGCAGGTGCACTTGTTTCGGTTTCAGCTAGGTGTGTGATCCTAAGCTCTGATCATATGTGCGACACCCAAAATACATATCCTTTATTCAAAACCCTAGGTCCACTTGTGAGGGAATAAAATATGTAAAAATTTGGGAAGTGTAATGGATTGCACTGACCTTAATCAACCCCATTGATGTTTGATTTCTACCTACCTATCCAATACTCTAAAGAGGGAAGTCAAGAAACATGTAGTTATCCCTTTTAGTGTGAATGTGCAATTATGCTCTTTCTCTAAATGAATTCACCTAGTGATTTAACTTTCGACACCTGACAATATTCATTCTTGAGTTGGCTTGGTGTGCTTTAGACTTAACTGATGACTGCTTGTAATACCAGATTTTTAATTTGGGAAAAATAAAATAGTTTTGCTCAATGTGCAGTAGTGTATATATGTTTTACATAGATAAGTGCTTAATGGATAATAAGTCTACATTTAATTTTCATGCCACCAACATACTTGGCAGATAAGCTGACCCATATGAATGATTTAATTTTAAAATTTGACCATTGTTGTGTAAAGGATGGAACTATCAGATATGGTTGGTGACATCTAGACAGTACATATTGAATATATTGTTCTCATATGAGAGACATGAGCACTAATATGATGATATGGAGATGTCTAAGTATACTAGTTTACTAGTTTGTTAAATACTAGGAGAATCCTTGAGGCGACTGACAATAACTTGGAAGGATTAGACCTATAGATGGCATGTGGATGTGAGAAAATGATATATTAGAGGCATGCATGCATGCACAAGTTATCTAAGGTGAAGGTAGGTAAAAATGATATTGTCAAGTGTTTAATACTAGATTTTAGTGTCTACAAATGCCTCTCTTTTATTCTAATATTTAAATTCAATACATATATTAGATTAAAATGATAAAGACACACTTTGCTTTTGGGAGAAGGATCCAAATGTATAATTTTGCTATGTGCAAACCTAAAATGAACATGTAGTATTCAATATCTATAGAGTGAAATTTGAAATTTGAACTATAATCAAAATTTAAAATTTTTTGAGAGCAAGGAAGGAGTACACATGTATGTGAATAAATCGTGTTGCCCTGTAACTTTGATCAAGATGATGCTTCCTTTTTGAAACATTGAAGAATGGTTCCTCTTGTTGAATCATTGGAGAATTGGGGGTGATCAAATCTCAATTTTTTATAACTATGCAAGCCCATGGGTTGGGAAGACAAAATCCCCAACCCTCATGAATAGGGAGTAGTGTTAAGACCATTAAACATCACTAAACCTCAATTGATCTAATTTAAATATATAATCTAGCTTTAATATTGAACCTCAATATGGTAAGGTGGAAGCCATATAATGGGCTTGCTTTGAATAATGCCAAGGCCATTGAGTGTCACTGAACCTCAATGTGCATTATTTTTAAAAATATGAATCAACTACTATAGACATACTTATAGATTCAAGGTTGCTTACTACTCGATGCCATTGAATCATATTTATAAATAAACAACTATAATAATGCTCACTATAAAATGTGTATATGTACATTAACTAGTATCATGTCTCACCACTAAATTTGTGCAAATTGATATAGAATGCCAACTGATATACAATGTTATGCACCTATATGCTAAAATATGAGAATCTATATCTCAAATGTATCTGTATGTGAAAATACATAATTTTTATTCCCGTAAACCTTGTGCACCTACATGGTATATGCACTCAAGTGTATTTGAATATGTATTATGTAGCTCATGTATCTGTGAAATAAGTGCATATACATGATATTCCCCCCCATAATCTATATCAATGTGTAGATATTTATCTCATATCTAAACTCATCTAATATCTGAACTACTTTGAACTCTCTAAATTCTGTAATCTATTCCCAAGATCTAATGTTTCTTCTCATGGAGGCTTATGTTTTTATGAAAATCTCACTAATATGACTCTCTTTTGAGGTGAGGGATGCATCGTGCACGTCACTCATCTCAAAATAAAAAGTTAATTGTATCATGTCGTGTAGAAAGATATAATCATGTACAGTCATATGAACACGTGAAGAATATGTAATTATAGTAATTCATATGTCATCAAAAAATGTATTTAACATATGTAATGCAAGACATACAAGTGTCATGTAAAGATATATGTATCAATAAAGCATACAATAATAACCATTACTGATATAATAACTAAATAAGACTACACATTAAAGAGGTATATGATATAAATCATGGCACCACACACAAATGGGGAGGTGCATAATATAGATCACAACACCCGCAAACTTATAAATATCAACAAGATCAATAAGCTTAATAGACAATCCTAGATTAATCCACTCATAAACACATAACATCACTCATAAGTCCAAGGTCATATATAAGGGACATAAATATGTCACAAACAAGGCCAATAGGTACACTAACGGACATAAAAATGTTGTAATAAAAGACAAATGAATGTCACATCAAATAAGGCCAAATGACACAATCAATAAAAATAAAGATGCCTCAAACAAGACCAAGGGGCCACATACAATGGACAAACAATGACTAACTTATCATTCAATATTAATCACATCAATGAAACACAAAATATGTGAAAACTAGTCTACACAATCCCTGTATGTCAATGTCATATCATAACATAATAAATTAACATATCCATGTAGCACTATGTAAGATATGAGTAACTAACAATAATGTAAGCAATCTATATAGCTCAACATGGTATAAGTTAATGTAAAAATATAACTTATAATATTATGACATTTGGAATAAGATGCCCCCAACATCGAAATGGCTATTAGGAGAGTCCAACATTTGTGTGTCCATGTATGATCAATATGTCTTGCAACACATTCATATATTATGAAATGTATGTGTGTATAAAAATAATATACCATTTATAAAACATGTGATAAATAACATATGTAAATAATATAATCTAACAATCATGTCATGCTTAGACCCTAATTTTTGACTATATGAATGTTTTTGTGTTTTATTGATTTTTTATATTTTTAATCTATGTAAAATTTGAAAATGTGATAACTTAGTATCCCATCAATGTGATATTCATGGGGAGTCAAAGTATCATATGGTGCAAGGGTCACCTTTCATGAGCAAAAAGTAATATATATGGGTGTATCAGAGTCTAAGAAGACATCATGCACTGTAATGTAACTGTCAACATCACCCATAAGATCACATATATGAGTAACTCTGGAAGGTGTAGGAATTTGTGGTGTCTACCGTATATTAGAATAATATCTCACGACTTGTGTTTGTTGTGGAACATGCTGAACTATCAGTGGTGCTATCTTATTACTTGGTATAAATAATGGCTTCTGAGTTATGAATGACTTTTTGATGTGATAACTGCTATAAAAATGTTTGCTTAGGAGAATTAACTACTATGCTCTAAGCTAAGTGTATAGAGATATTTCGAATGGGTGTATCAACTGCCTTTGTATAATGATCTTGAATAGGTGTACCAACCAATTGTGTTGGTGGTGGGGGTGATATAAGATTGTCTTCATGCAAGTTTTATAAGAACTAATGAGCAGGTTGGGGTAAGCATGAAAATTAACTCTTGTTATGAGTTGGTTTGATAGGTTTGATGACAGGTTATAGTAAGACATGGTATTCTAAAATTATTATCATCTATAGAATATGCATATTACTATCCACCATAACTAAATTTCACATCCATGTGTAATGGTGTGGCTTCCATAGATTGTATAAGGTTTACCCAAGAGCAAGTTGTATTGTACTATCTCAGGCATGATTTAAAATAAGGTATTTACTATCTTGGGTCCCACTATCACATCCAATGATATGGTCCCAAATATTGGAGGTGGTATACTATGAAATCTTTTATCATATTGATGTGACTTTTAAATGCTATCTAATGCTTTTTTAAATAATTCTCACTGCATATGTTTACATCAAAATCAATATCTATCAATGCACATTTGAAATTTATTTTTAATGCCCTTAATTGAATATATAGTGGAGGATCTACCTTGATTTTTTATTCAGTGGTGCTCTCTTCATGAGAATTAACGTTAGTAAAAACATCAATGTTTTTAAGAAAATATTTTACTATATCAATATGTACATTTATTGATTTGATTCTTTTAGTGTTTTGTGAAGTATGTATGTATCTGTAATCAATCAAATTTATTCATGAATACTTGATAATATCATTTTTGGTCCACTTTCACTTTAGTTAACTTGAACACTTAATCTGAATCAATTTCACCACCTCACTTTATCCTAAGTATCTATATGGACCTATCCCTTTCTAAGTTGCTATCTTACACCTATAAATATATTCTCAATTGTTAAAAACCCCTATAGACGTGTAAATATATCTCAAATTCCAAATTTCACACATCTCCTTGCAGGATAAGATCAACCATTATGGGTCAATAGTGGTAGTTAGTTTTGACCCATATGGATCGGTCTTGACTTTCATCTTATCAATAAATACTCTTTAAATTTATATCCTCACTTATAGTTTGGTCCATATTTTTAGGATAGGTAGCATGAGGTTTTCCTCTTTTGGATTGATATAAAGACATATATAAGTCACTTATTCTATCACTTGATAATTTCAATATTGAGACACACACTATTTCACCTTGAAAAAAGCTTCTATATTATTTCCAAATTTGACTCCAATCATTTGAAGCAATCCTTAGCCAAGTCAAGAGTTTATTTTATCCAATTCAAGTAAAAAATTATAAATTATTCATGCTATCTCTAGATGCATTCAAGTAGCAAATGAAACACAATTTCATAAAGCATTCTAAGTGGAAGAACTACACAGGCTTGATTTCCTCATTTAGATTATTGCATATGTAAGAAAGAATGAATCATCATAAGTAATTAGGATTAAATCAACCCACTACATTCCCCCTTTTCTCTTTGTAGGCCTTTTAGCTATTGCAATCCCTATTTGGGTTTTGAGTTTGAATAAGTTGGTTGTAGGTCATTTACATGTATCCAAAGGTTATTTTTTTTACACATAAGTGTGTTTCAAGTAGTCATAAATAAATACTCCCTTATTTCCTTTATTTTATATATAATACATAAGCAACTAATAGAGGAAAATAGTGTCAATCAATCTTGTTCCCATCTCGACATTCCTAACCCTGAGTAGGTATCGTCATAGTTTTAGTATTCATAGTCACAGTTAGATCTATTGATCAGTTCTAGGTATTTCCTAATTTCACATTTGAATCACAAATAGTAAACAACTAAGTCTTTTATTGTTGTTTATAGTTAGCCTTTTTTCATTCGATTGTTTTTTGTCAATTCATATATTTTTCTTTCATTTTACTTGTAAGTTATTTTACAACATTTGATTTCTTTCAAATCATTTTATCTTAATTAGGGTTAATACACGTATTAATTCTAAATTCTGGTAAAATAATATCCAAGGCCCTGATGTCCTTTATAAGTAGGTATAAGTTCAATGGTACCTTATGCATGTTTTCCCAATCATTGACCATTTTATCCATATTTATGTAAATATTTGAATCCTTTCTCATATTATTGTAAATGAGTTGGTTGTGATGCAACACTAGTTGTGTTAGGATGAGTTATGGGTTCATATGAAGTAAGATATTATTGCTCTAGATATAACACCTTAACTTAAAAATCAAGGATGATTTGCATGAGGGATCGTACAATATCCATAAATGATGATAAGTCATGAGGAAGATCCACAAGAATATATTTCATAGGTGTAGCCATCGATGTATGATTATACTCTATATAACCCCCACTTAATCTAGCATTGTGCCTTAGATGTAAAAGGGAAATAGTCTTCTTGGATGACATGATAGAATTCATAAGATAAAGCCAAGGTGAAAATATTTATCATATTTTACATGGGAAAATTAGAAATCATAATTAAAACCCTAAGAAAAAAATATAAAAACTATATATGGATGAAACCCTAAGGGAGACCTAGGGTTTGGCATGGTTCATGTAATATATGAGTTCACCAATATGTTTTAACCTAATTTGGATTACTATTTCAATTTAATTATGATATAAACTATTGCATTTATTCAAATCATAAAGTATAAAAATCAAGCATATATTTGATTGTATAGGATTGAAACTGATTTGGCACACAATATTACTAAATATGTAAAGTGTAATAGAGGATGAGATACTTATTGGTTCCCTATACTATGAAGGTTTGAGACATGTGGAAAGAAGGAAGGATAGAAATAAGACTATGAGCCCCTCAATGTAATTTCTAGATCTCTACATGCACCCAAAAAACAACTTATCCTTAGGTTATTAATGCCCACTATTATTTTCTGAGTTAGATGGTTCTATCCCTGGATATTTTGCTTCTTTGTTTTAATACAAAAAAGTGTGCCTGATTTTGTTTCATGTTTGTGTGTGATCATAAGGCATGATTATATATACAACACCTAAAAATTTATCTCCTTCATCTGAAACCTTAGGTCCACTTGTGAGGGAATAAAGGCTTGCAAAAACTTGGGAAGTGTAATAGAATGAGCTGACCTCAATAATCTCCATTGATGATTGATGGAGTGATATTAATTCACCAAATAAATAGATATATAAAATTATATCATAATGATATGGAAATATAGCAGAAAATATAAATAATAGATAAACCACTTTGAGGGGGCAACCTCCCAAATGCTTGCAATAAGAATGAATACTCAAATATGATGATTAATAACTAACCCTACCTCCTATATATAGTCTAACAAGGCCATGTGCCACCCATAGGCCGATGTAATAAGCATAAAATTTCATAGATAAATGTAAAATAATATGCAAAAGTGTTATACAAGCCACAAGTCAGCTACACATATCCCTAGATGCACTAACAATTAAGGACGTAACATGCCCCTCTCCTTTAAAAAAACATTGTCTTCAACGTTGAAGCAATCTCAGATGTTGTTGCATGAATGATTCATCCTACCAAGTAGCATCTTTAGAAGGTAGATTATTCCATTTGATCAGATACTCTATAATCAATCTAGACCGTAGCTTCTTAGTGCACATTTGAAGGATTGATTCAGGATCAAGAATAACCTTCCCTTCCTCATCTAATTATGGTAACTTAGTTTGAGTGGTAACTCTCTGTCCAATGACCTTCTTAAGGTAAGATACATGAAATACTAGATAAATGCGAGTGGATAGAGGAAATTCTTGTTTGTAGGCCACACTACCAAATTTTTGCAAGATCTGATAAAGGCCATAATACTTGGGAGACAACTTATTATCCTTTTTCTGTTGCTTAAAGGACATCTACTGATATGTCTACAAGCGAACAAATACCCAATCACCAATTTCAAAATGCCTCTCACTCCTATGTTGATCTTCTTTTTGCTTCATGTGATTCTGGGCCAAAGCTAAATTTTCACACAAACTAGCTAGGACTTCCTGTTGATGTTGAAGGTGTTCCTCCACTACACGCACCTTTGGGTGGGCCTTTAAGGGTGAAGTGAGGGATGGAGGATGGTATCCATACAATTTCATAAAAGGAGATTTTTTGGATGAACTATGCATTGAAGTATTATACCACCATTCAACCAAGGGTAGCCACTGATCCCATTTATCTTGCTTAGCTGACACAAAGTAATGAAGGAACCCTTTTAAACACTTGTTGACTACATCTGTTTGTCCATCGAATTGATGATGATAGGATGAGATATGAGCCAATTAGGTTCTCAAACATGCAAATAATTCTGTCCGAATATTACAAGTGAATATGGGATCTCTATCACTAATAATAATCTTGGGAGTACCATGCAATTTCTAAACTATATTGAGAAACACTGAAGCTACTGTACTGGCCACCAATGGTTGAGATAAAGAACAAAAATGAGCATACTTTGTGAGTCTATCCACAACAACCATGATACCATTTCTAACTTCAGATCATGGTAACCCAATGGTTTTAAACTTATTTTGATGATAGACCATACATTCAGCCACATATTTCTATACATCCCCCTTGAGTCCTTCCCAAAAAAAATCCTTCTTGACTCTATGATAGGTTTTCAAAAAACTTGAGTGACCCACAAGTGGAAATTCATGAAGTTCTTGAAGTATTTTCTATTTGAAAAGATATTTTTGACACAAATATAATCTATCTTTGTACCATAATGCATTCCCCTTCCATGTAAACTTTTCAGTCCCATCTAAAACATGTTGTAGATTTTGAATCAATGCATGGGTAGTACTATCATTCTCCCATTTTGACCTTGCTTCTTTGGGCTAGTTTGCCTGCCAAATGTTCATGACACATAGCAATGCCTCAACTAGTTCATCACGCTTGGATAGTGCATCGACCACCACATTTTATTTTCCTTTCTTATAAACTATTTCAAAATCACAACCTAATATTTTTGTCACCCATTTTTGTCATCCATTTTTGTTGTTCTTCAGAGGACAACCATTGTTCTAAAAAATATTTAGGGATATCATGATCAATATTTTCCTGAAAGTGATGACCCAATAGATAATATCTCTATTGTTTGACCGCATGTAGAATAGCCATCATCTCTTTCTTATAGATGGGTTTGAGCTGATTTTAACCCTTCAGTGGGCAACTTTCAAATGCAATAGGCCTACCCTCTTACATGAGTACTACACCCATACCATATCCAGATGCATCACATTCAACCACAAAAGTTTTAGAAAAATCTAGAGTAGCCAATACTGGGGTGGTGCACAAAGCCATTTTTGGCTGTTCAAACGCCTTAGTTGCTATATCAATCCACTACAAAGAGTCTTTATTCAAAAAGGAAGTGAGCGGTGTTGCAATACTATCGTAGTGTTTTACAAACTTGCGATAGTAACCAGTTAGCCCTAGAAATCCCCTTAGTTTCTTAAGTGTCTTGGGAATCTGCCACTCCATAATGGCTTAATTTTTTTAAGGATCAAATTTTACTCCCTCATGTGATACAATATGACCCAAATATTCCACTTCCTAGACTCCAAAAGCACATTTGGATGGTTTAGCATACAACCGATGTTGCTAAAAAATTGAGAGTACCTGTTTCACATGCTATAGGTGGTCTTCCCAAATTTTTCTATAAATAAAGATGTCATCAAAAAACACAAGTACAAACTTTCTAAAAAATGGCCTAAAAACCATATTCATCAAACTCTGAAAGGTAGATGGTGTATTGGTAAGACCAAAAAACATGACCAAAGATTCATAATGGCCTTTGTGAGTATGAAAATCTATTTTAGGAATGTCCTCCTCATGGATCTAGATTTGATGATACCCAGAATGAATATCTAACTTGGTAAAATAAATAGCACCATGTAATTCATCTAAAAAATGATCAATTATAAGAATAGGAAACTTATCTTTGATAGTGAACTTGTTGAGCTCTCTATAATCTGGGCACATCTTCCAAGTTTCATCTTTCTTTCACACCATGACTACCGGAGAAGAATATTCACTTTGGCTATGACGCATGGTTCTTACCTCCAACAACTCTTGTACCATTTTTTCAATTTCACTCTTCTGAGCATAAGGATATCTATATGGTCTGATGTTGGGTGGCATACTTTCAGGAATGAGTCTGATGGCATTATCGTGTGTATGGCTAGGAGGAAGACCTTTTGACATGGGGTCAAAAACAATTGAATGTTCATCCAATATTTATTGTAAATTAGGATGGGTATACTCCTTAGTTTGTTGAACATCAATGAAAAATAAGCATGCCAAAAATCCTTTAGCACCTTTTTCCAACATCTTGGTCATCTAATGTGAACTAACCACTTGTGGAGATTTAGATCTTAATCCTCACAACTCTATTGGATTACCTTAAGAATGAAAGTGCGTGAATAATTCTTGTAAATTCATCTCAATAGTACCCAATGTGGTGAGCCATTGAACTCATAAAACAATGTTAGTCCCACCCATAGGAATAGAAAACATAGGAGAATATAGAAAATAGTTTGCCATTGCTAACGTAATACTGTGATATTTTCTAGAACAATTAACTATACCACCATCTGCAATCATGACTTGAAATTTTGGGACTGGGTAGATAAAATAATTCAAATGAGCAACCAACTTACTGTTGATGAAATTATGTGTATTACCTGAGTCAATCAACACTGTGACCTTTTATTTCTTAATGAAACCTACCACCTTAAGAGTCTAAGGAGTATAAATACCTACAAGGGCTTGGTAGGAGATAGTAGGTTGAGAATCTATAGCTTCATCATTAGGTAGGAGATAGTAGGTTGAGAATCTATAGCTTCATCATTAGGTCTTTCAAAACCCTTACTAGATGCCTCCTCATCTTCTTAATCCTCATTGGCCCCTTCAATGTAAAATAACTTCTTTTCAACACATCAATGAAATTTATTCCATTTGCTATCATAACCATAACACAACCCTTTGGCACACTTTTCCTCAATTTGTTACAGTGTCAATCTGGTAGGTTGAAGTAGTGATGAAGTTGGGAAGGTGAGTTCCTGACTAGTAATGAAAGGATGATGTTTGATCATCTCTTTTTCTTTTGCTAAGTGTGCCCTTGGTATAACTTTGAATACAATTGTGGGGTTAAACATACAAACTTACAATTGAGTACTATCTTTTAGTAAACCCAAAAAAAGGTCAGTCAGATTTGCCTTAATGATGTCTTCCACATGTAAGGATATATTTTGAATCTTATGAATGTAATCCTTCACTGTTCCTATTTTTCATAGTTTGACTAACTGGTTAAAGTAGTTTTTAGAAACATTATCTCGATAATGAGACATCAGTTCATTAGAGAATACTGACCATGTAACAAGAGCACCAGTCTTATTTTGAGCACACAACCAATGATACCAAATGAATGGATCATATTTTAGATACAGAGATGCCACAACCACTTTTTTAGAGCTAAGAGTTTGATGCAAATCAAATAGATTTTTAATTTGAGCGATCCAAGTGAGTGGATCCTTACCATCAAACTTGCGTACGTCCACTTTTGGAAACATTAGTTTCAATCTTATATTGGTGGTGTTAGTGTTGAGAGAAGGGCCAGAAGGAAAAATTGGAGGGTTGTTGATAGAAAAATGAGATGAAATAGTACCCAGTTGTGCTGTGATCTGATGCAACTAATTGTTCACACCATTAAGTTCCCTTTGCATTGTTGACATTTGAGTTTAGATTTGCACATCCTTATACATTAGGCCATGTAGATTTGACTAAATTTGAAAAATAATATAAGAGGTTTAAGACTCCAAGTCATCCCCTAAACGAGTTTTAGGGGTTTCTTGCCCTTTCCCTCATTCGCGAGTGTTAGGACCAACCATAAGAAGGCTTGATGGTGAACCTTATTTTACCTTGACCCAAATTTGAATATGAATATTTTATATATTTTGGCCTCAAATCACAAATATCAAAGAATAAACCCAAACTATTTTTTTTTGAAAATTTCAAAAATGCAAATAAATTTGAATTTTTTGCAATTTGTGAGCTATGGAGCAAATTTATGAAAAAACATAAAATACAGATAACTTTTGAAAAACAATCCAAATCAGCTGAAATTTTAATGGAAGCTTACATAAATTATTGCAACTCCAATAAAAATATGATAGAGAAATTCATAACCATTTGTGATATATAGCCAAATTTTAAGATCTTGGGGTTTTTCCATGATTATAGCCCAAGTCAATGCTCTGATACCACTTAGAATGATATTAATTCACTAAATAAGTAGATATATTGAAGTATTTCATAATGATATGGAAATATATCATAAAATATGAATAATAGATAAGCCACTTCCAAGGGAAAACCTCTCAAATGCTTGTAATAAGAATGAATACTCAAATATGATGATTAATAACTAACCCTACCTCCTATATATAGTCTAACAAGGCCATGTGCCACCCATAGGCCGACCTACTAATCATAAGAATGCATAAATAAATTTAAAATAATATGCAAAAAAGTTATGCAAGTCATAAGTCAGCTACACACATCCCTAGACACACCAATGGCTAAGGGCGTAGCAATTGATTACTACCTACATATTCAATACTCCAAAGAAAGAAATCAAGCTACATGTAGTTCTTCTTGTGGCAATGTGCAATTACTGAGGGTGTGCTTCCATCAATTATAAGTGGAGATGAATCACCTTTTTTTATGGAGTGAGATCACAATTACACAAAGTACTCTAAGTGGGAGAACTACGTGGGCTTAATTTCCCTCTTTAAAATATTGGATACGTAGTTAATTATCAATCATCACATGGGTGATTGGGGTTAGCTCATACCATTACACTCCCCCATTTCTCTTTACAAGTCTTTGATTGATTGTAAATACTATTAGGGTAGTGAGTTTGAAGAAGTTATTTTCAGGTCCTTCACATGCATCCAAAGTTTAATTTGTTGCATGTATACATGTTTTAAGTAGCCACAAGTGACTGTGCCCTAATTTCTTTGATTTTTATCAAAGGACATAATCGACCAATAGAGGACAATAATATTAGTTTAACCCATCCCATTCTTGATGTTCTTAACTTTGAATAGTTAGAATCAAACACTTAAATTTCATAGTCATAATCATATTTATTGATCAGTACCACTTTTCAGTTTAACACAGTCAGATCATAGACAATAAATAGAGTATTTTGTTGTTGCTCATAGGTAGCCTTCTTTAATACTATCATGCTTTGTAAATTTCTATATATATTTTTCATTATGCTTGTCATAAGTGTTTTTACAATATTTGCTTTCTTTCAAATAATTTTATCTTATTTAGGGTTAATACACCTACTAGTTATAAATTCTAATAAAAGATATTGGTGAACCTATATATTGATCGAACATTTCCAAACCCTAGGTTTACCTTATGGTTCCAACCTTCTTTCTGGGAAATAAATATTCTTAGGGTTATATATATGATATCTAATTTTCCCTTATCCTTTGTGTAAATTAGATATTTTATTTGTTTTGTCTTAGAGTTTCACACTAATTTTACTATTAGGACTTCCTTTCCTAGTCTAGTGGTTTATCCTCCCACTTGTTCGGCTCATATTTGATCCATGACAAATCTATTTTTCAAACACTTCATGATTTTTGATAGCATTATTAAGTGTATAAAAAACCTATTTTTGCATGCCAAAATATTGTACTATTTTGTTTGAATTTAAAATTTACTATTTTTAATAAATTTAGTCTAGGGGACGAATGGTGTACCTATTTTCAATCTAATTTATGGGTTTCATTTATCTATTGATTTTAATAAAAAATATATATTTTAGATTTAAAAAATATTTAACGGATATTTTTGAATGGTTGGTTTTGTATTGTACACATCATATAATGGCTATATGAGTTATTCTTGGTGTATACTTTCTAATTCAAGTAGTGATTGTTCTAATTGAATGATGTTAGATATAAATATTCAATGTATTTTATAATCATGCAATAAGTTGGAGAGCACTAATGTACACTAAAATCTAGGTTGCAATCAATCATAACACATATTCCATGTCTATGGACTCTCATCTAACTTCTACCCTCCCTCTTCAAGATTTTGAGAACTAATTTCCCTTTAACTAGGTTCAATATGTCACTATCCTAAAAGGTAATGTGACCCATATTATAGTGCAAAATTAACGTAACCAACATGTCCTTTCTTAACTCTCTCCACCTCCCACACATCCTCTTGATGAAATTTGGATGCATATTTAATCATAAGTACCTAAAGTTTGTGTTTGTGAAGCCCTTTAAGATCAAATATTCACTATGAGAAATTTAATAGAGGAATTACAAAAGTAAAATCAACATTTTATTTTAAAGATCACATCATTTAAAAGTAAGATCACGTACACAAATAACCTAGAGCATACAAGTGTTAATCATATATCTATATTTCCATCTAGCTATTTTGTGCCTTAAAAGATATAATCTTAATTATGGGTTTCAAAGAAACATGCATTTATAAATATTGATTCAAAAAGTATACAAAGGGATAATAAGAGTTCAAGCAATGTTCCAATAAAAATTGTTCAAAAAAAATTGATCAAATTACCTCATATGCATCTTATAAGGAGATTAAAATGCTACTATGTATATCATACAATGCATGTGAATCATACAAATATTTGTTATGATTTGAAGAACAAAAGACAAAGTATCATTGATAGTGGTTATCCTATAATAGATAAATCAATCAAACAACCTACTCATATTATGATTACATCTTCTAAGGAACAAGTGTAAGTAAAACAAAATGAATAAATGAAACAAGAAAAGTTATACAAATTAAAATTAGAGCAAGAAAGGATTCAAAAAACAAAATTAGAGCAAGAAAGGTTATAAAAAGAACAAGATGGAAAAGTAAGGCTATACAAAGAAAAATTACAAAGGGAACATTTACATTGAGAGAAGTTAGAAAAATAAAAATTATAAAGGGAACAATTAGATCAACAAAGGGAACAAATCAAAAAAAGAGAAGTCACAAAAATATTAATTATTAAAAGATAAGTTACGAAAAAAAGCTCAAGCTAAGCAAAAAAAAACATTTATGAAAGGGTTTCTCAAGAAGGAATTTCAAAAGCAAAATATTCTTAAAAAGTTTAATGGTAAAAATATGGTTTGTAAGGATTCAAATGCTATATCTATTTCATTCATAGAGAAAAAAGATAAGGTCAATACTAACAAATCTATGGTTATAGCTTTAGTTTTAGAAGTCAAATAAAAAATTAATTCCTTTCTTGATATTCAAGCAATAATACTTGATTCTTATCCAGTGTAGAAAGAGATACAATATCTTGATAGTGATGAATATATTCAAGAGAAACAAATCTTCAAGAAGATAACTCCAATATATGATATAGTTGGTTTTTCGTATACATATACAAAATATGATAAGAGTGGCATACCAAAATTTTAAGACCAAGGGGATTATGATTATGATTATGCATAAGATTGATATGATAATTCAAATAACACAACATACATATGGGCATCCACTTGATTATATCATTGATTATCACTTTTCAATTTAAAAAATTATAAAAAATTAAAAAAATTCAAATAATAAAAAAAGAAAAAAATGATTGTACATAGCTTTTTGATTTGTTTCATCATGCTATTATTCTACTTCTTGCACATGTGAATGATTTGATCAATTGATTCTTACTAAATTTTTAACCTTTTGACTTTTTTTTTAAATTTTTTCTTTCTTTCCAGATTTGAACTATCCAACATAGTGATCTATACTACCATCATTTGACATTTTCTTTGCTATCTTCACAGTCTAAACTAAGTAAATTATATTTTTTTATCAAATAAAGTATCATCCAACAACATACACAATAGATTGCTAGTGCTATTATACGTTGGTCGATCATATCCTGTACCATTTTTCAAATCAAAATAAGAAAATAAGCAAACAAGGCCTTAATACATCTAATTTTTTAATGTTACACTCAATTCTTGTGCACACGAGTACTTATTCATGCATAATCTTTATTTTATGTGTTATTTTTCTCATACATGTGTGTTACATATTTTCAAAAGTGTACATTTGATTAGATGAGGATGTAAAATCATCCCTCCACATACCTATTCAATCTTCTACATGTATTTTAGAGTTATTGTCACAACCCCACTAGGTTTTGCCATAATAGCGTAATTTTTAAAAAATAATTAATTACACATATTCAACTAACATATTTTACCATGAGAAATTTAACTAAGTGATATTTAACTAAATGTATTATTTTAGTTAACCCCACAAGGTTTATATATAATCCATTTAACTAATGATTATCATGATAATAAAATATTAAAATATAAACAATATTGAATAAATAATAAAAACTATATTTATTTGATTAAATTAATTATACAATTTCAACTACAACTGATAGAATATTAAAACCACTACTGTAGATGTACAAATGAGTAAATAGTATAATTTTAACAATAAATAATGTCTCAATAAATAATAATATAATGATACGAAGCTCCATGGAGCATGAGTCTTCATGACTCAAGTATTTATCTATAATCTCAAGTGTAGTCTCTTGTATAGTACTACTGCGGGGAGGGAGAGCATCATTTGAGTATTTTTTCACACCAACTATAGACCATCAATCCTCTGCACTATCTCCCAACAAAGAAATGGTCTTCCCTTCACAAATGGGTAGATAGTGACGATACAAGAATCCAGAGTAACAAACTAGAATCTGTGTGTTGTAAGATAACTAATACATGATGTATACCATAAAAAAATATGTTCTAACATGATATCTCACAAACATATAAACTATATCAAACACATGAAATGATAATGTTTAAATATAAATATTACTTTGTCCAAAGCTTTAAATAGTTAATTATCTTTAAGATTTATCAATTTTATACACACCACTTGATCAGATTACACCTCATCTTGCATTGATGGCTTTAATTAAGCTATTGGAATCCTTCACACTACTTATTTAGCGTTATAAATGCAAGATTTGGTTAATTATATAATTATATAAAAATAAAATAGATTCAATTAAAATATTCTCTATTAACAAATATAAAATATGTTAAATACAAAAATATCAAATACATACATTTAATCCATCAAATGTAATGTAATAAATTTAATAATCATTTAATTTATTATAGAATAATAAATAGAATCATATACAGTTCTGAATAGAAACATACCATCCGAATAAGAATCATATATAGACAATAAGTTACCCAATATCAATATGTAACTCAAAATATTATTTCATCCATGAAACATAACATTAATCACAACTTAATAACAATATACTAAAAGTATAGAAATAAGCTTATTTTCATACTCAACATGAAAATGACTAGTAATAAATATTAAATGCTTCATATTTAAATGTTTATCAAAATAGTCAAATATACTCAAAACTGAGTCATGATTACAAAATACACCCATATACATATTTGTGTAATCATGTAAGGTTATTAGCCAAGTATGTTTATATATAAATGATATACATGTGGATTTAAACCAAATCAATTACCTAAATGTATCCCCTCTCTCTATATATATTCAATTGTAAGTAAACTCAATAAGTCAATCATTTACTTAAAAAAGATTTATATATGATATACTCCAATTAAACAAAATACTGTCCATAATTTGGAGTATTTCATATACCGGTATTATACTTAGATTAATAACATTGATTTAAAATATTAAACAACTTATACATAAGCACTTACCTCATTTATTTTTCCAAATAAAAAGCAACTCAACTAAATTACTTGACTGAGTGTTATGCCATTCTACATAACATTTTATATTTTGTTAAGAACATATACTAATATACATTAAGATTCAAATAATTGAATTCATTTGGAAAATATAGTTAACTCGATTCTCATTAATCAAATTCTATAAATACACATTAACTATATAACACAACCCTCTATTTTAAATACTTCCATCGAGTCTAGAAGGTTAAGAAAACTATGAGATTATATATCTCTATTTTTAACCATATAAACACCCCATATATAATATTATTTAATTGAATACACTACCCTATCATATTTTTTATAGGGGTCTCATTCATAGTTAAAAACCAATCTGAGTGTATTCATATATATATAAAATACTCAACTATTAGACTCAACCTTAACATTTATACAGTCCAATTCGAATTGAATAAAGACTCTATTACAAAAGCAACTCATATATGTCAATGAATACAGTGTTTTAATCTTCTACCTATGACTTAAATAATTGCCTTATAAATGTCTATGCATGATACATGCTTTAATCCATAGAGACTATGTACTTTTCCCATAACACAATCCTTAAAATGGTTTAGAATCAAAACACATAGTTTTATATATTTGAAAAATTGTAACCTTTGTATATATATATATATATATATATATATATATATATATATATATATATAGAGCCATTGAATCCCAAGTATATATATGTGTGTGTGCGCACACACACACACACACACACACACACACATATACCTGTTATGTATACATACTCCTATACAATCAATAAGGGTATAAAAACCTTATAATTTTTTTTTTTCAAATTTCTAAGTTAGGTATATATACATAGTCAAACTTTAAGAGGTTATGTACTATTGACCAAGTATATGTATATATTCTATATCAAAAGATTATCTGTTTATATAAATGTAGGTTTTTATTCACCCCTAAAACACACAAAATTCATCTTTAAGGTATAGCATTTAAAACCCAGAATTTACAACCAAAAATAAATCTTAGCCCTATATATAAAATTATCAAATATAAGGCTCAACGTCCTTTATAATAGAATTCCAAAAATAAACACAACACAAATTTCACTTGTCTCTAACAAGGTTTTTCTAATATTCTATTTTACATAACAAAAGTTTCAAAGTATGGCCATTTTACCAAGGTTTAGGGTTATATGATGGGTTATGTGGATAGCTGAGCCATCCATAGGTTCCATCATTTAGCCATTTAAAATAGTTTTAAAAACAATAATAAACTAAAACCCATAAATATTTGATTACCAAAATAATTATAACCAACATATGAATCTTAAAGCAAAACCGACCTGGTAAAGAAACCTCTAATGCCTATGCCAAAGACTCAAATTTTTATTCCTCTACAAGCTTGAATCCTCTCTCCAATATTCTATCTGCCAACCATTATATGCCATTCTCTCACAGGGTTCATTCCCTTTATTTTATTCTTCTCCATGCCCTTGTTGCATAAATTTATCCTAATTACCTGGTAGAGTAATGACTGAAATTATGCATGCCAAGAATAACTCAACATAACAAACTTTCTGTCACCATCTTCTCATACATAAATCCACCAACCCCATAATGATTTTGATTAATGCTTGTAAATCAAGTCAAAGACCAATTATAAACCCTAATCATCTTGAACCTTCTCTATTAACAATAAAATAATAATTATATAATCCTTTGAAATCATGCATGTTCATTGACTTTACAAACACTAACATCAACTTCCCATAATGCCCATGCAATCAACTTTATAAAAAGTCATTAAATAATATAACTTCCATGCTATGTCGACTAAATTAAAAGTCCACATAATATAATAACCAATATCAATGCATTCAACCTCCAAACTAGAAGTTAGCTTCATAGGTCAAACACATAAATTTTGACTTGAGCAAAGATTCATCAAACACAATGATGTCTCAATAATTGCTTAATAATGAGACTATATACATGGAATTTACGTAGGATTATAAAAATTGCCTATGTACTAAGGCTTTATAATAGTATTTAGATAATAACATTAATCTCATTATACCATGCCAATTAAAGTCATTTGTTAATGCTTAACAAAGAACAATAACTCATTAATGACTTAGTACATGTTTATTCAACTATTATAAATGATAATAGTAAATTTATAAGCATAAATAATCACTTAACATCCAAATGCAACATAATATTAGAATCTATATAATACCTACAACTATGAATCTAAATAAAACACTGTTTATACAAACACTCAACTATGTCCAATACAACGATAAGTCACAATAAGATAGGTACATATTTATTTAAACAACCAAACAATAACATCAATAACTATTAATACAGTAACACAACTATATTAGTGCCATCATGCAACTAAATAAACAAGAACATCAAACAATAATTAAAATCACAATAGACATATATAACATAAATCAAAATATACTACAGCTATCTAACTCAATCAATGAATGTAAAACATGATAATATACTATGGTGTGTGCATGAGTTTTTAGTTTTTCTCTCTATTGTCCCCCAATGCCTCCATCTATACCACCCTCTCTGATGATGCCCTCCCTCCATCACTCTTTAAGGGATGAATCTGTTCTGCATCTACCTCATAATAATGAAGGTAGTTATCTCGAAACATAAGTATATCCATAAAATACCATTATATAAATTAATAAACATGATCATTAAGTACAAAATATGAAAGTACAACTAACTCGTAGCTAATCAATTATGTAAATCAAGTAATATATAACTATCTCATATTTAACATATGAAATAAAGTTTTATCAAATAGTAGTTAATCAATTAACAACCATAATAATCCATAGATCAAAATATTTTAAAGTTTAGAGAGAAATCAAGATGTAACAGTTATAATTTATATATATAGTGAGAGATCCTTGCTCATACATGTCTATGCCATCATTTTTAGTGCACACTTCACATTGACATATGTTGTGGATTATTTAGATCCATTTTATTTCTTATACTTTCAAACCCATGGTTATCACTAGTTTCTTTGTTTCTAGTTTTAAAATTCAAAAAATATAAAAACATTCAAAATATTTAAAAAAATCTAAAATCAAGACTTGAGCATGATTAGATATCTATTTTACTTCATTGACATATGCTATTCATATCATGATTGGTGGTTAAAATAATATTTTTCTATAACATTTGCATTCTATAGGTATTTATGAGTGTTATACATGACATACAAATTTTACATGGATTAAGATGTTGGACTTGCCTCTACTCAGTGGACATACTAAACTAGGGGCATCTTATCCAAAGGTTAAAATGTTTATATGTGATACCATTCAATAATTCATATATTTCTAAGTTATATATTCATTATAAATGTTTTGATAATATCTATATCTCACATTGTGTATATGGATATGCTGTTTTGGTAACATCTCTATCTACTATATTGTGCTTGGCCCTTATATGCTATTTGAACATCTCTATGAGATATTTGTCTGATATGTGTGACATTTGAACACATCTATTACTTGGGGCCCTTGGCCATATGTTTTGTGTGACATTTGAACATGTCCAATGGCATTTGGATTTATGTTTTGTATGACATTTGAACATGTCCCTTGTTTCATCACGTTATTTTTCTACTTCTTGCATGTGATTTATTTGATCAATTTTATTTTATCCCTTGGTTCTTATTAATTTTTTTATCTATTGGATTTTATGTTTTCACTTTTCAAATATGGATTATCTAACACACTAATTTATACTATCATCATTTGACATTTCCCTTAATGTATTCATTGTCTAAACTAAAAAAATTACCTTTTTTTGTCAAAGACAATATCATCCAATAACAAACAAAATTGACTGTTACTATCCATACCATTTTTCATAAAAAAATTATACATTGAGTAAATAATCCTTAATACATCTAATTTTTCAATATTACACTCAATTTCAGTCCATAAAATAATAATTATTTATGTAAAATATTTATTTTGTGTGTTATTTTTATCATACATGTGTGTTATATCATTTAAAAGTGTACATTTTATGAGATGAGGATGTACAATATTCTTTCCATATCCCTATTCAATTTCCTACATGCCTTTTAGAGTTACAATTTACATATATAGTGGGGGCATCTTTATCATATATGGTCATGCCATCATTTTTACTACATCACATTGACACATGTTGCATATTATTCAGAACCCTTCTCTTTCTTATACTTTCAAACCCATGGTTATCACTAATTTCTTTGGTTCTAGTTTTAAAATGAAAAAAATATAACTATTTAAAAATAAAATATTCAAAATATTTAAAAAAATCTAAAATCAGGACTTGAACATGATTATACATTTATTTTTCATCATTGAAATATGTTATTTATTTCATGATTGGTGGTTAGCATAATTTTTTTCTATCACACTTGCATTTCATTGATATTTAAGAGTGTTATGTAAGACATACAAATTTACATGGACTAAGATGTTGGACTTGCCTCTATCTAGTGGTCATGCTAAACTGGGGGCATCTTTTCAAAAGTTTACAAGATTTACAAGCATTACCATTAAATAAATCCTATATTTCTGAGCTATATACTATTTAAAAATATTTTGGTTACATCTCTATCTCATATTGTGTATATGGATTTGCTATTTTTAAAGATATGGTCACATTACATATACATTGTGTAAATTATCTTTATAGTTATATGCTTCATTGATATTATTACTTTTACATAGTATATTAGATATTTGTTTATGTATCATGTATGGCCTTTGGCCCTTGTGTGTAATTTTTTAAACATCTCTATGAAAACTTTGTTTGATATGTGTGACATTTGAACATGTCCATTACTTGCATCCCTTGGCCTTATATTTTATGCAACATTTGAACATGTCTATTGATTGTGGATTTTGGCCCTATGTTTTGTATGGCATTGGAACATGTACCTTATCTATGACATTATTAATTTCCTTTGCATGTGACCCTTGGCATTGTGTATCAAATATTTATTTATGTGATATTTGAACATGTACTTTGTATGTGACCCTTGACCTTATTGTATGACATTGTGCTTACTGTGTTGTGTGTTTGATGATTTTAATGATTTCCATGATCCATATCATGCACAACCTATTGTGTATGCTTTTACTAAATTTACTACTATGAAATTCATTGATACATTTATATAGACCTTATCTCATATGTTACATACATGATTCAAATAATACATATCTTACTATGTTGACATAATTTTCACATAGGTTAAAACACTCAATGAATACATCTTACTATGCATTATACAATTAACCTTTATTTTGAGATGACAGACTTTCTGAATACACATCCTCTCACCTTAAAAGGGGGCATTTTAGTTAGCTTTTCATACATGAGATAAGCCTTCATGAGTAAAATCAGTTCTGAGTATAAAATATAGTTTCAAAGAATACAAAAATATTTAAATATTTAATCATTGGTACAGATTATAATGTCATATGCACTCACATTACAAGAATAAAGTAAAAATTCATATAATTTTGGGTGCATGATACATATTAACTCACAAGATTCAAACATAATTTATAATTTTTCATCTACATTTAGTTATTAATTTTACATTTATTAATGAGGGAATGATACAAATTCATGACATGTTTTCAATACAATTTTATATTTGAGATCATGGTAGGATCATGGATGTACTCCATTATCTTTTGATCATGCATACTGAAATCAAAGAAAAAAGTGACAATTAAATATACAAGCCTTATGAATTAGTTGATTCAGTTAAAATACACAATACATAACTTAGAGGTTCAGTGCCCTCCATAGCTTGTGAATCCATTATGGATTCCAACTCATTTATGTCTTGGGGTTACAAAGACTAACAATGCAAATTGAGGTTTATGTGTCCCTCATTGGGTTCTATTTTCTATTTATGTACAACTCAGATTAGGGATTAATCACCCTCAATTCTCCATTGGTTTATGTAAGGAACCATTTTTATCCAAGTATTTCATGGGAAACACTAATTCTCCAATGCTTCTAGAAAGCATCATCTTCAATAAAGTTACAAAATTGACTTTGGTTTTAAATACACATGTAATATTTCCTTGTTCTTTTCAATATATTTTATATTCAATTTACATTTCAATTTTTAGCTTAACATATGGACATTAACTAATTTTACATCATTACAGGGTTTTCCATGGAACACCTTGCATGACTAGACATTTCTTCCATAGAAAAAGTGTGTTGTGTGTATACATAATATTTTTTATTTTAATCATTTACTGACACTTTCTCTTGCAATGACTTGTAGAGCATAAATATCCTTGAGTACATGCCTTAAAGAGTGCATTATGAAAGGGTTGAATAGGCTTGTGGTGTTTTGTGAGAGATGTTATCTATTTCATGATCATATCATTCCTATTACTATTCTAGCTTCCTTATATTGTCCCACTATTTACCTCCTTCCATCTTATCTTCATGAAACCATGTTAATTTCCCTATATCTTATAATATCAGCTTGGATGATACCTTATATTTAATACCTTTTTTATTCATCTATTATATCAACATACTCGATATAATTATGAATTTATCTCCTGACATATGTACTATATTAGCCTGGAAGATAGTTCTATATCAGCCAACAACTTTTGACTACATCAGCTAGGTTGATATCATCAACTTAGAGTCTAGGATTGGTTTTCAGTTTTGGATCCATATATAGAGGGGTTATATTTCATTCTAAACAAATCATATACACTATATTTGCTCTAATTTCTTTCACACTTCTTTTCTAAGTCATATTTGAAAGAATTTATGGTCTAGAACCTTATCTTGAAGAAAATTTGTCTTGTGGTAGTCTTTGGAGATTAAATAGGAAGATTCATTGGGAGTTTCATAGGTATTTGTCTAACCATTTTAAGTTTGATCCAAGGGGTAAATTAATGCCCAACGGTTCCACATCAAGATAAGTATTTCTAACCATTTATTCTTTCCTTTATTTACTTAGTAGATAGATGCTACTTGATGCTTAGTGAAGGAACATGTGTGTATCATTATATAGTTTATCTCTACATCTAATACTAGTGTGGATATAGGATTTATTAGACTTGATTTATTCTAATTTAGGTTACCTAAACCCCTATTTGGTTGACCATGGAACCTTACCAATTAGGACTATTATAACCCTTTTCCTCTTAGTTTAATTTACTTTACTTTACTTGCAGACATACTTACATTTACTTTCATATAGGTATAGTGAAAGCTATTTTATTATGTCATAATCATATGATTTAAACCCTTACCTCTTATAATTTATGACATAAGCAACCCTATACTAGATATTCATATTTCATTGGTCTTTATCTAAATCGACTAAGTATCACAGGCTCTATTTGATCATACTTTTACGAATTCGAGTCTATTGAGTTATGGCAGCTAAAGGTTAATCCTATCATGTGAATACATTCTAGTGAACCTGACATGAATCTTATTCTACCTTTGGTTGAATTGGATTTATGTCTTTTTTCCTCTTTGTAACTTATTTTTTTTCTAAATCATTATATCTTTTATAGTCTAACTATATCAACTAACCTAATCTTTTATTTGTCAACTCATGAATGATATCAACTAGATTGGTGTTATTATATGTGTTTCCATACTATATCAATAAAGATGAATTCTCTATCATTTCTAACTGCATCAGCCATGATAATACAATTCTCTCTCTCTCAGCTCCACTAGTGCCACTTTTTTACCAAACTATATTGGCCAACCCAATATAGTTTATTTGTTTCAACTAACTACCTGATCGCTAAAGTCTATTTGTTATACTTAGTAACTAAATGTATTAGCCTAGATTATACCATCTATTTTCCACAAATAACCTAATAATTTTACCATGATGTCATCTTCTAAGATTCTAATTAGTCAAGAAAATATTTGAACCTCACTTATATCCTTACAATAGATGAAAGTATTTAAATACTTCCCCAAAGTATTGAAACTTATACCATGGTTGAATTTTTCTTAGTGGATACTCTAAATACTAAACAAATTACTAAATCATGCAACCTAACTATTGTATCATCAATGCAAATACAATTTAACATGGTTTAGGTCACTCACACTAGTCCTCCTCCTAACACTAGTATTGGTAATTACCAACTTTCAAATCCTAATACTTCTAATAAAAATCTATCTTAAGATATGACACAAGTCCCTTTAAAAATGGTCCAATAAATGACCCTTATGCAAGATTATATTAAATCTCAAATGCTCAAAATGAAAAATCACATTTTGCAATTGGCTAGTCAACCTCAAGTCATCATGATTCAATCAAATAATTTTTTTGACCTTCCTCCTCTTATAGATGCCAATGAGAATATCATCCTTCAACCTCCTATGCATAAAATTCTTCAAGATATTTGAAACAAACCTTTAGCTCCCTTCATTATGTCCATATACATTAGAAACATCTCTCAAAATATCACATATGATGGGACTAAAGATATTGTTATCTTTATTAAAAGCTTTGGCAATCTATATAAGGAATCAATTAAAACTAATACCTTCATTACTTATAAAATTTTAGCCAAAATCTTTACTAAAGATGTGATAGAATGATATAATCAACTTCATATACATTTCATTACATAACTATAGGATTTAGTCAATGCTCTGCTTAAATAATTACAACATAATAATCTTCCTAAAAAATAGTGTTATCCATTTCATAAATGTTAAGAAACTTCCTAACGAATTTGACCATACTTTCATGAAATGATGAAAATATCTCACTCACAAAGCAAACCATAACATGAGTGATGACAATATTTTCAGATTATTTGTTACTAATCTTAAATCCCATCTTCAATACAAAGTTATGATGTTTTTCCCTAAGACTTTAGAAGAGGCCTTTGTTCAAGCAAAAATGCAAGAATTCCTTATGCACCAATTTGAAACATCTCATAGGAAATCATCAACCAATGTCATTGATACCACTTCATCTCAAACAAATCCTCCCAAACTAATTAACGCGGGAGCTTCCAAACAATAAATAAAACCCCTTACCACTTTCCCTTGAGTCTTCATGAACTCAAGAAAAATATTCCACATTCTAAACCCATGAGTTTTGATCCTTCCAAACTTCCTCTAAAATGGTACAATCCTGATAAATTTTATTGGTGCGATATTTTGACAAGTCATTATCATGAGAATTATTGTGATCTTCAATGATTACTTATTACCTCCTTGATTAGTCCACATTTAATTTTTGACACTCTTACCCAATGTTATCATGACTATCTTAAAGTCTCTCAAGCTTAGTCTAACTAATTATAATCACATCAACATCAACTACCTAATGATCAATGTTAACCCCATCCTAATTCCAACTCATCCACTTATGTTGTCCTAACTAAAATTGATCTTCCTTTATACAAAAATGAGGAAAAATAAATAACATAAACAACTTCAAGTGGATAGTTGCATTTGTCAATCCTCAACCTCTTAGGTCACATGAACCCAAGGAGAACCTAGTTCAAATGCCTACTAACTTGTGCATTATAGGTTATTATGATCCTAATGCTTATACAAATATTCATAGATATCATAATTTATCCTATTTTCTAAAATCAATTCTATCAGATTACATCGGTAAGTCTAATACCATTTAGTTTCAACCATCATTAACCAACTGCATCTGCCATAACATAGAATGAGTTGATATAGTTATTTCACCTATAGTTAACTACATCAACCATGATATAGATTGTGTCAATTAAATTATTTAACCTATATATAATTGCATCAACCATGACATAAATTATGTAGATATAGTTTTTTCACCTATAGATAACTGCATCAACCATGACATATAATGTCTAGATATAATTATTTCACCTATAGAAAACTGCATCAACCATAACATTGACCATATGACATAATTATTTTTGATCACATCACCTACATCAGCCATGACCTAAAATGTATCAATATAGTTCAATATGTTTCATTAAACTATATCAACCTGGTTGGTACTATCAATTTTATCCATATCTCACTAGACTATCATGTTTCATCATATTGTATTGACCTCTCTTATACAATAAATTTTATTTAACTAGACTATATTGACATGGTTAATACAATAAATTTTAGTTTAGTTCTATCTGATTGTATTGGCTTGGTTAATATAATCCATTTTAGTCATGTTTTATCATATTGTATTAACCTAGATGACATAATCAATTTCAGTTCTATTTTTATAGATTGTATCAGCTTGGCTGATACTATACATCCCATTTTTTTTATCACCTCCCAAATATCCTAACATTGACTTAGATGACACATTTCCTATTGTAACATCAATTTACATATATTTTGAAATCAATCCTAGACTTGTTGATCTTGAGATTAACTCTTATTCACCTTTTATCCTACAAGTTGGGGCACCTAATGATACCCATCCTCTTATTTTCATACTTGTTGAGGCATCTTGTGATGCCCATCCTTTATCATATCCATAATTTTGGGACATATTACGATGCTCATCATCATTCTCTTGGATTCTTGATACTTCATACTTATGATGTAGTACCCATCAAGAACCTTTCACCTCTTTACCATCATTACCACATTGAACTTCAAGAAAAATTACGAGATAAATATGCACACACTTCATATGATTTTATTTAACATAGTCATTAGCATATGTTTTTCTTAATTATCTTATCTCATATTCCTTTGTTTTATTTTTTTACTTTGCATTTATTTCCCCCTTTTTGGGATGATGATTTGATTCTATCATTGCTTCATTTTTGGTTCTTTGGTATTTTTACTTTCAGCCTTCATTTATCTTGTAGAGCTTTAGGTAACACCTTCATATTTTCATTACTATAATATTTTTATCTTTTTTTCCTTAGTTTACTTATGATTATTAGATTGATTACTTTCCCCCTCTTTTGAGATTACTACTACTTTCATTAGTGCTTGTGTGAGATCCTTTAAAGGTTAATACAACTTCCATATTGACATGACTATTATAACATAGCCTCATCCATTTTGGACCATTGATTTCTCTATTTGTGATCAATTATAAATATATAATTCATTGTATCATTTTTATTACATGGATAGATCTTCTATGATCCCCATTTCCCCCTTATTTATTTTCAATTGAGGCACATGTAGGTTAGTTTTGAGATTTCACACATGATGAAAAAGTCTAGGAGGCTTTAGGCGTCATGGTCTTTATGTTCTCCTTTATAGAGATGAAGCATAAGTTCTATTATGTTATCTATCTATTTCAATCATGTTTGGTTTTTATGAGTCTATATAGAGAAGGAATAGAAAATTACAAAATAATTAAAAGCCATATCATAACCAATGACAATGTTAAAAGGAAAATTATATCAAAAAATTCAGATCACACCAAAAGATATGATATTTATTTGGTACATCTCTTATTTTAGCTAAAGCTCAAACTCCATAGTTGGCTTCATGATAGATCCAAGGTTCATTAGAGATAAATAAGCCAACAGACTTGGGTATGAGGTCTCATTATATCATTATATTAATATATATTCTTGTTGCGCCTCTAACTCATTAAGTAAAGGATTCATGCCAACACAACATCCACATCAACATGAAGGATTAATTTTGTATAATGGTTATCTCTTTTGGAATTTTGGCACTAGTTGGAGGATGCAACACATATCTTGCACCAGATAGCAGGTGACTAACTAGCTCCTAGATTTTTTTGGGCATATTCTAAGATTGGTGATACATGGTGACTACAGTGTAGAGTTCATAAGGTTATAGAGCTAACAAGTATGATCACCAAGTTATAGCTCGACATTAAACATACACCTTCCACCCTAGTAAATATGCTCCCAAAGGCTATTTAAGAATTTCAAGCTAGAAGAAACAAAGAGACAAAGAATTCTAGTAGAGCTCTGGTGAAATGAAGTTGTAGACATTAATTTGGAAACCATTAGGCTTAGGGATAGCAAGGAAGCCATGAAGGCTCCATTTATATGTGTTCAAGATTGCCTATGAGCCTCTGGGTTACTTAGTGTTATAATCTAAATATATACTCTATTTTGAACTATAATTAATGATGAAGGTTTCTATGTTAACACATAATGGGTTTGGTTTATTCATATTTTGTATTGCTATTAGATTATGAAATGATTGTAATGTCATATTTTCAATTCATTTATGTTAAGTAATATTCATGCGTGCTTCTGGTTTACATTGTTAATGAAGTCCCTACAAACATTATTCATGTCATCTGTAACTTGCATATAGATTAAATATAGAGTCTACACTAAGTGTTCTTATCTTTTTCAAGAGTGTGAGTCTAGCATGAGCAGTTTGAGTGAAAACAACCTTTTGACCCTTTAAGTGCCTATATGACATTAGGCTTAGTCTAACAAAGGTGTGCACCCACATGACACTAGGATTAGTCCATAAAAGGTTTGCACCTATGGATTTAACCAAGGATTTTATTGAATTAATCAAGTCTCCTAATTAAAGTCTCGTGTCATGGCATAACTAGCCTAATACGGGCCCTAGTTCCCTCTCAGTTATGGTTCGGGTGAGAGCATATGGCCTGTGCCTTATGTGGATTGATGCTGGTGCAACTGAGTGTTAAAATGTTAAATTTAAAGGGAATATCCCATGATTGTGCCTGGTTATAATAAACTAAGAACTGACTAAGACAACTTTATGGACTTTTATACAATATTTTGGTTCCAGTGCCTAGATTCATGTTAAATATTATTACTATGATGGTATGACAGAATGATATACTAAATTTATCTAAAAAATATCAAGAACTAGCTACAATAGGTGACAGATATCTTTGTACTGAAGCATCCAACTTACAAAGGATAAAAGTCAAGAAAATGGGTTTAGAAAAATGTATATGATGCTTTGTATGAGGGATTTTTATGTGAGATACCTAAGTATGTGTATTGGTGGTTGGATGCATATTCAACCCACAAAATAAGAAGATAGGGATAATGCTATGAGTGGATAAAGGAGCACCTAGTGAGGCTTGAGACCCTAGATGTTAATTGGACTAGAGTAGTAGGTAAATGGTGGTAAGGAGCTCTGAATAGTTACATACCCGAGTTCACATTCTCAACATACTAATTCCCCAAGGAAGTAGAGTACCTATTTTTACATGACCCTAGATGCACATTTGTGAAGGAATTTGATTTAGATCTTAAAAATTTAATGGTGGATTATGGATTTGAATATTTAAGGATGGAAGGCTAAAGTTATTTCAATTATAAACAACACAAAGGGAAAAAGGGGATGTGTAGGTGAGGAAAAATGGAAGGGGACAAGAAAATTGACACCTGAGAGCTTAGAAGATAGACCTATAATAAGAGATGATGCCAACTAATGGAACATATAGAACTTGGAAGTGCTGAGAGAACCTATAGTGAGTGGGAAGGGCATGGGGAAGGATCTCTTGAAATAGAACAACATGAGGATGAGAGATATAATGAATCAATGGATAGATTTCAACACTTGACAGGTGTGGAATTCACTGGGATCCTATAGGATTTGGTGACTATAGATACTCTTGATGTGTCTACCCATTTTGAACTTATGGTGCATGCTGATGTGCTGAATCCCCCACTTGAAGAAAGTACATAAGTAATAATTGACTTTGTTGAGGACTTAGATCTTAGAAATTTTGTAGACTTGGATTACAACTTTATGATTGAATATATTATTGCATACAAGGGGGTGAATGTAACTACCTATAGACCATTGGGTGCTAGCTCACCATAGGAGAACTTGAATGAGAGCATACCAACTCAACTGATGTCATCAACATAAAGTGGGAAATAGCCTATAGGAAGTGGTCCAGTGCCATAAGTAAATAGCATAATGCCAATTATGTCAACTATGCCAATAGTAATAATGGGACTAGTGCCTAACTTGATGGTTGTAGGTGTTAGAGGACCATCACCAAGATAGACATTGAGAGGAAAACCACCTCAAATACTAACTGCCTCCCTATAGTAAATATACTATGAGATGGTTATGCACTTGATAAAGTATTGTAGTGTGGATAATGCTGCATAACATGTGCTGAAATGTGAACTACAATGGTAAGTGTAGGTCATAACCTAATTAGAATGCAAATTGACCCAATTTATAACCACTTTTCTTGATCACTCTCACACCTGGTATAGAAAATTTGATCTTAACTAGGCCATGGTTGACTATGATACCCTGAAGGATGTGTTATCACTTGTATTTACACCCTTTGAGGAGATGCAAAGCTCTCCTCATCCAAGTGGCACAATGGAATCACCTCTAGGCTTGTGAGCAACCTAAGAAATGAGGTGAATCTCTAGATAGGGCTAGCTCCCTTGATGTACCACTTTGGATTACAATTACTACTAAACTTGGAGGGTGAAAAGGGAGAAGGATAATTGAAATCAAACTAATCTAAGGGAGGTGATACACCAAATAACATGATGACATCCAACCATATGCATATTACACTTAAAATCAAAGGACAAACTAAAAATACACTTCTCCAATCTTCATCTTCTCACATCAATGCTACATTGTGAGGTTATGGATGAATGTGCAAAGATATTAGGACTAGACAAGAGGCCTATGAGGGCACTAATGAATAGAATAACTCAATTAAACCATGAACATCTCCTAGAACACTTCACATGTCTTGTAAAAAGGGGCTCTAAATAGGTGAAAGAATGGCATATGCTAATGAATCCATAATTTCACTAAGAAAGATTCATCATCCAATTGAAAACAATAAGAATAGTCATATAGGAGGTAAAAATTAGTTTTATTATTTATCAAAAGGTATATATTTGAGTAGGGATTCACCATACTCAGGTGGAACATCCATACAATGCCAAAATGGCTAGTTCTTATAGAACTTGAGAGAGAGAGAGAAGGAAGAAGTCCAATGGTCACAAGGACACTTGTAAATTTGAGGCAATTAGTTATTTGTACATGAGAAGAGGATTTCAGAATAACCATGTAAGGTCAAGAGCTACAAGTGTCAATCCAAGTCACAAACTTCATGAAAAATGACAAAAAACTCCTCATTCTGGCTAAAAAAACTACCTTCATGATTGGTCCTGTTTGAACATCACATAAATAATTAGGACTAGGTATGATGATTGGGATGAAGTGTAGCAACATATTAAATTCCTTTAAATGCATTGGTTGTAGGCCTGGTCCTTTGAAATCAACTGAAAAAGAGCAATAATCATCTGCTTCCTAGAAAACTACTCTTTCATGCACCCTACACACTTGGACTCAAAATTAGCATGATTTTCCCATAAAAATTTATAGGATGAAGTTAATTACACCTTTCAAGACCCTCCATGGAATTATAATCACCAAGGACACCTTAAAAATCCATTCACTTGAAGTTTTCACACTTCTCCTTAGTTTGTCCATTAAGCTAGCTTTGACTGGCTGAGTTGAAGCACTTGGTTTGTACACTTAGGAGTTATCCATCCATGTACTTTTCATCTCTTGAAACCTCTTACAACATATAAAACACCTAAAATAGTGATAAAAACCCTATTTTCCCTCATCTGTACAAGTACATAGAGATAATTTGCTTGTGGAGTATATTGAGAGAGTAGTTTACAAGGTCTAATAGCTATTATAATCAAACTAGTCCATTGGATTACATCTCCAACTCCATTTTCCCAATCGGGTCTCTCGCAAGGGTTTTCAAGGGTTTCTGAGTAGTTTGACCTTTTAAAGTTATTTCATATAAACCTTACATTGGAGTTACAAAAAAATTCCATAAATTAGTTTTTCAAGACCCACTATATATTTTAAAAACCTCTCTAGTCTCCATGTAAATCCTCAGATGAGATATGAACACTTGAAGTCACCTATTCGAGCTCTTCCATTCCAACAAGCCTAATGCTAGTATTAAGCCAAAATTGATTTTACTGATGCTTTTTCTAAAAAATATAAGATGAAACACACTTTTAGTCATCCTATGAACATGATTCAATAGTCTATAACTCATATATAATGCTAAGAGTGTGACTGGTCTCTTCATTTGGGCACTAGGCCTAGTCATGCTTAGTATGCTTGTATTGGTTCAAGACCCAAGATGACCTCTTCATGATTTCCACTTCAAAATATATGATTGAATTTTTTTTTCATGGTCCTAAAAACATGATCCATCCACTTGGGAAACTCACCTAGATCCAAAAGTGAGAATGACCTCTTGTTTGGCCTTTAGGCATAACCATGCCTCATGAGTCTATCTGCAAATTTAAGGATGGAAGGTACCTTTTTGAACTCCATATTCTTGAACATTATTTATCCTGATGATCTTGATGTTTAATAACTCTCCATTCCTTCCTTAAATGTTTCTATGGCTCCTGGTCCACTATCTCCTCTCTTTTCCTCAAGGTTACAGGCCTCAGATAATAAGGGAGTGCCCTCTGTCCAAGACAAAATAGAGGAAAATACCCTATTTTAATAGAAAAATATGATTACTTGAAAGTCTCTTCAAGTCCCAAGGATGCTTTGTACAAAAATTGAGCTCCTGACATTAAGATATGACCTCTCAAACTCTTAAAACTCCAAGACTGACCTGCTAAGTAGAGACTATGTGTAATAAATTCACCTTAAAATGTATATTTATTATTTAGAGCTTCCCATTCTATGGTATATCCATGAATAGGTTTTTTTTATGGTAATTTTATTGTATTGAAGGAATCCCAGTCCTCAATCATCTCTCTGAATGTTTATGAGCTCCTCAATCTCTTAAAACTCCTACGGCTGCCTTCCAATCCTTGACTATTTTCCCTTGAAATGTTACACCTATAGGTGATGCTTGATGGGTTTGAGTTTGAAAGGTAATGTTTCAAACATCATACAGTCTCCATGGTTTAATTCACACTTGTTTACAACCATTGTCTCATCCCATATTCACAAACCTCAAACTGACCACTGCCTGTCACAGTCAAAGCTAACTATGTCCTTTGCTTCTTTGGGTTATGTAGGTGTAAGTTGTCTTGTTAGGAATTTTATAGTGTTCATAACATTTATCTAAGATTCTATGGCACACTTAAAAATTGTTAGACTCATTTTTCTCCTTGAGTTTATGCAATACAAAAACCTAGATGCTATTATTTCAGATCACTACCCATCTTTATCTCCTATAACTGACTATGTTTTACCCTGAGAATCCTGCCTATAGGTGGATATGATTGGTTTAGGTTTGTAAAGATGATTCCATTCACTTCTTTTTAATCACCCTATACTTTCTTGAACCCAAATGTTCACCTGTCTAGTCCTTCTCCATTACTTTGAACTTTAATCATGCTCACTATTCTATACAGTCATTTCCAATGGCTGCAGGTAAGCTTAGAGTCTCAAAAGGTCAATATAGACTTGTTTTGCATTGTATAAATATCATTAGGTCTATTATGTCTATGGAGAAAATTATCTACATGTTTATTTCACCATGTTACCTTCTCATTAGCCTTCTAAATGCACCTTGGTTCATGAAGGAGTCTTCACTACTTGACTAAGACATTATGCTCCTTACTTGACCTATAAGTGACCATTAACTCATTCAACCTGGTCATTATACATTTAGTTCCTCTCTTGAACTTCCTCAAGGTTACAATGTATCTACTTATGTTTGTATTCCAATTAGATGTCCTCAAATAAAACCAAACTATCATGTCTAGGTCTATGTCTATTTGTAGCTATAGGTGAGTTTTTAGTGGTTTGTATGGACTGAGGTGTGAATGGAAACAAGGACCAATTCATCATTCCCCTTGAGTGGCCTGTTATATCATGAATGCTATCTTACATCATGTAAAACTAATCCATCATGAATCATGATCTCATACTACCAATCTGGATGAAAAGGTCTATTATGGCTCAGACTTGTAGATAAAACTAACTGAGTTTAGTGTATAAAAACACAACTTTGGACCCTCAAACTTCTACCTTTCACTAACTCTCTTGAATCCTCTTTTTTCAAGGATAATCTCCTTCATGGAGACTATAAGGTTTAACCATTAGTGCCCTTCAAAACTATTGATAACCTTATTATAAGATATCAAAAAAATGATAGAGGGCTCTATTTTCCCTGTTTTAGGGATTTATTCTCCAAAACTACAATCATCATTACTTGAAGGTTTTTCCAAGTCGTCTAGTACTCTAGTATCCAAAATTTCAATGTTAGGATCCTTATAACATGTTATAAACTTATAAAGGGTTTCATTACACATTATGACATCTTTATAAAACCTCTCAGATCCCTACATAGCCATTTGTAGGTGAACAAAATCATGCATACATGCATTTAAAAAGGAAAATGAACAGTGAGCATGAATCTTATGTTTTAATGGTGTTTATACTTTCTCCAAACATTCTAAATGCATTTTTCAAGCTTCAAAGACATTAACCCAACTCAACACTTATCTTCAACATGATTGGTTCTATGAGGGCGCTTGTAGGTGGCTATCCAAAAGGGCAAACTGTATGTGTTAGAAATATTGTCATTGATATCAAAGGTCTAACATTGGTGATAAAGGCCCCATAGCATTTATTATCTAAAGGTGTTTTTAATGTTCATATTTTGGCTAAAATGTGTTGATATTTATTTAATATTAACGAATATATTTTTGGTTATATAAAAGTCAAAAGAGGGCCCATGTAGAAGTCAAAGAGTCATGGGGTAAAAACAAAAAAGGAATATGACATATTTTCCCATGAAGAGTCATCTTAAGGAATTCCAAGAGTCACCAAGTGAAGACAAAAGAGGGTATGATGCATTTTTCTATGAAGAGTCACCTTAAGGAATTCGAAAGGTCATGAAGATAAAGCAAAAAGAGGAAATGACACATTTTTTTAATGAAAGGTCACCATATGACTTTTGAAATACAAAGATTCAAAGGATCATACAAGATTGGTGCCATTTTTTATGAGTGAAGGGTCACAAAGGGTGAATGCTAAAGGTCTTTTGAAAAGTTATAAATAAAGGTTTTGGAAGCCATTTGTTATGTACAAGAGAGTGCATGATTTGTAATTATTTTATATAATAAAATAAGAGAGAATAGAAAGAGATATGGTAGAGTTCTATCATTTGTTGAGAAAACAACATTGAGAGATAGTTGTGTCTTATACACAAGAAGGGTTGGTGCTCCTAAAAGTTGGTGCTTGTAAAATTTGTAATTTGAGTTGGTGCTCTTTCATATACTTGAGATTATTATTCATATTTTTTCTTACTTTGAGTTTCTACGTAAAAATCTAGTGTCTCTCTCTTGTATGGTGCATATTATTTCAATTTTATTACATATCTTGAATGTATGGTTAAGTGGAGTCTGATTAAGTAAAAGATTTATAAGATGTATGATATACTGATTCACCCCCCTCTCAGTATATCCTGTGTTTAATAATTAGTATCAGAGCAGATTCTTTTAGAAAGAGTTTTACAGCTTGAAGGTAGATCGGGGAAAGCACGATGGTTGGATCACATGAAGGTTTTTATACAAATAAAGCACATTTGTTTGATGAGACAAATTATGATTTTTAGAGCATAAAGATGAGAAATTATTTTATGTCTCTTAGATTCAACATTTGGCAAGCAGTTGTGGAGGAATACAAAGAGCCACAGACACTTTTGATTACTCTGACAGAAAAGAAGGCAAGTGAAAATAATGCTAAAGCTTTAAATGCTATTTTATGTAGTTTATGTGAATCAAAATTTTCTAAAGTTATGCAATGAATATATATTCATGAGACTTAGGTAAAGCTTGAAAATATTTATAAAGGTGATGGAAAGGTTCAACAAACTAAGTTCCATATTTTTAAAAGATAGTTTGAGAGTTTGAAAATAGAAGAGGAATAAAATATAGCGAGTTATCTTTTACAGGTTGATCAAATAGTTAATCATATTCAAGGCCTTGGAGAAAAATTAGAAAAATTAGTGATGGTATAAAAGGTTTTGAGATCTCTATTAATGAGATATGATGCAAAGGTTTCAACAATCGAGGAGATAAAAGATCTAGCCAAGCTAAAGATGGATGAACTACATGGTATTTTTTATGGCATATGAGATGTAGATTGAACAAAAGAAACCCTCAAAAAGGGAAGTTGCTTTTAAGACAAAAAAAAGACAAGGATAAGATTCAAGAATCAAGTGATAACTCTAGTGATGATGAAGATGACAATGGAGCTCTTTTCATTTGTAAGCTAAAAAAAGGCACAGGTAAATATCAAGAAAAATTGCCTTTAAAATGTTTTAATTGTGGAAAGATTAGACATTTTGTAACTAAGTGCCTAGATAAGGGTAATGGTGACAATGAAGAAGGAAAGTCTACATACAAGAATTTTTTTTTAAAAAAATTAAAGAATGGATTTGAGAAGAAGAGTTTATATTCTAAAGATCCTAACTCAGTCGAAGATAGTGGGTTAGTGATTAAAAAAAAGAAGAGATTCTATTCATGGCCATACATGAAGATGCCTCTGTAAGCAAAAATATAGATGATAAAAAAGAACATGATGAAGCTAAAGTGAATCTAGAAGGAGAAATCATTTTTTACTTAGAAGAATTAAAATCTCTTGAAAAGAAGAATCAAAGATTGAAGCTCTAGACTGAGAAAAATAAAAAAGAGTCAAAAAAATGATCTACATGCACACGTTGAAGAAGCTAAAAAGATTGAAAAATATCTGACAACTTAGTTACAAAAAGTAAGTAAAGAATGTGAAAGATATGTTATTGAAATTATCTCTTTAAAAGTAGATCTTGAGAAAACAAATAAAGTAGTCAATGATAGAGCAACCAATGATTCAAAATTTAAGAATAGTACTAATATATTGAATAAAATATTAGAAATTCAAAGATCAATGTTAGATAAGACATGTATCAAATTTGAAAAAAAAAAGAGGAGGCCACTACTTTCATATACAAGGTTAACACAAAAAAAGGAAAGAGCTATGTTAAAGCTCTTACAAAAGAAGAAATGAAAAAAGAAGTTAAGAATATAGAAGACATCTAAAACAAAGAAGGATGGAAAGAATAAAGTTGCAAAAGGAAATTAGATTAGAGATACACAAATATGTTCTATTTTTATGGTTATTATTTTTATTGTAATGGATATAGTCATAAGAAATGAAAATATCCAAAAAGGGCTAACAATTTTAGAAACAAGGAGAAAAAACTCATGCAGAGTCAAGTAGAAGCCACAACTCTTTTGATTCTCTATCAAGCTTTAATGAAGAAGCCATAATATGTTACAAGTGTAATAACTTTGGACACATAGCTAAGCACTGTATAAATGTATTCAATTCAGTTTAGAAGGATCAAAGTTTCAAGGATCCATTCATCAAGAAGAAAGTTAAGACAGGTTCATGGTAGAAGAAACAACCTAAAAAGTTTTTGTTGGTCCAGACAACTTTGCATGAAGAAATGAAGAAAAGACATAGTTCATTGACAAAAAATGTTTGAGGAACATGATAGGAGACAATAAAAAGTTCATAACCTGAAGAAGATCAATGGTGGCATAGTGAAATTTGGAGACAATACTACTACCAAAATTATTGAAAAATATACACTAAGTTTGGATAATGGTAGAACTAAGACTAATTTTTATATATATATATATATATAAGGTCTTAAACATGATATTTTGAATGTTAGTCAAATGTGTGATCAAGGACACACACTAAATTTTTATGCAGAAGGTTATAAAATTAGGAGAAAAGATTTAGATGTGTTTATTATAGATGCTTAGAGGACATGTAACAATTTGTATATGTTATCAGATATCAAAGGTCAAAAATGTTATTTGATTCAAGTTGAGGAAAGTTGGATATGGCATAAGAGAATGGGACACATAAATTTTAACAATCTTGTCAACATTATAAAAAATCAAGCAGTTAGAGATCTTTCAAAGATTATAAAGCCCTCCAACATGCTTTGTAAACTTTGTCAGCTTGGGAAGCAGGCTAGAAGATGATTCAAGATAAAAGAATACTCAACTACTTAGATGGTAGAGCTTGTTCACACTAATTTGTGTAGACCTATGAGAACTCAAAGTACTCAAGGTGAGAAATATTTCATGTTGCTTATTGATGATTTTACATGTATAACTTAGGTGATATTTTTAAAGAAAAAAATGAAAGCTTTTAGACATTTTAAAGAATTCAAAGCTTTAGTTGAGAATAAAACTAGCTTAAAAATTAAGTGTCTAAGATTATATTAAAGCGAAGAACTCATGTTAGATCATTTTATTGAGTATTGTGAAGACCATGGAATAAATAGATATTATTTAATAGCTAGAACTCTACAGTAAAATGGAGTAGTTGAGCAGAAAAACAAAATAGTTCAAAAAATGGTGAGGACAATGCTAAATGAATCCAAGATACCAAATAAATATTGGAGAGAGGAAATAGGTATAATAATGCATATCAAAAATAAATAATTATTCAGAGTCAATAGTGACAAGACTCCCTATGAGCTATGGAAAGAGAAACTAGCTACGGTTGATTATTTTATAATTTTTGATAACAAATGCTTCATAAAGAGAAATGATAAAAAAATTGGTAAGTTTGAATCTATAGTAGATGAAGGTATATTTCTTTGATATTCTTGTAAAAGTAAAGCTTATAAATGTTATAATAAAAGAACCAAGAATATTGTTGAAAGTACAAGTGTCAAGATAGATGAAGATGTAGCACAAAGAGACAGTGATCTAGTAGACACTCTAAAAATTATTAAAAATGAAGATTTTGAAGAATCAGATGAAGATGAGATGAAGGAGAAAAAGGACACCAAAACCCCATCCAAATATGTCTAAAGAAATCATAATAAAAGTGATATCATCAGGAACATAAATGAAGGAGTTCACACCAGAAGAATGATGGTAAGTGAATTTGAGCAAGTGAATTTCTCTTTGTTATCCAAAATTTACCCTAAAACTTTTTCAGAAGCTAGACATGATGAGCATTAGGTTAAGGCAATGGATGAATATTAAAATTAGATAGAAAATAATGATACTTGGGAATTAGTACCTAGATGAAAATGTCACAATGTGATAGGAGCAAAATGGGTATACATAAATAAGTTGAATGAAAATGGTGAAGTTACAAGGAATACAAAAAGGTTAGTATGTAAAGGATATGCTCAGATTGAAGGAATAGATTTTGAAGAAATTTTTTCACTAGTGGTAAGGATAGAGGATATTATAATGTTTCTTGCATATGTAGTGTTTAAAAATTTCAAAGTGTTTTAGATGGAAGTCAAGTCTATATTTTTGAATGGAAATATAGAAGAGGAGCTCTACATTGAGCATCTTAAGGGATTTATTCTCTCAAATAATAGTAGCCATGTATACAGATTGAAGAAAGCACTGTATGGATTGAAACAAGCTCCCAAAGCTTGGTATGTAAGACCTGATAAGTACCTTCAAGATCAAGTTTCAAGAGAGGTTTTTATGAAAATAATCTCTACATAAAAATAGAAAGTGAATATCAATTGATTGTTGTGGTATATGTTGATGACATAATTTTTGGAAGAAACATTAAAAATATGATAGATTTCTTTTTCTGATAATATGCAAAAAGAATTTGAGATGTCTATGTTTGGAGAATTATCATTTTTCTTAAGGTTGTAAATATTTCAATCAAATAAAGAATTTTTCATATCTCAAAGTAAGCATGCCAAGTAAATGTTGATAAAATTTGGTTTTGAGGATTGTGCACCAATTGGCACACCAATGAGTAAAGGGAGCAAGGTGAGTAAGGATGAAAATTCACCTATTATAGATCAATCTTTGTATATATCTATGATTAGTAGTATTTTATATTTGACAACATCGAGGCCAGACATTAAACATGTAATAGGCATGATTGTGAGATATCAGGTAGCCCTGAAGGAGTCATGTTCAATTAATGAAGAGAATATTTAGATATATCAAAGAGATATTGGATTATAGATTATGGTATCTCATAGGTAGAGATTTCACTTTGGATACTTATACAGATTTAGATTGGGTAGGTTTCTTGGATGATAGAAAGAATAAAAGTAGAGGAGCTTTCTTCCTCATTGATAGCTTAGTATCATGGCTAAGCAAACAACAAAATTTAGTATCACTTTCTATAGTTGAAGCAAAATTTATTGTAGTGATATTATGTTGTACTCAATTGCTTTGGATGAAACAAACTTTGAAAGATATCAAGGTAAAATATGATGAACTTATTTCTATTTTTTATGACAACACAAGTGCTATTAATATTTCCAAGAACTAGTGATGCATTCAAGAACAAAATATATTCCTATCAAATATCACTTTTTGAGAAAGCAAGTTGTAGATTATCAAGTTAAAATGGAATATATCAGTACTATAGAATAGATTATAGATATTTTTACAAAGGCACTACCAAAAGACACATTCGAGTATTTGTAAGAGAAGTTGGGAGTAATTTACTTTACTTCCTACCATTGAGGATCAATATCAGTTGAGGGGGAGATAAGTGTTAGCTCTAGGATAGGCCCTTTTCCATTTATGTCAAAGAGGGATAAGAATAGAAAATAGGTACAAAAATAGGTATAAAAATAGGTACATGAACATGTATAGGGAATAGGTGCAGAAATAGGTACAAAGAACAGGTGCAAGATGCTATAGTAAGGGAGAAATACTATATATTTTTTAGATGATTATATATGTACGTTGATATGTCCATTACATATTTTAGGATGTGGCAGTTTCAGTTTGAGGTTGACATCAATAACAAAGGAAGATATTGTTGAAAATATTGTCATTGATCTCAAAGGTCTAACATTGGTGAAAAAGGCCCCATAACATTTATTATCTAAAGGTGTTTTTATTGTTCATATTTTGTCTAAAATGTGTTGATATTTATTTAATATTAATGAATATATTTTTAATTGCATAAAAGTCAAAATAGGGCCCATGGAGAAGTCAAAGAGTCATGTGATAAAGACAAAAGAGGAACGGGATGCATTTTTCCATGAAGAATCATCTTGAGGAATTTCAAGAGTCACCAAGTGAAGACAAAAGAGGGTATGGTGCATTTTTTCACAAAGAGTCACCTTAAGGAATTTGAAAGGTCACCAAGATAAAGACAAAAGAGGAAATAATGCATTTTCTTATGAAGGGTCACCATATAAATTTTTAAATACAAAAAATTGAAGGGTCATGCAAGTTTGGTGCCATTTTCCATGAGAAGTGAAGGGTCACAACGGGTGAATGCCAAAGGTATTTTGGAAAGCTATAAATGAAGGCTTGGGAATCTATTTGTTATATGCAAGAGAGTGCATGGTTTTTAATTATTTTATATAAGAAAAGAGGAGAGAATAAAAAGAGATATTGTAGAGTTCTATCATTTGTTCATAAATCAACATTGAGAGATAGTTGTGTTTTATACACAAGAGGGGTTGGTGTCATAAATATTTGCAAGGGGTTAGTGCTCTTATGAGTTGGTGCTCAAAAATAGTTTCTATGTTGGTGCTTCTGCAAGTTTGTGCTTTTAAACTTTGTAATTTGAGTTGGTGTTCTTTCATATACTTGAGATTATTCTTCGTGGTTTTTCTCACTTTGGATTTCTACGTAAAAATATGGTGTCTCTCTCTCTCTCTCTCTCTCTTGTGTGGTGCATATTATTTTAGTTTTATTGCATATATTGAATGTATGGTTAAGTGGAGTTTGATTAATTAAAAAATTTATAAGATATATGATATACTGATTCACCCCCCTCTCAGTATATCCCGTGTTTAACAGTAAGTGTTATATATGACTTTGACAACTTTCTAAAAAATATTTAGAGGATCATACTTATTTTTTATTTATTAAGGTTATGATTAAAAATTTGAAAACATACTTAAGAATCTATTAATAATATATATACCTCCATTATATGTGGTTCAATCATGGCAACAAGTGAAAAATGTGTTAGGAGTTGACTAGGTATGACAGTGGACTACAAGCTTGTGGAAATATGCTTTTGCAGGTAAGTTAATAAGGTTAAAGGAATAAAGATCACATTGGAAACATGTGAGAGTTATTATCTCAATATACCAAAACCATGAACAAGCATGAAGCTCTTATAAATAATGAAAAACTACCTGTTGTACTCAAAAGAGATTAATCTATAAACTTTGAAGTGATTTGCTCATCCAAACACCATGAAACCTAAAACCAAGCATGTATAACATATAAGGGGTAAGTAAACATCATTTAGAATCAAAATAAGTAAGTGGATTGTACAGATATTCTCAAACCAAGGTAAAACCTATAGGGTTCACAAATTAATAGGTAGATTTACATAGTCAAATTGTTAGAAATGGTTCATAAATCATGGTTAATAAAAATTCAAAATAATTATATGAAAATGAAGGTATATTAGTTTAATATAACCTCCCCAAGGAATTTTATCTGAAACCTCATGAGTTGTCTGTACTGAACAAAAACTTGAAGGTAACTTTTGCTTGCCAAGAAGGGTGAGAAGAGAGATGAATAGTTTTTAAATTAAAATGACACTTTCAGACCATTTAAAACATGGAGATGAAAAATTTTAAGCTTAATAGTCACATTTCAACCTCTTCTAAGTGGCACACTTCCCAAGGAGATCGTATAATTGCCATTTTCTTCTCCTTTCACTAGAAAACTACCTTTTTCTTCTAATGAACCTACAAATTTTAGTTAAAAATAGTGGATTAAGATTTATTATGACATATTTAATGTGAAAACCCATTTCGACCTTCAAATTTCCCAAGAAACCCATATATCTCATTAAATGCACCCTTTTTGACCTCTAAAATGACCCAAAATGATAAATGGTCATAAAAACTAATTGACCAAACCCAATATAAAATTAATTGACATCAATTAAACTATAATACACCCCATGGAAACTATATTACACCCCTTATAGAATTAAAAAATCAATTGTTTTACCTATAGGTGCCCCATTTTGACTAAAAAGTCAAATTTGGTCAACAAATTGGTGACTGATAGGGGTAGTATGCCTAATATAATAACTAGATCAATAACCTTATCAGTCCATTGGGATTATTATTCATATAAATTTTGAGAAAAATGAGGATAAATTTGACCATTGACCTTGAGCTTGACCAAGAAAAGATAACTAATGACTACCTAAACATACAAAATAAAGACACACAACAAAGAGAACAAACACACACATGTGCTCAAAGCAGTTAGGATAAATAGAAAAAAACCTAATATATACAAGTAAAAATGAACATACCTTACCCTTGGATCAAAGGGAAAGTTTTAATCATCACCTTCTTCATGAGATAGAACATGGTGCAAAACATATTTCTCCTTGGATTGGATGTTTTGTGGATTAGACCTATTCCTTGGCACTTCAATTACCATGCTCTCAAGTAGACCAAATTAAAATAGGTTTTAAATTTATAATTATTCCTCTTGCATCCAAATATCTTCAAATTTTTCATGTAGATCCTCAATTGTAACTTCAAATAATGATTCAACAAAGCATACCTTCTTGTCCTCCATACTGTTTTCTACAAGATTGGGCCTCCTGTTAGCTGCAAGTTCTTCTAACTCATCAAGGATATTTTCAAATTATATCCAATCTTGATCATTTTCTTCCATGGACTATTCTTTATTTACCAGCTGATGCACTTGACCCTCAACTTGGCAAAGCTCTTCTAGCTCTTCAAAGAGCTCTATTTGTAGTTGTCAATCATCCTTGTCAACAACTTCTTGTATGCTAGCATCACCAAGTGACTTCATGACAACATTTTCTTGACCAATAGAAAGGAATTCCTCTTTATGTTTGGTTGAACACTCAATATCAAGGCTAGACTCATCAATGAGCTTATCATCAGGTGTGTAATATTTTAGAGAAGGAGAAGCTTCACACAACCCATCAAATTCCTTGAAAATGACATTGAAATTCAACCATAAATATTCTTCTTCATGGATGCCATCATCAAGAACTATTTCCTCTATCTTAGTCTCATGAAACTCTCCTAGGACTGCGACTTCTTAAGGGATGATTTGAATTTCATTATTGTTAGTACATTCCACTTCATGTTTGAGATGATCATCTACAACCTTTTGATTAGTTATAGAGCTTTATTTAAGGGATATAAGATCCTCCATCTCTTTCTCCTTCTTGGTAATGTGAAGACTCTAAAAATCATGTGACCTAGCACAATGAAGCTACCAAGGAGGTAGGTTTTATTCAATCAAGAGTTCTCTTTATTTATCAACCGGTTTATCCTCCTTAGGTTCCTATACCATAGGTCCATCAAGGTAAAGAGTGATAGGGTGAGGACAAGATGAGATAGTTGGTGGAGGTGGCACATATAAATCAAAATCATCTTGAGGGTGAAGTGTAGGGGATTCTTCATGGACACACATCCCTTCAAATATAAAGACATCAACTATTAGACTGTCCTTTTGTTTACCAAGGGGAGTCCCTATGGTGTTTTCCTCCTTATAATCACTCATGAAAGCCTCTTGATCAACCATGAATTGGATTTGCTCTTCTTCACTTGCTTCTCTCAAAATAGGTTCCTCCTTGAGAAAGGGTGAGGTGTAAGGTTGATGGATGGGTCCATGTGAAGGAGCTGGAACATGAGATGTAGTGGAAAGTGAAGGAGTTATAGATGGAGTGTGGAATGAAAGATAAGGATTATGAGTGGGTTTGGAAAAGAGGAAAGTGTTGTCATTTGAACTTTTACCCCTTGAGGAGATGATTCATCTCTCCTCGTTCAAGTGGCATAATGGAAACACCTCAGGGTTGTGGGTGACCCAAATTTGAGGTGAGTCTCTAGATTAGGGCTAGTTACCCTTAATGTACCACTTCCACACAACAAAAACACACTTATAATTTTGAGTAAAATGTTTAAAAATCTTAAACTAACCTAGATAAGGAGGTGATGCACCAAATATATTATCTACTCACACCACTTGCAATGCACTTGGAACCAAAGAGAAACCTACACATACACTTCATCAAATAGAAATATCTTCTCCTACATCAATGTTTCAAGCATGGGATCTTGAAGAGAGCTTAGATTAGGAGGAATAAACAATATTTATTCTAAAAACACTAATGAACATACTACTCACTATACCTGTAATCTCCATTAGAAACTTCTTGCTGACCTACAAAAGAGAGTTTTCAAACTACACAAGGCACTAGGAAGGATAACATGTCAAGGTAAGCAAAATAAAATTATACAAGACCAAAAACCATATCATGCAATTCATGAAGTCATGAATTAGGTAAAAACAACATTTTTTATTAGTTCAAGGCAAAAATTAAGCAGAGATTTACCATACTCAGGTGGAGAGATCCGTACAATAGCCAAAAAAGCTAGTATATATAGGAATTATGAGAGAAGAGAGAAAAGGTGAAGTTCAAGAGTCACTAAGACACTTGTAAAGAAAGTATAATGAGTTAAATATCATGTAATCAATAATGAGATAGGTATTGTAAGGAAAAAAAGGATAAATGTCTCTCAAACTCATCTAACTCCTCCATATGTGTCATAAATGCTCTCTCATGCATATGAAACTGCCCTCATGATTTGCCTTCATTAGTCTGCCTCACCACTAAATAGGGCCAGGTATGATGATTTATCTAAGGGGGAAGAGTTACTAACAAGCCTTCACATGTATTAGAGTGGTCTCAAATCATTCATATTCTTCTGGCCATGAGAAATCACTCCTAGTAGTTACAAATAACTCCCTCTCATGCACCTCTCACACTTGGCACACAAAATGCTTCCAATTATTCAATATAATCCATGAAAAAGGAGGAATGACACATTTGAAGAGTTTCCATGTCATTAGGTTCATCAATCAAGCCTTAAAAGGCTTCCCAATTAGAGCTTTCATCTTTTTCACTAAGTGATCAATGCTTGCTCACTATGATTGGCTGAGATGAGGAATATAAGAGACACACTTAGGAGACTGGATATCTCAATAAATGATCATGAAGACTTATAAAAAGTTCCAATCTCTCTCTTAAAGGTGATTTCATCTTTTGAAACCTCTCCATACCTATAAAACACATAAATCTGTTAAAGAAAGCTCTGTTGTACACCATCTATACAAGTGTATTTTAACTCAATTGGATGGGGAGGATAATTAAAGAGTTATCTATCAACTTTAATCAATTTCATGGCAAAATTATTTCATTTTGATGATCCATTTGCAATATCTTCCCAGTCGGGTCCTTAGAGAGGGTTTTGTCAGGGTTTATAGTCATTTTAGGTCTTAGCACTTTTTCATAAAGACTACACATTGGAGTTATAAACCAATTATACTAAATACTTTTGAGCGACCTTATCTAACATCCCCAAACACCTTGAGTCTCCATACAAAGTATCATGGGAGATACAAGCATCCTAAGTTGGCCACTCAAGTTTTTTCTATACATTTTGTAGGGTCTGAGTGCCTTCAAGCCAAAAAATGGCCTCTTGATGGACTTCTCTACAAAATTATGGTTAAAACACCTCTATTATCTCACAATAAACATGTTACACATGGTCTCGATGTCTATTTCAGCCCAAAAAGTGATAGAACTACTTTTAGGCACTAGTTTTAGATTAGGCCTATTAGGCCTTACTTGCAAGTTTAGGGGTATAGAGGACCCTATTTGATTTCATACCTATGTGAAGTGTCATTAATTTTTTTACAATTATTTTTCAGCTTTTCAAACATTCTCCCATGATTTACATAGCTTCTAGTTCACCACTTCACCTCTTTTCCTTAAAACTGCCAGTTTTGGGCATGGGGAAATTGCCCCCTATCTGAGACAAAATAGGGGGAACTTCCCATTCCTTCTCATAAAAATAGAGTATTTGAGGGTTTTATCTAAGTTTTATTAATGCTACATACCAAAATTTATCTCCTGGTCTAGTCAATTGACCATCCAAACCTTCAAGTTTCAAACTTGTTCCTACATATGCAGACTATGCAAGATTTTTTTGCAAGTAGGCTATATTTTATGTGATTGAAGGCTATTTGTTTGATTTATATACTAATATGAGGACATCATGAGATTCATATGATCATGGTGAAGAGTTTTGACTTGTGAAACCCATTTCAACTCCCATGTTCTCACTTCATACCCTTTGGTCTCATGACTATATCTCTTCCCCTTATGACTGAGACACTACGTGTTGACCTCTACTATAGGTTATTATTTTTAAACTGAGGTTACTAATGGATTTATTGAGGTTTAATTTAAGATTATAATATCATCAGGCAATTTTTACAACCATTGTCTCCTTTTTTAGGTCCAAAACCTTATTCATGCATATGCCCTCTGTTGATTATCTACCTATAGTCATTATATTCTTTGCAAAATAGGGGTCCTCCATAGTTTGTTTTTCCTATTTTAAACTCAAAGAAAATATGTTTAAAATCCTATGAGTTTCTTAGGATCATGGTTCACCTATTTCATTCCTTTACTCATCTTTTAATGCCTTTAAAACATCACCCAAACATCTAAACTAACTCGCTGGTTTGCTTAGTTGTAATTGTCAAATTTATGTTTGAAGGAGCCCTGTAGGTGCATTTTGTCCTTATGAGAACTATACCATGAATCTTAGGGTATAAATTATGTCACTTAATTCATATATGATGTGTGGGAGTCTTAGTTGAAGTCTCCATGTTATAGGTTTCTTGTAACCTATAAGTGTTTTCTAAACAAACCTATATATGGCCATTTTCCAGGCCTAAGTGCACCTATAGGTGTACTTGGGAGTGGCTACCTACTCATGGAGTCATCTCAAAAAATTACTTGATAAATTTGTGTGATATTAAAACATATATTTACCTAGTGTATATTTCAAGCTCACATTGTGATCTTTGGGTATAAAAACCACTTGGAAAACTGAGAACTGTAGAGAGCACTGAGCAACTTTAGTGTGTGAGAAACATGTTTTGGGAACCTCAAACATTAGTTTCATTTAGTTTTCCATTCTCCTTCTCTTGCAAGTGACTAGCCCCATGGTATGACTATCAAAGGCTCGCCTCTAGCTTTCTTCAGACCTCTTGAATTTCTAAATCAAATCACAACGGGGAGGAGCTCTTTGCTTTCTCAATTCAGGTAAAAGTTCCCAAACTTAGGCTCTTTTATTTGGCAAGGTTTCTCAACAATTAGTGGGATACCATGGGTCTTAAACATTCTTAGATGTTAACATACAACCTCACATTAGTCATGAATACCAAGACCTCTCAACCATCCCTCTGTACAACACCTCTAAAACTCTACAAATGACAGTTGTAGGTGTATACTTTTGAGTGTAAGGTAGTGAGGGTGATATGCAACCAAAAAAAGCCTTAGAGAGGCCCTCTTAGGCATGTTAATGCATCTTAGACAATGTTAAGCAATTTTATTACAAGTACATCTCTCTAAACATCAACATGACATCATCAGGGCCTGTAGGTGAGTGTCTTGAGTTGTGTTATGCAAACATAGACATGGAAGGAGAAAGAATATGCAAGGGAAAAGGATACCAAACCACTCAAATGTGTTGTATATACTAAAAAATATGACCTTTATCAAGAAACATCTTGAAACAACATCAACACATCTTCTCCCAATCCTGAAGACACCTATAGGTGTAAAAGGAACTAGTTTGCAATCACAAACAAGCCTAGAATAGGATCTCTTAGGCATTTTAGATCTCTCATGTTAAGATTATGATGGAGAAACCTATCGAGAGGCCTTGAAAAACACATGAAACAACCCAAAATATCAAAAAAAAAAAAAATAGAAACAAGCTCAAACAGGGACCCCTCATGGATGTAAGAGCATAAAAAGCTATCTAGATTCTTAAGAATGATTCATAAAGGAGGAGCCATAAAACTTAAACTTATTACCATGTATTTGAATCAAATTAAGACCCCTCTCAATTCCCAAGATCAATCCTCCCAACTCCATCTGTATAAACTATACCAAGCATTCAAAGTTGGCTCTTCTTAGCTTGTGAAGGTAAGAAAGGAGCAGAAGAAAAAGTTGATCTTTCTAACCTAGTATATGTACACAAGGCTTAGAGAATACTTTAGGTAGATCAAAAGACACTTAACTCATGTTTTCACTTGAAGATAGACTTTCCAAGTCTGTACAAGTGCCATTAAGAGTCTATTTTGAGGAGATTCTCCTATTTTTATGATTGAAACTACTTATTTTCTTCCTCTAACTAGTTCTTGACAATTTATGACCTCATCCACATTAAAATCATACTTTGTGACAAATTGCTTCCTTGGAAAAGTCTATACAAGTCATTTAATGAGCCAAAAATGTGACCAAAAGACACTTTTGGCATATGAAACATGACAAAGGACTAATTTATGACTTAGGAACACATTAAAACATTTTAATGACCCTATTAAGACATTTATATAATAATTTGAGTCTTTCACCATGTTTGACTAGAGTTTATCAGAGTTGACTTTGGTTGACTAGACAAGTACAAGGAAGATAGGCTTACACCAAGGTTAGAGCAAGGATAGGTCAGATGTTTAGACACACTTGAGACCCTGTTAGACATATGAGAGCCTTTGAAAAGTTTTAATATGTTTGTGTTGACCCAATTTGACTAAAATTCAAATTTTGTCAACACTTTTGACAATTCCTAGGGGTAACATGCTTGCCTATGTTAAAGATCAGTAGCCTTATCCATTGGGAAAAGAGAGTCAAATGCACTCTAAAAATAGTAGAATAAAAAGATAGTTTATTGACCTCAAAACACACATAGGAAAGACAACACACACCAAGACTAAGAAAACACACAAAACAAAGGCACACTTGTGCTACTAAGCATTAAGGGAACACAAGACACAACAAAAAGAAAACTAATTATGTACATCTAACCAAACATACCTCCCTTCCTGGATCAAAAGGAAATTATCTTGAATCTCCTTATTCATGAGATGAATGAGGGTACCAAACATGTTTCCTTTTGGATGTAGTACTAGATGACTCATGCTTCTTTCTTGTTCCTTGGCTTGGCATGTCCTTTGATGGAGTCATCTCAAACAAGTCTCCAAGGTAGATGAACTCTTCTTGACCTTGGAAAGGTACGTCATACTACTTCTCCTTTGTCTTATTATGGTATATTTTCATTTCCATGAATGGAACTTATTGAAAGTCCATGTCTTCTTAAAAGGTTTCATTACTCTTCTCTTTTGTTACAACCTCTTCATACCCTTCAATAAGTCTTGTATCATGGCATTATAGGAGTGTTTCTTGTTAAAAATCCTTGATTTTTGTGGGAGGAACTTCACATGCAATTCTATAATGAATATTCAAACCATTTTTAAAAGACTCATAGTCATCATAGATTTCTCCATCATGGTTTAGAGTCTCTTGATGGTGATATCTCTTAAAACATACTTTCTCCTCAACAACTTGGGCTTGCTTTCTTAGAAGTTTTGCCTTCTCACAATCTTCATATTATTTGAATATCCACATATAAGTATGCCCCATGTATTCATGATGCAATGGCATATTTACCTCTTTAAGCTTTGGTTCTTTATCCTTAGAAGTCACAAATGCTTCATTGGAAACCTTCTCTTGCTCCCCTCCAAGATCTCCATAGTTATCATAGATAGGAGAATCAAAACAAGAAAACACTTCTTCTTGAACCATGTCATCTTGATTACCATTGCTTGTAGTCAGCTCCATAGGAGTTGTGGGCCCCATGAGACCTTCAAATTCATTGTAAATGTCTTCAAATATCTACCACAAGTCATCATCCTCTTTTTGATCAACATCATGAAGGGGCACAAGAGGAGAAGTTACTTCCTCTTCTTCTTTAGATTCCAAAAGAACGTCTTCCAATATTTCTTATTCAACATAAAGAGGGTCATATTCATTATCATCACAATAATTTAGCTCTTCCTCATCATCAACCCAATCTAAAATATCCATCTTCTTCTCTCTCATGGTGGTGCCAAGATTAGGCATTTCAAAACCAGGAACTTTGGCCCAAGAAGGTTTCCAAGGAGAAATGCAATACTCACCATTATAATATGATTTCTCCTCAATAAAATGATCCACATTAGGTTCAATGACCTCATTGGCTTCAATCTTCCCTTGAATAGATGAGAGAATATGCATTTTGAGTTCTAGCTCCTCAATTCTTTTGGCAAGGTTTTCTTGAAATAACTTCTCTTGGGGGGAAATAGGATCTTCATTGGGAAAGGAAGTAAAATGAAGTTGAGATGAAGGGAAAAAGGCCTCTTAAGGAGGCATGGGAGGGATTTGAGTAGGTTCAAGTTTCTCTTCACTTCCAACGTCTCCAGTTAGACATTTTTTGTTCTTTTTTCCACAAGCTGCTAGTACTTCTCTCCAACTTGGGAAGCTAGGCTTAGAGAGTTCTAAATGGGGTTGAGATGCAAATGGAGAGGTAAATGATAGGTTTAGGAAACTTGGGATTTCATTGGGCTTAGCATCTTGTCTCTAGCTTGGGAAAGTAGGCTTAGGAAACTCACTATTTGCTGCTATTATAGATTGCATTAAATGTTGGTTTGCCTTTTCAATCTCCTTGTCAAGATAAGCCTCCAACATCAGTCTCCTTTTCTCAAAATATTCTCCAATATGGTTGTGAGATAGATAAGCTTTCTCAATAGTGGTGTCCTCCTTTTGGTTTCTCTTTTGGATGGACTTACAAGAATGGAAACTTATTGGGAATGTATGAAGGACTTGGGGAATTTTGAAGCATAATTGGATTAGAATTTTGAATGGGTATAGTGGACACATATGAAGGTTGATATGGGGTATATTGGAGCTGACAAGATTAAGCTAGTTCATAAGATTTAAACCTCTCTTATATGTGGAAAATTAGACCACAAATATCAATAATTTCATTCATAAGAACTTGCCAATTATCTCTATTAATGGGCATCCATTCCCATAAGATATGACCTCTCAAACTCTTAAAACTCCAAGACTGACCTACCAGAGAGAGACTGTGTGTAATAAATTCACCTTATACAATATATTTCCTTTTTAGAGCTTCCTCTTATGTGGTATATCCATTAAGAGGTTGTTGTTAGGGTAATTTGATTATATTTAAGGAATCCCAGTCCTCAATCATCTCTCTAAATATTTATGAGCTTTTCAATCTCTTAAAACTCCTAAGGCTACCTTCCAATCCTTGACTATGTTCCCTTGAAATGTTACACCTATAGGTGATGCTTGATGGGTGTGAGTTTAAAAGGTAATGTTTCTAACATCACATAGTCTCCATGGTTTACTTCACACTTGGTTACAACCATTGTCTCATCCCACATTCACAAACCACAAACTGACCACTTCCTGTCGTAGTCAAAGCTGACTATGTCCTTTACTTTTTTGGGTTATGTAGGTGTAATTTGTCTTGTTAGGATTTTTATAGTGTTCATAAAATTTATATAAGCTTCCATGGCATAATTAACAATGATTAGAATCATTTTTCTCCTTGAGTTTATGCAATACAAAAACCTAGATGTTATTGTTTTAGATCACTGCCCACCTTTGTCTCCTACAATTGACTATGTTTTACCTTGGGAATCCTACCTATAGGTGGATATGATTGGTTTAGGTTCATAAAGGTGCTTATAAACCTACATTAACTCCTTTTTGATCACCCTATACTTTCTTGAAACCAAATGTTCACCTGTCTAGTCCTTCTTCATTACTTTGAACTTCAATCATGCTCACTATTTTATACAGTCATTTCTAATCACTGTAGGTGAGATTGGAGTCTCAAATGGTCAATATATAATTGTTTTTCATTGTATGTATCTCATTAGGTATATTATGGATATGGATAAAATTATCTATAGGTTCATTTCACCATATTACCTTCTCATTAGCCTTCTAAATACACCTTGGTTCATGAAGGAGTCCTCATTGCTTGACTGAGACATTATGCTCCTTACCTAACTTGTAAGTGACCATTAACTCATTCAACCTAGTCATGATACATTTAGGTACTCTCTTGAACTTTGTCAAGGTCACAATGTACCTGCTTATGTTTATATTCCACTTATATGTCCTCAAACAAATCCAAACTATCATGTCTAGGTCTCTGTTTGTTTGCAGCTGTAGGTGAGTATTTAGTGGTTTGTATGAATTGAGGTGTGAATGGAAACAAGGACCAATGAATCATTCCCATTGAATGGATTTTTATATCATGAATTATATATTACATCATGTAAAACTAATCCATCATGAATCATGATATCATACTACCAATTTTGATGAAAAGGCCTATTATGGATCATACCTATAGATAACACTAACTGAGTTTAGTGTATAAAAACACAACTTTGGACCCTCAAACTTCTACCTTTAACTAACTCTCTTGACTCCACTTTTTTCAAGGATCATCTCCTTCATGGAGACTATAAGGTTTAACAATTATTGCCCTTCAAAACTATTGATATCCCTAATATAAGATATCAATAAAATGATAGAGGGCTTTGTTTTTCCTGATTTAGGGATTTATTCTCCAAAACTATAGTCATCATTACTTGAAGGTTCCTCCAAATTATCTAGAACTCTAGTATCTAAAATTTTCATGTTAAGATCCTTCTAACATTTTATAAACTTAAAAGGGTTTCATTACTCATTTTTACATCTTTATAAAACCTCTCAGATCCCTACATATCCATCTATAGGTGAACAAAATCATACATATAGGAATTTGAAAAAGAAAATGAGTAGTGAACATGAATTATATGTTTAAATGGTGTTTATACCTTAACCAAAAGTTACAAATGAATTTAAAAAGCTTCAAATACATTAACCTAGATTAACACTTATCTTCAACATGATTGATTCTATGAGGACACCTGTAGGTGGCTATCCAAAAGGGTAGATTGAATGTAAGTGATATATATGACTATGACAACCTTATACAAAATATTTGGAGGTTCCTAATTGTTTTTTATTGCTTAAGGGAATGATTAACACTTTTGAAACATACTTAAGACTCTATGAATACTATATAGACCTCCATTATACATGGTTCAATCATGGTAGCAAGTGACAAATGAGTTAGGATTTGACTAGATATGATAGTGGACTACAAGCTTGTGGAAATATAATTTATAAGGTAAGTTTGTAAATTTAAGGGAATAAAGAGAACATTGGAAACATGTGAGAGGTCTTATCACAATCTCCCAAAACCATGAACAAGCATGAAGCTCTTGGAAACAATGAAAAACTACTTGTTACACTCAAAAGAGATCAGTCTACAAACTTGAAGTGATTTTCTCATCCAATCACCATGAAAACTAAAACCAAGCATGGATAAAATCTAAGGGGGAACTCAACATCATCTAGAACCAACATTAGTAAGTGGATTGTATAGAGATTCTCAAACCAAGGTAAAACTTGCAGGGTTCATAGATTAGTAAGTAGATTTGCATAGTCAACTTGTTAGCAATGGTTCATAAAGAATGATTGATAAATATTCAAAATGATTTTATGAAAATAAAAGTATCTGAGTGTACTACAACCTCCCCAAGGTGTTTGAGCTAAAACCTCATGAGCTATCCATACTGATCAAAAACATGAAGGTCACTTTTGCTTCCAAGAAGGGTGAGAAGAGAGATGAATGGTTTTAGAATTAAAATGACATTTTAAGATCATTTAAAACATGGGGATGAGAATTTTAAAGCTAAAGAGTCACATTTCAACCTTTTTTAATTGGCACACTTCTGAAAGAGGTCATACGAGTGCCATTTTCTTCTCCTTTCACTAGAAAACTACCTTTTCTTATAATGAACCTAAAAATTTTAGTTACCAAGAGTGGATTAAGACTTTTTTATGACATATGACATGTGAAATCACCTATTTGGACCTTCACATTTCCTAATAAACCTATATAAATCATGAAAGGCACCCTTTTTAACCTCTAAAATGACCCAAAACGATAAATGAACATAAAAACTAATTGACTAAAGCCAATATAACATTAATTGACATCAATTGAACTATAATAAACATCATGACACTCATATTACACCTCTTATAGACCTAAAAAATTAAATTTTTACCTATAGGTTCCCTAATTTGACTAAAAAGTCAAATTTGGTCAATAGGATGCATTACTAAAATAATTTGATATTTTGGAGTTTGAACAATAGAGCATCACCACACTAAAATAAATTACCATAGGAATCTCAGAAAGTGTTTGCCTATATGATGCAAGGTTGAAAAAATCTCCTATTGAAGCTCCCATATGATATTCACCCTTTCCAGCATGTGTAGTGATTCATTGGAGGGTTGCTCATGCCATTCTAAAGAGTGATTTCCATGAAGAATTTTACAAACCCTTAAGAAGAACTTGAAGCCCCTCTTAGAGGCGAGGCATTTAAAAATGTAGATACCAATATCGACCCATTTATAGAGGCATAGATTGAATCTATGGCCTCTCAGATCTAGAAGCTTACTGCTAGCTCTTCATATGATGCTTGAAGTGGACTATGGTATACCAAATGCAAATTAGAGGGTCATAATAAGACTAAATACCCATGGAGGAATGTGTGAAACCTACTTCTAATTTGAAAAGACTATCCAGAGGCACATGCCATCCATAACTACCCTTTGTTGTAACATGCCAGCTAGGTTAACAAAATCATCTATTGTTAGTTATGTGATGCCTACACCCATACCACTACTAATTACCAGGTGATTGATGAAATACATGAGAAAATGGAAAGAGGTGTATGTTAGGCCACCACAATAGTTATAGGGTAGGCTAACCAAGGTAATGAGGGCTATGGCTAACAAAACATAGGCTTTGGGATGAAATAAGGTACTAGAGGGTGAGGTGGAGGATGCAATAGTAGACAGTTCCCACCATGATCATGTTATAAGTGTGGCTCAATAGATAATTATCAACACAATTGTCTTAAACATCTCATATGTGGGTATTGTTGAGGGTCCCATATGGTCAAAGAATTCCCTAACTTGTATAAAAAGTTGACCCAAGGTAGGCCTAACATAGAAAAAGGTGAAAAAATGATCAGGCATGAGCTAAAAATGGAAAGATGGACCTAGAAGGCATAACCTACATGCATAAAGATAGTCAAGGTACAACCAATTACTCACAGTGGATTCACCACTTAGCCACTAGTTATGTTAGTACTTGAGTTACACCTCAAATATGGGGATAAGGGTCATAATGAATGCATAACATGGCCTAAACCTAAAGCTACATTTTACCCAAACCCAATTTTCTAGAAAGATATATTACAACAGGATACGAGTGTAATCCAAAACATTCAAGGGGATCTCCAATTTGTGTGAGACATAAAATCATAGATTGCTGCCTCTCATAAGAAGCAAGATAACCAAAAAGCTAAAGTATAAGAATTAACTAAGATTATATGCCTCCTATAGATAGAAGGAATTTTATCACTATTGAAGAACTTGCTCCGAGATTATGTGGTTCAAAATCAAGTTGATGTTATCATGCCATAGATGGAGAGGGCATGATAATTTTGACATACAAAAAATTCAAAATATGACCAAGAACTCTTGGTGGATGATTCTATTTAAGGATGGTCTATCTATGAGGTTCTTATTGATATAGGCACTGAGGTCAACATCTTGATGAAGAATTTATAAGAGAAAATGGGTAGGCCATCCTTTAGACCTTCCCCTCATGTACTCTTCATGACCAATAAGACCCAGGGATAGGTAATTAGAATTTTGAAGAGTGTAATTATAGATATCATGAGTGCCAAATTCTAAGCTGATTTTGAAGTGATTAAGTTGGCAGAGTAGGACAACTACCTAGAACTTTTAGGAAGGCCATGGTTTTATGAAAATAATTTAGATATGCACTTTAAAAGGTGATACATGACATTTGAGAATGGAAATGAGAGGGTAGTTATACCCATCTCAAATGACCAAAGATCCCCTATGTCAAGAGAGTGGACATCGAGAATGAGATCAATGACATTTATAAAATCATGGTGTAAAGCACTGAGACTCTAAACCCAAATGATCAATGAATACTCTCTTGGGAAGATGGATAATCAACCTCAAACACCATCAATGTTGCTTGTGACTGATGGGTCAAGGAAGCATATGATACCACTAATCAAAGGTATCACTTGGTGCATGTAAAGGTGCCAAAACTAGTAAAGATAGGTTGGGTCTAGATTGATCATGCTTTTAAAATATGGGTCCCTTATGCTAAGAAGAAGGGAAAAAGAGTGTTTCACATTAGTAAGGGAAAACTTGTAGTTCTCCCAAGATATAAAGGGAGCAATCCAGTGGAATACTATGTCCATGACCTCAAATCTTGCATCTTAAAAGAGGTGGGTAGAATGGGTACCCTCATGTATACATTGAAGAGAACTATCGCTCATTGGTGGGAAGTTCAAAATCCTATCTTGCTAACTTGTCAAGATGTGAAGGCAACCATTTTCACTAGATTTATAAAGAGTAACGAGGACCTGGACATCTCAACCTACTCTAGCGACTCTAATCCTATAGTGCATGTGCATCTTTGTGAATAAACATGAACTATCTATGGAGAAAATACCCCAAGGAATACATGTTTACATGCCTTATATAGGACCTTGAATATGGGTGAGGGCATGGTACATAATCAATGAGATGCACCATGAGATAGCTAATTGGGATGCCCTTAAGGAGAGGTTTGTTCATACCTTCTCCTTTTCTTCACAAAACCTTGAATTGATTAAGCCACTATAGGTAATTTGAAGGTCAATGTTTGAAGACACTAAAATATTAGAGGAACACATAAAATACATGTTATATAAAAAAGGGTTAGTGATCCCAACCTTTTTTAAAGAGAAAAATCTCAACAGTGACTCTAGTGATGAAGATTATGACACATGGAAGACACACAACTGGAAGAATTTGATAGGCAAAAAGAAGTTAGTGTGCCAAGTTGAGGATAGTGCCCCAAAAGGATAAAAACTTACCCATATTTGGATAGAAACAATTGAGGGTAGAATATAAGTCAAGGACTCACACTAGGAAAATAATAAACCCTATCAAGTGCCATTAAGAGCTACCAAGGTAGATATTAGTTCAAAAGGGGATCCAAAGATTGCCACTCTGGGTGCCTATTGGTCTGACATAGAGCTGGTGCATATTGTGGACCTTATAAAGGAAATCAAAGACTTGTTCCATCAAAACTACAAAGATATGAAAGTCATGCACCCATCCTTTGAGAAAATGATCATCAAACTAGTCAAGAGTGCAAGACCTATCAAGAAGTGACCTTATAGGATAAACCCCAATATTTGTGCCAATGTCAAGATAGAGATTGATGGTATGCTACTTGTAAGCATCATATAATCTGTACAAGAATAAACATTTGTTAGTTGCATGGTCATTAACATAAAAATAGATGGGCACATCTGATTTTGTGTTGACTACAAACTATTGAATGCTGCTTGCATGACTGACCCCTTTCTAACTCCGTTCACCGATGAAGTATTGCATGGAATTGCATGTTAAGAGATATACACCTTTAATGATGGGTTCTTAGGATACCATCAAGTCTACATTGAGGAGGATGACAAGCCTAAAGCCACCTTTGAAATTTAATGGTGTTGTTTTTCTTACAACAAGATGCGCTTTGGGCTAAAGAATGTGCATCTATGTTTTCTTGAGTAGTGATCACCACTTTCAATGAATTTAATCAAAAGTTCCTCAAATTATACTTAGATGACTAGACTATGTATGCATTAGTGAAGGATCACTATGACAACTTGCTCCTTATGTTTTAAAGGTGAAAGCAGTTACAAATTTCATTGAACCTCAAGAAGTGTGTTTTCACAATACCATTTGGCACTTTACTCTGGCACATCATCTGCAAGAATGGTCTACTTGTTGATCCAACAAAGATTGAAATTATCCTTTAGATATGGACCCTAACAACAAAAAAATATGTTTTCACCTTTCTTGGACATTAAAATCACTATAGGAAGTTCATAAGGAACTATGCCAAGAATGTGACATCACTCAAAGAGCTATTACGAAAAGATGGACCATTTTATTGGGGCATAGTGCAAGAAGATGCTTTTGAGACCTTGAAGCTCAAACTAGCGCATGATCCAATAGTATAATTTACCAACTAGGAACTCCATTCCATGTCCATATTGATGCATCTAGTTCTATGATCGGTGCCATTTTTGTGCAATCAGGGGAAGGCAAAATAGATCATCCTATTTCCTTTGCAATCATAAAACTAACCAAGGAAAAATAGAACTACATTACAACTAAGCATGAGGTGCTTGCCATGGTTTACAACTTATAGAAGTTTATACAATTTTTGTTGGTGACCCCCTTCATCTTATTCACTAATCAAGAGGTGCTCAAGTACTTGGTAAACAAGCTTTTTATACACAGGTTCATTTATCAATGGATTATTTTATTTTAAGAGTTCTAATTCTCTATTATAGTAAAGCCTAGAAAACAACACTCAAGCCCAAACCATCTATCCCACATAAACTTAGGTGATGTGGTAGTACCTATTGAAGATGACATGCCTGATGTATAACTTTATAGAGTCCAATGCATCCCTAAAGACTTGATAGAGATCACCACATTTTTGACCACCACATTTTTAACCTCTGGATCTTTGCCCCAGACCATGATGACTAAGGAGAAGAAATAGCTCATAGTTCACTCTACCCCCTTTCAACTCATTGGGGGGAACTATACAAATTGAGCCACAATGAAGTCATGTGTCAATGTGTCTTAGAGCATAAATGAGATTCAATACTGTAAGTGGTGCATGAGGGGATTAATAGAAGCTATTGTGTTGGAGATGCAACAATGCATAAAATAATATAGTCAGGCTTATGGTGGATAACTCTATTACATGATGAAAAATAATGAACCAAATCATGTCATATCTACTAGTGCATGGGAAAGCCAAAACACTAGGATGAGATGCCTCTCATCCCTATCCTTTCCTAGGCACCATTTGAGAAATGGTCCATTGACTTTTTTGGGCCTATTACTCCAATTATGAGGTGTATAGGCATATGATACATTCTAGCTACCATAAATTACTTCACCAAGTGGGATAAAGTAGTGCTAACCAAAGATTATATAGTTGCCACTGTAGCTAGGTTTAACTAGGAGAATATCATTAGTTGCTATGGATGCTCACTTAGCTTGAATAGTGACTGTGGCATGCACTTCATTAATGAAACCATTCAGATCTTGTTGACTGAATATATGGTGACACAACATAAAATGACACCTTACCATCCCTAAGTGAATGCCATCGTAGATGCATTTAATAAAATATTAGGAATGTGCCTCTAAAAAATCTATGACATTAGTCATAAATATTGGGATGACCATTATCAAGAGTATTGTGGGCCTTTCACACTATGTATAAGTGCCTGAATAAGGCTACACCATTTTAACTAGTATTTGGCATGAAGGCCATTTTACCTATGGAATTCCTAGTGCCCTCTTTGTGTATTACACATATTGGTTGATTAGATGACCATGAATCTTTAAGTGCATGATTAAAAGACTTGGATCACCTAGATGAGACACACACCCAAACATAGTTGATTTAACAGATAGAAAAGGCATGCCAAAAGTTATGGCATGATAAGCACATCAAGCACAAGGTTTTTATATAAGGTACACTAGTCTTGCTATATGATTATATGTACCTTAGACACCCAAGCAAGTTGTAGATTCAATGGATGGGATCTTATATAATCCATAATATATTAGAGAGAAAGATGTGCATGTTGATGGGTGAAATGCTCCATAGGAATTTCAATGGTAATAGATTAAATCTATACAGTAACTAAGATGGCACTTTCACCATCAAACATTGATTTCCAAATCATAAGTTGGTTGCTTGGTTTTGACCATAATAAAATTTGGTGCAAGCTAAATATTTATTTATGTTTATTTCATATGTGTTAAGTAAATAAGTTTGGCACTTTCAAGCCCATAGGAGAACTCTTATGGCATTTACACACATAACTCCAATTGAATGAGTCGAGAATAGTCACTTTCTGATTGCCTAAGGCTAGACACCTAAGTTTCTAGGTGTGTAAAGTTTGTCAGGTTCAGAAAGCCAAGTACAAGTTAACAAAAGAAGGCACACAAGATATTCATGTGCAAGGAGTCAAGAGGAGAGAATGAAGTGCTGGAGGACTAGGACACATATTTTTATGGGCTAGGTAAGGCCAAAACAAGAGACATGAAAGTGCATATAAATTGACTAAGAAATAAAGGCATGCTTGTAAAGAAGTGCAACACTAAAAAGAGATGGATTCAAGGAGGTTGAATTGTGTGCATGTGAAGCACCATGCCTAGGTTGCCATAAGAAGGGCAAAGGTAATACCAAGTTGAACCAAGTGTAAGATAATAACGATCGAGACATCTGGCACCCACCCAATGGTCAAAAGGAAGTGATTATTTGAATTACCTATCATTTCACTAAATAAACCATTAGTAAAGTTATTGAAAGTAAGCCACACCTAGACTGATGATGGACTGGCCATAGAAGGGCCAATAGCTTAGTTAGTAGAGAACTCTAGCAAAAAATAGAAAGTCCTAGATTTGAGTCCTAGCTAGTCCATATGAGCTATAGCTCACATTGGGTATCAGAGCTAGGTTAGGAGATCCAAGCACATGTAGTGTGGCTTAAGGGGGGGTGTTGGAAGTAAGCCACACCTAGACTGATGATGGACTGGACACTAAGGGACCAATAGCTTAGTTGGTAGAGCACTCTAGTAGTAAATGGAAGGTCCTAGGTTTGAGTCCTAGTTGGTCCATATGAGCTATAGCTCACATCTGGTATCATAGAGGAATAGAAAGATTGTATTGGGTACTTGTTAGTTTCTCATAATATGAATAATCTTTGTGGGTTTTTTTACCTCTTTGAATGTTTTCTCATTTATATCTGTGTTATGGTATATTCAACTTTGCTCTCATTATTTCATGGTGAATGGATTTGTATGCAATCGTATTGCTTATTCTATCAAAATTTAATGCTATGGAGGTGGGAGCATAAAGATCTGTAATAAATGAGTAGTTGGTGGTATATTTTAGTATATTTCATGGGTTTAGTAGATTTCAAGAAATCCACATGATATCAACCATTAATGAGGTAACTAAAAATAGAGTATAAAGGGGTAGATGGTATAATTTAATAAGTTATTGAACTTTGTAAGAATTCATAATAGAACATAGAGCTGAATCCATTAAAATTAAAGAATGCCACCAAAGAAAACTAGTCACACACATCCCCCCAAGTGAGAATAGTTAAACAATGAGAAGATTACATTTCACCTTGAATTTAAGAGGAGGTAAGTGGAGAGAAACTAATAGAGAAACATGGGAGTAAGAGTTCTAAAAAATGACCAGGACATCATTAGCAGTATAGGAAGCTTGAGAGCTAAACATAGTCACATTTCTAGCAACTATGAAGAAGTACCAAGCATGATTTTAGGCTTCAAGAGAATTAACCAACAACTATTTAATAAGAATAGGTTTAGAATGGGAAAAAAGAGGCTAAGCATAAGTCCATCATAGGCATAAAAGGATGCAAAGAAAGTGTGGATGGTGAAGAGAGATTCCATCATGAAATGGGAAGCGTAGATGGTAGAAGGCGTGTCATAGAAGTAGATCCAAAAGTGAGTGATAAACTCACCTATAAATAAATGCAATCCCCCTAAAGGTCATAATGGGGGAGAAGTGGGTGTCATTTTCACACATGTATAAACTAAAGGATTACAACCACCAGATGGGAAGTAATGCACAAGAGTTGAACCAAGACTAGATGTTAGACACAGAAAAGAAGACTAAGGTAGGTACTACACTCTTTAATGTATCCATCAGAGAGAAATTGGTAACCATGGGCACCACATAACTATTCAAGCTATTGAGACTTGGCAAGCTAGAATAATTAGTGCAGTTCTTCCTTTCATGAGTCCATGGTAATTAGTTTTACTTCATAGGATGATGCATAAGGATCTCGACGTGCCTCATTTTTAGAATCATAGGACTACCCGACGTAGGGGAAGATATATATGAGATGGAGGATGAAGTGGAGGCTGAGAGGGTTGCAAAGCTCTCAGGCTATTATAAGTTAGGATTTTAATTCCTAATCAAGGACATATAAGACCCTTGATGAGCTCAAAATATGGCTCATTATTGAGATGTTATTTCCCTCAATTCATCTCTCGAAGGATTTTATCTTATGCAAATCTTAGATTGTTAGATAGCTATTACATGGAAAATAGATATTTGTCTTGTTTATATTGAACTAAAGACTAAACCTTTACTTTGTAAGTAATGTCTAATACATAGCATGTTTTAATGATTTTTGTTGTGAAGAATGCTTAGGAAAAAGATACAGGCAATGTATAGTGAACGTGCAATTTTGATCTTCATCCAATAGAACTACGGATTCTACAGGATTGTTTCTACGGACTCTATAGGCTTATTTCTATGGACTCTACAGGCTTGTTTCTACAGACTCTGTAGGTTAATTTCTATAGAATCCATAGGCTTGTTTCTACAGACTCTGTAGGATTGTTTCTACGAACTTCATAGGTTCATTCCTCTTGACTTTGCAAGGTCAATTTTGAGAATTCTGTAAGGACAAAGCTACAAATAGGGAAGCTGGCGGCTAGATAGGATAAGAGAGAATCATTCCAGCTGGAATCAAATAAGGAAAACAACCACCTATTATTTTTTAGTATTTGCTTTTGATAAAGATGTATATATATATTTAGATGTTAAGATTATTATAGGATAGGATATCTATTTTATCAGAATACTTAGATCTCTTGAAAATCCAATCTCCTATCTTTGGATGAAAGGATCGACCAAGGAATCTTATTCCTTTGCATCCTATTTTGAGATGATTATATTATTATAAAATGTAAGATTTTCATATATTATAGATAATAGATATAAGATGGTAGAGAGCAGATAATAAAGGAAAATATTTGTATAAACATATTACAGGTTTTAGACATATTGTAATCATTTTAATTTTATGAATTGATACTTCAATTTTCAGCATTGATTAATCTTTGTTCCTGAGTTCGAGAGGAGCAAGGGCCCACTCTCCTTGGAACTAGAAACTATGTACGGTATTTATGTTATGTTTTACTAATTCATTGTTATAATTAATTAGAATCTTGTTAATATTTATAGTTATTCATAAAAACATCAAAATAAACTCATAGTTTAAAAAGTATTTTCTTATTTCAAAGTCATTTCCTTCTAAGCAATGTGTGTTTTCCTTTATAGCAAACATGTGAAACAAATTTCCTTTTGTTAGTGAAGAGTGTGATTTTACTTTCCATGCAAGCGTAAATAAGAGTGTGATATTTTACTTTTAGCAAAAGAGTAGATTGATTTAATTTCTTCTTTTTTAGCAAAAGAGTGAATCACATAGTTTAGGACACATTTATTTCTTTAGTCAAAGTTAGAATAGGACAATAAAACACCCCCATAAACAACCTTCTAGATCTACCATCCCATACCTTACTGCAGACAACTTTAGACACTAGCCCTGATTGATAAGACATCAATTGAATATTGATTAAATGAGAAGTTAAATGACACTCATCATTTTTGGCACCATTGCCAGGGATACAAGGTGTTAGTAAGGTAATAATTATTGGTCTAGAGTAAAAAATAGAAAACATTATAAAAACCTATAAAATCTTATAAAAATTCAATAAATTGATGTACCATCCTAGAGATTCTAAAGGATGATTTATCTTAAAGTTTTCACCAAGAACACAAGTGGACACTTCTTCAACATCTTTGAGTAGTGAACTAGAAGTTACAAGTGAAACCTATTTGTAAGAATCTTTTAAAACTTGGATAGAAACTAGGCTATTGCCACAAGCAAGCCCCATATGACAAATTTCTCAGGATCAATCTCTTGCAGGAAGACACTATTTAGAAGTTGCCAAACATTTAGAAGAAGTATTTTAAAAATTTGTAAATAATTTTTTTTTTGAAAATTTTGAACAACCCATAACTAATACCATAAATATTCAATGGGAAGATCATCCCAGCTTTGAAACATCATCAAAAGAATAAATGGCTCTCCAATAAAATCAACAACTTAGACAACCAGGAAGGACTTTCTCCTTTCCTATTGTTACAGATCCTAATGATCAAACCCCCATGAAAAATATTTCACCAGCTAATCTACCAAATTTTTGGGGAAGATATATAGAAGATCTTGATCAATTCCTGTTTGAGTTTAAGGTGTTATGTCAAACCTATGATTACACAACAGATAGCCAGAAATTAAAACTATTTCCCTCTACACTTAAAGATGCAGCTATGAGATGGTTCATGGGTTTACCTGGTGACTCTATTAGAATATGGGATGACATGGAAACAAAATTCTTGAAAAAATACTAAGATTACTACCGAGTGCAAGAAAGAAAAGATAATTTCTTCAAAATCAAATAGAATAAGGATGAATCTTTAGAGGATTATTTGGATAGATTCATGTTCACTCATAAAATAAGTAATTATCCACTCACTGAAGAAGTTCAAAAATTAGTTTTCTTGAAAGGGTTGGACGAAGACACTAGAGATGACTTAAATCTGATGGGAGGAGGAGATATAAATAAGTTGGCTTTTAATCATATTTTTGAGCTTTGTACCAACTACTCTCAAATGAAACCTAGAATTAGGAAAGGAAGATTTGGGAAATCTAATGAAGTGGGTAATTTAGTAGAAGAATTTGCTAATATAAAGACATATATCCTAGTTACACTAAACAGTACCTTGGATGGCCTACAAGCTAAGGCAAATGAAATAGAACCCTTAGCAATCTACTATCCTAAGTGTAGATAAAAATATGCTCTTAGATACTATCCCCTAGATAAAATCAATGTTTCATCATGTAGGATCTGTGATGCAACAAATCATGATACCAAACATTATACCTTTATGCCTATTTTAAAGAATCAAATGAAAACACAAGTCCAGTCCACTAAAGAAGTAAATTATATTCAGAGAAAAAACTTTTCCCCACAAAACTAGGCTCAGAGATATTTTAATTCAATAAATCTAGTTAATCCATGGATGACATCATATAATGTTTTAGTTCCTTCACCATTTTGAAATCAACCCCAAATTCCATCAATTCAAAATCTATGGACAGGACAAGATTGGTTGTCAACGCCCCCATGGATGGTGCCGTAGCCACAACAACAATATGTACCACAAAAACAATGGATGACACAACCATATCAATAATAAAATTAGTAGTGGAACCCACTGTCACAATTCACCCAACCAAGAAGACCACTTCAACAACAAACTATTATGCCACCCCTAGTTATTTAGTAACAAGGACAAATCAATCAACCTTCAATGCCTACACAACCTATAGAAAATCTAAAAAACAAATAACTAACACCTATTTATGTTAATGAACAGGAAGAAACAATCAATGTTGAAGCTATTGAGTGTTCGAACATACATTTGAGATCAGGGAAAACTATATAAAAACCTCTAGTTCTCTTTTCTGAGATACCTGACGAAAATGAAAAAATAGAGTCATCTCAATTAAACATTGGAGAGGCTAAAATCAAAATGAGCCCCCAAGAAAATTAATAAAAAAACTACTACTCCAGTAGTTTGTTTTCTCAAAAGATTAAAAGAAATGGGTATTAAACCAGAATCAAATTTGGTCCATGAGTTGCAAAAGATCAATATTGAGGTACCCCTTCTATAAGCTATTAGGGATATACCTGAATTAAAAAAGATCATCAAAAACCTTTGTATCAAGACACCTGGGAGGAAAGCAAAATATCTAGGAACCATTCATGTTGATAGAAAAGTTGCTAATTTATTAGCAGGAAATATATTAGTTCTAAAATATATAGATTTGAGAAACCCAATGATCACAGTTACAATCAAAGGTAAAGAAATTCTTAACATCTTGGTAGATTTGGGAGCAGAAATCAATGTTATGACAATTGATACTCTCTATGCATTATATCTTATGAGAATGCAACCCACAACTACCATTTTTTAAATGGTAGATCAGTGTATAATAAAACTAGAAGAGACTATAGAAAATGTTGAAGTATTAATAGAATCTTGGGAGTATCCAGTAGATTTCATGGTTTTTTAACCCAAAATAAAGAATCTAGAATATCCCATAATCCTAGGTAGACCATGGTTGGCTATTTTAGTAGCATTGATTGATTACATGTAAGGAGACATGACCATTTTTAATGAGATAAAGTCTAAATACATTTCTTTGTATCCACCTACAAAACCATCAACAAATTACATACAAGAACTTTGGATGGATGAATTTGATAACACATTAAATGATATTTTCTCATTAGCTATGATCACAGTTAAGAAACACTTGGAAGAATTGAATGGAGACATATACCTAAAATGTATGGACTCTGCCAGTCTGAAACCTATGGACTCTACCAGTTTGAAAGCTACAGACTCTGCTAGTCTATAAACTATGGACTACTTTAGTTTAGGATTCTTAGGTCAAACAAAATATTTTGAAATGTCCACTTCTACTTCTATTATTTCTTCACCATATGATCATGGATTGATTTAGAAAAGTGTATGAAAATTGATAGAATAATAATAAACTCATTTCTTAGATGCGTTCTATTATTCTTTAGCAAGACTAATTCCTCTTGGAAAAGAGTTTCTTGATAATGTAAATATGTTTCATAAGCTAATTCCTCATCCATGTCTTTTAAACTCATTAATTAGTGAGTTTAAGAAAATATAATCCAACTACCCAAGTACAAAACCAATCATGATATTACCTGGAAAGATTTGGAACATCAATAGTTGGTTAACAAATGAAGAGGAAGATCAACTCTTTAAAGTACTGAAAAGACATACCAAAACTTTTGCTTAGGATTATATGAACATGAAGGGATTTTAACCCAGTATATGCACTCATCACATTTACACAGAATCTATCAAACCAGTCAGACAACTACAAAGAAGAATAAACCCAACATTAAAAGAAATAGTCAAAACAAAAATCTAAAAGTTGCTAAAAGCTAGGTTTATTTACCCAATCTCAGACAGCTAGTGGGTTTCACCTCTGATAATTATGCCGAAGAAAAATGGAAAATTAAGGGTATGTGTGGATTATAGAGAATTGAACAAATAAACACTCAGAGATTACTTTCCTTTACCTTTCATTGATCAAGTTCTTGACAACTTGGAAGGAAAGATATTTTTTTCTTTCCTAAATGGGTTTAATGGGTATAACTAGATAACGACAGTAGCTAAAAATAAATATAAAACCATGTTTACCTACCCTTAGGGAACTTTTGCTTATTTAGTACTTCTATTTGGACTCTGTAATGCTCTAGCAACCTTTTAAAGAGCAATTCTAGCAATATTATTTGACCTTACAAATGATTGTGTTGAGGTATATATAAATGATTTTACCATTTATGGTAAAACTTATGAAAAGGATCTTACCAACTTGGAAAGAGTATTAATCAAATGTGAGAAACATCAATTATCTTTGAGCCATGAGAAATATTTATTGATGATGGATGAAGGAATAGTTTTGGGACACCATATTTCTACAAAAGGCATTCAAGTAAATATAAAGAAAGTCGAAATAATCTCCAATTTACCCATTCCATAAACACAAACTAAAATTAAGAGTTTTTTTGGATATGCTAGTTACTACAGATGTTTCATAGATAAGTTTAACCAAATAGCTACCCCTATGTTTTCCTTGCTTACAAAAGACAGTACATTCGAATGGAGTGATAGTTGCCAATAGGCCTTTGAGACTATCAAATCTAAACTTGTTACTGCTCTGGTATTAAGAGGATCAGATTGGACTAAGCCATTCTATATATACACATATACTTTTAATACAACACTAGGAGTAGTCTTTGGACAAAAGGATGAAGAGGGAAACATGTATGCTATATATTATATTAGCAAAAACATGACACTTGCTGAAAGACATTACACCATAATTGAGAGAAAATTCCTAGCTATAATCTATGCAATTAATAAATTTAGACACTACATAATAGGTTAAAAGGTATTTATCTATACAGACCATTCATCTATTAGATATCTTACCAATAAACCAATTGTGGGAGGTAGGATTATTAGATGGCTATTGCTCTTACAAGAATTTGATGTTACTATTATAGATAAACCAAGGAAGTCTAATGTGGTGTCTGATTTCTTGTCAAGAATAAACACTACAAGTAAAGAAGAACCAATAAAAAATGACTTTCCAAATGAACAACTATTTTCTATTTCATCAAAATCTCTATGGTTTGCTGATATATCCAATTACCTCACCACAGGGAAGTTTTCTCTACAATTTTCACAAAAAGAAAAGAAACATTTAATCAAAGAAAGATCTTCTTTCAAATGGATTAATGGAATATTATTTAAACTTGGAGTTGACCATGTGTTTCGCAGGTGTGTAATAAATAGTGAATCTTATGATATCATCAGAGCTTGTCATGATGAACCAGGAGGAGGTCATTACTCAGCTCAAATAACTATACATAAAATTTTGGGAGGAGAATACTATTGGCCTCACCTTTATCAGCAAGTAAAAAGATATGTCAGACACTGTGATGCTTGTCAGAGAATTGGACAACCTACTCTTTCAATAGAGATGCCTCTACACCATCATTCTCAATCAATTTTAGAACCATTTAAGAAATGGGGAATTGATTTTATAGGTCTAGTGGATCCTCCTTCCAGAGGAAGATAATATCTGCTAGTATGTATAGACTATGTGACCAAGTGGGTAGAAGTGGAAGTATTAATTCATGCAGGAGAAAAGATGGTAGCTAATTTATTATATTTCAAAATCATGCAAAGATTTGGTACTCCAAGGGAGATAGTCTCAGATCAAGGATCGTAGTTCATGTCAAATTTGATAAATCACTTTATGTAAGTATATCAAACTCAGCATAGAAAAACATCTCCATACCATCTGTAGGCTAATGGGCAAGTTGAAGTCACCAACAAAGAACTAAATACTATTTTAACTAAGGTTGTTGATTTTAGTAGAAACGATTGGGTAGATAAGTTACCAGAAGCTATTTAGGCCTATTATACTACTTGGAAAACAACAACTAAATTTTCAACTTATGAATTAGTTTATGGTAAGAAGCCTTTATTCTTTGTTGAATTTGAATTACAAACTTTGAAAATAGCTATAGAAGTAGGAATTTAATTAGAAGAAATATAGAAAGAAAGACTCCTACAACTTAATCAACTTGATGAGATGAGGATAAAAGTACTACAAAGAACTAAATTGGTACAACATCAAAGAAAAGTTTGGCATGATTCACAAATCAAGCAATAGAAGTTTCAGCAAGGAGATCAGGCACTATTTTTTGATTCCAAATTCTAACAGTTCAAAGAAAAACTACAAACAAAGTGGTTGGGACCTTATCAGATTGAGAAGGTCTATAAAAATGGTTCTATTAAGCTAATACCTATTGATGACAGTAGAAGAGCTTTGTTAGTCAATGGACATAGATTGAAGCTCTATTAGAAACCTCTCAATAAAGAAGAATTTGTTCAAAAGGTAAATGATCAAGTAGCTGTTCTGGAGAACTCTAGTTCTTCTAGTGAACATGTTCCTTGATAATCTTGTAGTCCAGCAATATATAAATTAAAAAAATAAAATAAAATAAAAAAAATCAATAGTGAAAATCTTTTCAGGGACGCTATTGACAATGCATGCCCAGAAAATCAGCTTGCTAGCTGGCTATGCATTGCAAAAAGGGCTTTGGCTAGAAAACTAGCAATGGCTAGCCAAAGGGCAAAAAAAATAAAAATTTATAAGAAAATATCATCATGTCACTATGACTGGTTGTCTCCATGTAATAAACTAATTCATGCAAACTTATTTGTGCAGGACACATGACAAGCAAAGGATAACATCTAAGGTCAAAGTAAGTAAGACATATATTTTATTTATCTATGTTTAGTTAACTAATTATCTTTGATTTAATTAAGACTTACTATTTGGAGATGACCCAAATTTGAATCTTCCAAAATAGAATGACATGACACATGCCATAATGAAAAAACATGCAATTGAGCTGCCAAAGGTGTATGGATAAGTGTGCAGCTTTGATATAATCAATTGAGTCATCAAATATCATAATGACGGGATGTCATAAAAAGGGATTTTTAAATGAAGTAATAAATCATTATCACCATCAATGTGACACATCATCATTTCACTCAACTTGTATTAATGAGACAAAACGGTTGGCACACTCCGTAGAAACATGTAGTGCCTAACTGTATCTAGTCATCATATCAAACTATGAACTCATGTAGCTGTAGCATTTCATATGAACCATTTCATTTTTATAGACTTTAACAAAAGCTGGTCTACAGAACCTCCATGATTGTTGCCTGTAAATCCTCAGTGATTATTGCCTACCAATTTCAACAAAAGACTGATCTACACCTCAGTCTGAGTTAAAGGAACATAGTTGACTATAAATATGCATAAAAATGGGATAGAAGACAAGATCAGAGTTGATAAATACAACAAAGTTTCATAAAGATAAAGCTTTTGTGGTAGTATTTAGAGCCAATGGCTAGCTACCTTTTATTGATAAGTTCCAAGGTTTTGATGAAACAATGGTAAGTGAATTCATCACTAATCGCACCCCTAAATTTTCAATTGTGAAAGGCATTGTTATTCCTATTACAACTCAAGTTATAAGCCAAATTATAAAAGTTTTAGAAGAAGGAATGAGAGCTACAGGCATAATTTTATTTAGTAATTTAATTAGTTAGTTTAATGGTAATGAGCATATTGGAACTTTATGTCTAGTAGATTCTAAAAGAAAATAAAAAGTAATTAGTAGAAATTCACTTCTTGAACCCTAGAAATCTATAGCCAAGTAGGTACTCAAGTATATCATTTGTGAAGGGAAACACAATATTTTAGGGGGAGATGCCATGAAAATGTTAATACATCTTAAATATGGGAGACAAAACCCTCAGTACAAAATTAACCTCCCATCCTTCTTATATGGTGCTCTGTAAGTTATGTCTACAACCTCTAATGCTACTCTTAGGTATCATGGCCTTATTCATCTCATTATCCAACATCACTTACTTTAGCAAGGATAAGAGGTCTAGGAGGAATTTCAAAATAGTATAGCATAAAAAATTCTAAATTTTCCTCCACAAGAACTCTCATCTCCACCTACTACATCAGCCGAGAAAACAACACCAAGGAAGAAATCATAGACTATAGTACCAATAGAAATTCCTTCTTCTTCAAGAAGAATCACAAAGTCTCAAATCCTTGAAGTTTCAAGGTCTCCACAAGAACCTCATGAATCTGTAGTACAACCAATTCCCTTGTCAAGAAGAAGAAAATTGAGATGAAAGGTTGCTACAAAAATTGAGAAGACCAAGGGATTGATGGTTGAGAAGGAAAGCCAACCAAGTGTAGCTCAAAGAGTGACCAAAAGAAAGAGAAGGCTCATTCTGACAGATGAAGATGAACAAGAAGCTGTAAATATTTTGGAAAGTCTTAAAATGGTATCTCATTCTCCCATACATAAAAATATCCCTACACCTAAAAATATTGAAGAAATTCCTTTCTAAAGGAACTCTCCAATAATAATAGAGGAGCCAATTCTAGAGGAAGAGCTACACACAATAGAGAAATCAAGTATAGTGGAACAACCACATGTTCTAGTTGAAACTGCAATGGATAAAGGAAAAATTATATGTACCAATGAGAAAGGCAAATCATCTAGTCTAAATGATCTTATTTTGTAGTTAACTTTGTAGTTTTCTCAAACTCAAGCTCTTGAACAACAACACATAGCTAACATTGCTGATTTGATCAGTCAATTGCAGAACAAGGATCATCTCGACTCATTTTTGGTGTAGAAATGAGATACAACATCTGTTGATCATGCAACAAAAGTCCACAAATTAGAGGAAACAATAAAGGAACATGAAAGTGAACAAATAGATTTTTGGATATATATAGAAAGTTTTAAGAAGGAAAATAGGAGATTATAGATTATGGTAAACTCTTCTAAAGTACTTGATATTGCACCTCCTCCTTCTAAAGTATTTATTGACCACAGTTGTCAAACAAGTGATCACTCTTCTAAAGTACTTGATATTGCACCTCCTCCTTCTAAAGTATTTATTGACCACAGTTGTCAAACAAGTGATCCAGGTATTCCTCCCTTACAAAAACTATATCAAATTGAAGAAGAATATTTTGTACTTAAATAAATAAACAAAGATGCAACTTATTTAAATAAACTCTTAGAAAATGAAAAGAAAGAATTAGAATCTAAAGTCTAAGATTTAAAAGAAAATTTGCAAGATGTATGCAAAGTAGAGGAAACCCTTTTGGCATGTAGAAATCCTTCTTCGACATAAAGTTTGTTTTTATTTGAACAATTTTATAGATGGCAACTTTTGCAGATCTCTTGTCCTCTTCCTTACAAAATTTTGCAGCAAACAACATTTTTGAAAATTTTCTACAGTGTTGAATTGAATCAACATGATTTGCTTTGTGAATTTTATTTGCATGATTTGATTCTAGGAGACCATGAGCACAATAAATTTTTGATAAACATTAATGTAGGAGAATTTCAACTGAGGGCATTACATTGTACATTCAAAAATCAAATAGCATGGAAAAGCAGATTTGAGGACTATACAAATCAAGCTAAGACTACAGGATTGTGTGTTTGACCAGCCTCTCCTATTATCAGATTGATCAAATAAAATTTTAACTGTGCTTTGTTAGATAATGAGGTTAAAATGGATTATATATAGGCTTTATATGATTGTGCTATTTCTTTTGATTTATTTTTAAGATAGAGTTTTGATTCAGTAGTGGCTACAAGTGTAAACAGATGGGACCAACTTTCAGTGCCTCTTAAAAGATGAGAGGTCATGTCCCCAAATAACTTAAGATGGAGTATGAAGAGAACATCCTCAATTTTGAAAATCTTAATAGAGGTAATAAACTCTAGGAGAAAGTAGAAATGGATTGGCATGAGATATAGACCCCTTTTGCTGATCATACCTATTCTAGGATGGCAGAGTTGGGCTCCATAATCAGAGGAGAAATTCAATATATGGAAACAAATGATTCAAGTATATCAGAGATTTACAAGTAATTCAAACAAATATATAACGAATGAATTTGATGAATATGATTTAAGTTAGAGTTTGGAAATCAGAAGCCAGAGCTATGAATGTCAATAAATGTTTGCAATGGGACTTATAAAAGATAAAGCTTGGGGGAGATGATGAGCTTAGAATATGGCTCATTACTGACATGTTATTTCTCTCAATTCATCTCTCAAAGGATATTATCTTATGCAAATCTTAGATTTTTAGATAGCTATTACATAGAAAATAGATATTTGTCTTATTTATATTGAACAAAAGACTAAATCTTTATTTTGTCATTAATGTCTAATACATAGAATATTTTAGTGATTTTTATTTTGAAGAATGCTCAGAAAAAAGACACAGAAAATGTATAGTGAATGTGCAATTTTGATCTTCATCTAGCATAACTATAGACTCTACAGGTTTATTTCTACGAACTATACAGGTTTGTTTCTACGAACTCTGCAAGCTTGTTTCTATAGACTCTGCAAGCTGATTTCTATGGACTCTGTAGGCTCATTTCTATGGACTCTATAGGCTTATTTCTATGGACTCCGTAGGCTTATTTCTATAGAATCTGTAGGCTGTTTTTGATAGACTCCACAAGTTTATTCCTCCTAACTCTACAGGGTCAATTCTAAGAATTCCATAAGGACGAAGCTATAAATAGGGAAGCTGATGGCTAGATAGGATAGGAGAGAATCATTCTAATTAGAATCAAATAAGAAAAATAACCACCTGCTATTTTTTAAGATTTGATTTTGATAAAGATGTATATATATTTGGATCTTAAGATTATTATATGATATGATATGTATTTTATCAGAATACTTGGATCTCTTGGAAATCCAATCTCCTATCTTTGGATGAATGGATCGACCAAGGAATCCTATTCCTTTGCATCCTATTTTGAGATGATTATATTATTATAAAATTTAATTTTTTTATATATTATAGATAATAGATATCAGATGATAGAGCGCAGATAATAAATAAAAAGATTTGTACAAACATATTATAGGTTTCAGACAGATTGTAATCATTTCAATGTTATGAATTAATACTTCAATCTTAGCATTGATTAATCTTTGTTCCTGAGTCTGAGAGGAGCAAGGGCCTACTCTCCTTGGAACCAAGAATTGTGTACGGTATTTATGTTATGTTTTACTAATTCATTGTTATAATTAATTAAAATCTTGTTAATATTTACATTTATTCATAAAAACATCAAAATAAATTCACAATTTAAAAAGCATTTTCTTATTTCAAAGTCATTTCCTTCTAAGAAATGTGTGTTTTTCTTTACAGCAAATGTGTGAAACAAATTTCCTTTTGTTAGTGAAGAGTGTGATTTTACTTTCTATGCAAGCGTAAATAGAAGTGTGATCTTTTACTTTCAGCAAAAGAGTGGATTGATTTGATTTCTTCCTTTTCAACAAAAGAGTGAATCACATAGTTTAAGAAACATTTTTTTATTTATTCAAAGTTATAATAGGACAATAAAACACCCCTATAAGTAGCCTTCTAGATCTACCATCCCATACCTTAATATAGATAGCTTTGGACACCAACCTTAGTTGATAAGATATCAATTGAATATGGATTAAATGAGGAGTTAAACGACACTCATCAACCCTGACATGAGGGAAATGCCATACCTGGTTAGATCCAAACTATGCCCTAGTGATCGATGGCCTAATATTAATAAGACCTTGTACATTGCCTACCATATGGTGCAAGTGGTGAAATTTAACATCTCTAAGTTCTTTTCTGAGGAGATTATTAAGAACATGCAAGAGTACCATCAAGCATGTGAAACATTTAGATGGGGGCATATGTTGATTATGATATTAATGGAGGAGATAGGTATCCCAGATAATGATGATGACAACCTATGGGTTTTCCTACCCAACCATGAGTCCCCTATAATGAATTACTAGGACTTCATTTACCCACCTAAATTATCATAAAAGTATAAAATAAGATTGAAAGGGTGGTATAGTAGGTACATAGAATCCTTTAGGATTGAGTGGTGCATCCCTTAGCAACTTCTCCAATAACTAGTGGGAATGATAACCTTTACCATTATATAACACTTCTGTGTGGTGCACCTAGTGATCATAGATGGGAACTTGTCAAGGTGGCTCTAATTGCCATAATCATTCTCAACTAAATGTTTCATGATGGTGTTAAGGATAATCTCCAATGTATAATAACTTGAGATCAAAGTCAAGATTGTGGATCAAGATAGATGCAAGATGAGGTGTCAATTTGTGTACCCCAGAGCCAAGGCCACCAAAGATGAATAAGATGACTCTGATAGGACAAAAATCTATCCCCTCTAGAGAGAGATAATAAATGGGAGGATCTTCAACCTCTACTATGAAATGAATCCATTCAATAAGGGTGATGATTATGGAAAGGATGATGATCACCCCCTCTTACTCAGTGATGAAGGGAAGGCTATGCCAAATATGTAGGATAAGACTCTCCAAAATAAATGAAAGAAGCTTGAAGAAATAATAAAGTGCATTTAGTGAAAAATTTACTCTGAAGAAATAATTATACCCCCCACTCAAAAGAAGTATGTGACCTTCATGCAAGAGATGACCTCTTCCAGAAAGAAGTGTAAGAATAATACCAAGGGACCTATTGTGTTCCCCACTATAACTCTTGAAGAGATGGAGAAAGAAGGAACACTTGTGCCCATAATAGAGGAGGAAACTAAATAAGATTGATTAGGGAATTATATCTTGTAGATAGAATAAGGATATAAGGATCCAAACACCAAACATGTATAGAAAGCCATATAAAGTGGCATGAATGCTACACTTTAGGTTGTAGAGGAACCACTAAGCCCCTCATCTAGTAAAGAACCCTCCACACCACCTCCAAAAATAGAAGAGGAGAAAAGAAGGGATTGGAAGAAAATGGTCTTGAACGAGGAGGAAATTAATAAGACATTGGTGCTTGAAGAAAAATGGAGACTTGCCCAAGAAAAAGAATTGGCCAAAATAGAGAAAAAGGCCCTAAAGGTTCCCATAAGTGCAAGACCAGTATTTGAAATGGTTAATAAATCACCAAGTGCCCCCACTATAAAGGTATAAGAAGCTACATAAGAGGCATGCCCAAGTAGTGAAGTGGTGCCTAAAGAAAAAGAAGGTGATACTAGCACCTTAAAGAAACAAATAGAGATAATAGAGGAACCCCAACAACAACAAGGTGATGCTGGAACCAAAGGAATCAACCTATAGGTGAGTATTAAAAAACTCCAAGATGAATAAGTGGACAAGGGGGAGAAGTCCAAGGAAGAAACCCCTAAGGATCAAATAGGTGAGTCCTCTGAGGAGAATGCCAAAGAGAGCAGTGGTACTAGTGAAGAGGAAGAAGTATAGATAGAAAAAGTTATCATCATGAAGAATGACAAGGAGTTGTCTATAAGGGAAAAGGCATAGGAGGGATAGGTGGAAGAATAACTCTATATGTATGATGCTATGCCCACCCAAGCTACCATAACTAGGATGCACAAACAACTCTCATTTGTGCTAGACCACTACATGGATGAACCCAAATTTGAGGCACCTAGGGAAACTACTTTGAGCCTATAAGAGCCTGATGAGGATCAAGAATCCCTCCTTATTAACCATTATGCCATGAACCTAGTCTAATATGGGAATGTAATGATCAAGATGGACACAAAAGTTATGTGCCTAACCCTCATCAATGATGATAAGGTGAAGAAATGGAAAATGCTCCACAAAGAAGCCAAGAAGGAAGCATAGAGCACAAAATTGAAGCTATAATAACTTTGTGAGCATGTGGAGGTGGCCGAACCATCTCTTATGGTCAACATCAATACTTTAGACCTCTTGTAGGTTGACATAATTTGTGTGTTGGTAGAGCAAATGCTCCCAAGGTTAAAAACCTAGTGGGTACAAGAAGAAGAAGAATATCCCAGCATCATGTTATAGACATAGCTCGATGATAAGATCCAAGAGGTAGAAGACCTATTAATTAAATTATAGGAGGGTGAGGATGTAGTAGATGCCATTTTATTAATATTATCCAACCAAGCCTTAGTTATAGATGTGCACCTAAAGTAGGCAAAGGAAGAGAAGGAGAAGCTGATGGCACAAGTATACTCAACAATCAGGTTAGAGTGGGTGCAAATCATGGAAAGTACCCATGCACTTAGTAACTAAATTAAGGATCAAGATTATAACTAATAATCACTCTTATGTGCTCTATAGATTAAGGCCTGTGAGAAAGGAGTAATCTTATATGAAAGTGTGGAAAAGGCAAAAGCTAATGTTGAGGCCTTCCAAAAGGAGCTAGAAAAAATGGATGTGATTACAATCACTTATGCATCTACTCAGATGGATAGCACGAATAAAAAATCAAGCTCACCATTATGGTATTTTAAGACTTTAGTGCCAAACTCAAGGAGAATGTGCCCAAGTTTTTCACTCCTAAGAGTTTGATAGCATAGTTTGAGGATAGACTAAAGTTTTTGTATGGGGTAATGTTGAGACCCTAACTCATTAAGTAAAGGATTCACACCAACATGACATCCAAATAGATGAAAAGGATTAATTTTATGTAGTGGTTATCCTTTTTGTAATTTTGACACCAATTAGAGGGTACAATGCATATCTTGCGCCAACTGGTAGGTGACTAACTAGCTCCCAAATTTATGGGCATCTTCTAGAATTAGTGATACATGGTGACTATAGTGTAGAGTTCATGAGGTTATGAAGCTGAAAGGTATGATCACCAATTTCCATCTTAGCACTCAATGTGCACTTTCACCCTAATGAAGATGCTCCCAAAGGCTATTTAAGGAGACCAAGCTAAAAGAAGCAAAGAGACACATAATTTTAGTAGAGCTCTAGTGAAATGAATCTGTAGATATTAATTTAGCAATCATTAGGCTTAGGGATAGTATGAAAGCCATTAAGGCTCCATTTTTATGTGCCTAATCTCACCCATGAGCCTTTGGGTTTCTTAGTGTTATTATCTAAACATATACTCTATTTTGAACTATAATTAATGATGAAGGTTGATGAATTAACACATAATTTGTCTTGTTTATGCATCTTTTATATTGATATTAGAATAAGAAATGATTGTAATGACATATTTTTAATTCATTTATGTTAAGTAATGTTTATGCATGCTTCTGATTTACATCATTAATGGAGTCCATGCAAATGTTAATGATGTCATATATAACTTGTATAAAGATTAACTATACAGTTTGTGCCAAGTGTTCCTATCCTTGTTCGGAGTGAGAGTTTAACATTAGTAGTTTGAGTGAAAGCAACCTTTTGACCCTTTAAGCACCTATATGACACTAGGCTTAGTCTAATAAAAGTATGTGCCCACATGACACTAGGTTTATCCATGAAAGTTTTGCACCTATGGATCTACCTAAAGTTTTTTTTGAATTAATCAAGTCCCCTAATTGAAGTATCATGCCATGGAACAACTAGCCTAACACGGGCCCTATTCCATCTTAGTTACACTTTGAATGAGTAAATAAGGACTATGACTTATGTGGATTGATGCCAACACACTCGATTGCTAAAATGTTAGTGCAAAGGAATATACCATGCCTGCACTTGGTTTTAATAAACCAAGAACCAACTAAGAGAACTTTGTGTGTTTTTCTACAACATTTCTTACATTTTAGTGCCACCTATATTCTCACATAAGTACCCAATCTTAGTAGTATGATGATGGGTTTGTAAGGTGTCTTGAATATTGGGGAACATGTTATGGGAAGTTAGGATCATTTTAATTTCATGAATTTAGCCTTCATGGGATGATTTATATACTTCACTTATTAGCCCAAGCTTTGTACTCACTAGTTGGAGTCTCAGTCCTTGATGTCAATAATTATTAGTGTTGCCCACTTGAATAGAGTGTCTCATTCACACTAAAAATATCCACATCATTTGTGTGGTGCCTCATATTCCTTATTTAAATGATATATTTCCTGATATCCCCTTAATGGATATAGATTTTAAATGATCACATATTATATCATGTTATCCTAATTATGCCTCTTGGATTCATTTGTGAGTGGAAATGTAAGACCTTAAACATGACTAGGCCTTCCTCACACACATCCATCACCTTTGATTTCCACACCATCTCATTGTCATCTTAGTCATGTAATTATGTGGTCATGATTTTTTACATTTAAATGATAGGACAAGCACTAATATTGAGTTGTCATTATTCATATTAATTTTATTATCATTCATGTTCTTTTTTGATTTTCATGGAATTCATTTACCTCACATAGGACATATATGATACTTACATGTTTTTATTTATGTTTGAATTGACATGATTATTTTAAATTTTGAATTACATTTTCATTTTTAGTCACCAATGTTTTCTTCATGTTTGATTTGACATGCTTTCCTTAAATGAGATGAAATTTCAATTACTTACATATATTTATTTGATTGTTTATTCATTGATATTTTATTTACTCACATATATTTTTTAATTTTTCCTAATTGATTTTTAATTTAATTAAAATAAGTTTTACATGTTTTTTCACATGATTTAGTGTTTTACATTCATTTATCATTACATGCTTGGTATTTTGGTTCTAATCTATCCTTTCTGATCATAGCTTGCCAATTTTATAAGAAATTGTCTCAGTTCTAAGAGTTTTTCATTTCTACTTTGACCATCTTGAGTATGCACACATTGCTTCTATTTTATCTTTGTATCTCTAGGGTTTTTTCAAATGCAAATACTACACCATCCATGATTGAGACTATGGTGTTTGCATGCAATAATTAAATAGAAAATTAAGTCAAGGCAGTATATGGTACTTTTAGTTTCTCATTTATTAATAATTATTTTCACATTTCATTTTATTTAGATAAGTTATTATGTTGCTCTATTCTTTCTTGAAGTACCATCCCATGTTACACTATTATGACCCATGATGAGCTTTAGGTGGGGCATATGTATACACATAATATTTTTCACAATAATTAGTTATGGATTATTTTCAAACATCAATATACCTGAGTACATTCCTTGAAGGGTGCACTAGGAAAGGGGTGGGAAGGCTTGTCATGCTTTGAAACAAATATTTTTATCTATGTCATGATCATATCATTCCTACCACTAGTCTATCTTTTTCAGATTGTCTTATTTATTACATCCTATCCTTATGTATTCATGTCAATTTACCTATATCCTAAGATATTGTCTTGGTCAACACCATTGATTTAGTTAATTTCCCATTCATGTACTATATTAACTAGATTGATGTAGTTCTAAGCTTATCTCCTCACATATTTACTATATCAGCTTGGATAATACCATTCTATGTTAATATATTTTGATTGCATTGTCTAGGTTGATATAATAATCTTAGAGTCTATGGTATTGTATTGGTGTATATATGGGTAATATTTTATTCTGAACAAATTATATACACTCTATTCACTCTATTTTCACTCACACTTCTTCCCTAAGTCATAATTGGATGAATATGTGGTCTAGAACCTTATTTTGAATAAAACTTGTCTTGTGTTTTGTCTTTGGAGATTAATAGGATGAGTCATTGGGAGTTTGCTATGTATTTTTACAACCATTTTAAGTCTTCAACCCTAACATTCATTGAAAGCTTCATTTGAGTTAAGGGGATATTGAGGCTCAATGCATCCACATCAAGGTAAGTATTTCTAATCATATACTCTTGACTTTATTTACTTTTTTGATATATGTTGCATATTTCTTAGTGAATTAATGTGTGTAACCTTATATAGGTTCTCTCTACACATAATATTGGTGTGGCTATAGGATTGATTAGACTTTCCATTTTACACTGTAGGTTGCCTAGATGCCCACTTGGTTGACCATGGAACCTTTAAAATTATGACCATTATAACCCTTTCCCACTTAATTAAATTTAATTTACTTACACACTTATTTACATTTAATTACTTGCACATTTACTTTCATATAGGTCTAGTGAGAGCTATTTCCTTGTGTCATAGGTGTAGTATTTGGACCCTTCCCTCTTGGTATTTCTAATATAGGTAAACCTATGATAGATCTGTGGATTTCATTGGTCATTACCTAAATTGACAAAGTATCACAAGATCTATTTTATCATCCTTCTTCGATTCTGAGTCTATTTAGATAGGATAGTTGTAGGTAAATCTTAGTCCATGCATACATGTTATACACACTTAGGTATAAATTTCCTTTTAATATAGTAATTTCATTTATATATTAAAGGGGGGAAATATAGTCACTAAAATTTGGTCATAAATACTTGATAATGTTAGTTTTGTTCCACTTTCATTTTAATTGATTTAAACACTTAATCTTGATCTATTTCAACACCTCACTCTATCCTAAGTACCTATATAGACATATCACTTTCTAGGTTACTATTTTATGCCTACATAAATGTTATTTATCACTAAAAACCCCTCTAAGCATATATATAGACATCTCAAATACAAAATTTTACATGTTAACTTATGGGACATGATCGACTAATAATGGTAAATAGTGGTAGTCAGTTTTGATCCCTATGAGTTGACCTGGCCTTAACCTTAGCAATGACTAATTTTCAAATTTAGACCCTCCCTTACAGGTTGGTCCATATTTTTAGGATAGGTAACATGAGGTTTTCCCATTTTTTATTTATATAAAGGCACATATAAGTGACCTATTATATCACTTGGGAATTTCAATATTGAGGCATACTTAGACTATTAAAAAACTAAACAAAGCTTTCATATTCTTCCTAAATGTGATTCCAATCATTTTAAGTAGTCCTTAACCATGTCAAGAGCCTTTTATATCAAAGTCAATAATTTTTTTTATCAAGTATTCAATCTATATCTAGATGCATTCATATAGCATAAAAACCACAATTTTAGAATGCAATCTAAGTGGGAGAACTAAATGGGATTGGTTTCCTTATTTAGAGTTTTGGTTATGTAGGCAACAATTTATCATCATGGGGGTGATTAGGGTTATATTATCCTAGTACACTCCCCCCTTTTATCTTTGTAGGAGTTTAAACAATTACAATCCCTATTAGACTTTCAAATTTGAAGAAGTTGTTTGCAGATCATTAGTACACATTTGAAAGTTAATTTTTTGCACACGATACAAGCAACCACAAGTGATCATGCCTTAATTTAATCAATTTTATGTAGAGAACATAATAAAATAGTATAGGATAATAGTGCTAATCAATCATGTCCCATCCCTAATTTTTATGACCATGAGCAGTTATAACCATAATTTTAGTTTTCATAATCATAGTTAGATTTATTGATTTGTTCCAACCACTTTCTAGTTTTACATAATCAGATCGTAGATAGTAAACAACCAAGTTTTTTTTCATAGTTATCCTTATTTCATTTAATCATGTTTTGTAAATTTTGGTATTCTATTTCATTATGCTTATCACAAGTTATTTTACAACATTTGCTTTATTTAAAATAATTTTAGCTTAATTAGGGTTAATACACCTATTAATTCTAAATTTTAATAAAATAGTATACAAAGCCCTGGTGTCCTTTATAAGTAGGTATAAGTTCAATGTCACTTTGTTCATGTTTACCAATCCTTGATCATTGTATCTATATTTCTATAAATATCCAAATCATTTACCATATTTTTATAAATGAGTAAGTAATGATGTAACACTAGTTATGGCTGGAGGAGTTATGGGTTCCTATGAAGTAATATATATTTACTCTATTTATATAATCTTAACTTGAAAATCAAGGATTATTTACATAAGGGATCATATAATAGACATAAATTATGATAATTTGTGAGGAAGGGTATCTAATGAATTAGGATGGATCTGCAACTTGTCCTACTTAGTGAATTCCAAGACAGGAGAAGGTAATCTTACCAAAACAACTCATTGCATAGATATTTATATTGAGACATGAATAATTTAGATCTACTAAACCTAACCAAGGGATATATTACTACACAATACCAAAGGAGAGGGTTCTAAAGCTTCTAGGCAAATGATAATATGCAATAACCCTATCTAGGCCTACAATACATAAAATAAATCTAATCTAGTGCTCACTAAAGCTTGTGTCATAAAGCGGGATAATTAAAAAAATAAAATAAACCATGAAAAAAGAATTTACTCAAGTAAATATAGAGGTAAACTAATCAAGGAGTAGAACATTCATCTTATCACTTTATGCAATACTTATCTACTAAATGAAAGAGTAAAGTTTAGGAATACTTACCTTGAATGAACCAGTCATGCCTCAATCTCCCCCTTGGCTAATGGTGATTATCAATAGGTTATTGTGGATTTATAAGAATTACATTATATAAATCATATCTAGGCTAAACTAATCCTACTTTGCATCCAAGACTTTCTAACAAGGCAAGCTTCTTTCTTTCTAAGGGAAAACCTCAAGTAATGAATCTTTAAATGTTGAAACAACATAATAAGAGTTGTAATAATACAAAAAAGAATGTTCATCTCTATTATATTGAAGTGAAAGGGGTATTTATAACTAAGGATTGACATAAAACTCTCATGAGGCATTAGTTAACAAGATCAATTAGATTAATTTTGTTATGTAAGAAAGATATTTATTAGGTATTGAACTAGGTTGATCAGGATGACATAGTTCTGTAACGTGTGCTCATTCTTTAACAAGATTGACCTGGATGACATAATAGGAAAATAAAAAATAAGGGTGTTTTCTTAGTTAGGGGATATTTTGGAAGATGATTTTATTATAGGAGTGGATAAATGGGTTGTAATTTCTTAGGGAGTTAGATAAAAGTAACTTGTAGTGGTTTTAGGTAATGGTATAGGGGACAACAATCTTGTAAACCACCAAAGGCCTACCCACCTATTTGCAAGTGCACCCTTTAAGGCATGCACTCAGAGAGATTAACAATCGATAGGTTATTACAAGAGATAAATAGTCAATAAATGATAAAGTTTAAAAATATTGTGTATATACATATGCCCCACTCGAAGCTCATCATGTGTCACACTATTGTAAGATGAGATGGTGCTTGGAAAAAGAACATAACAATGCATAATGTTGATATAGAAATTGAAATGACAGTATTAAAGTTTTGAAAATAATTAAAAGTATCATATACATGCCTTGAATTAACTTTATCATTGAATAGTTGTCTATGGCATTTGTAGTCTTGATCATGGGGGGCACATTAACTACTTTGGATAAACCCTAAGGATACAAGTCTAAAGAATAAAAACAAACAATTGAAAGAAAATAAAAATAAATGAACCTAATGTAACTAAATAAGTCATTTGGAAAATTGGTAAGCTAAGTGATTAATGCTAAGTTAGAACCAAGAGACTAAGACAAATAAATAAAAAAAGATTAAATCGAGTAATCAAAAATCCTAGACTACTAAATTACCAACAAACCCAAAAAAATATGCCTTGGATAAGAAAAGTAGTAAACCAAATCAAACCAAAGACACATGAAACTAAAATAAATTGATCTAACATCGATGTAAATTAAGTAACAAACCATACTAAAAAAATATGGAAATAAAAATATAAATGTAAGCAACTTTGAAGAAAGAGAAGTAATAATATAAAATCACTCAACAATGGAAAAAATGAATATAAAAATAAAACAAAATGGTCCACAAAAAGGATGAAAAATAATTTTAGAATCTTAATTATAACCAAGGAAATACAAGAAGAATAAGACAATGATTAAGGAAGTTATGCATACTCACTCAAAACTTTATTTTCTATTCTTAAGATACATAAATGTAAATAAACTTATTGTGATCACGTTTGAAAAAAGATGAAGAATAGTGAATATAGAAGTTGGGAAAATATTTTAGAAACACACTTGCATGCCAAGGGGGAATAAGAAATGGGTGGTGGGGGAAATGAAGACAACACTAAGGTAAATAATATTTATCAAAAATAAGACAATCAAATTAAATGGGGAGAACAAGAAGACTTTTGACATTAAAAACTCAAGAGAACTTGCCTTATCCACATAAATTTAGGTTGTCTAATGAAGTATAAATATCATCCCATGAAGGTTATATGAATGAAAAGTAAAATTGACCTATCTTCCCATAACATGTTCCCTATTCCTTAGGATCCCTTATAGATATATCAATCTACTATGAATATTGGATTCTTATGTGAGCAAGTAGATAACACTATAAAGAAGTTCAAGACATCAGATTCCAGTCTACTGGCATACCACACCTCAATGGACCTTGACTCTATGATGAGGGAAACTATGGAGTTTGAGATTCAAATAGAATAGGGGATGTGATTGATAATCACATATTTTGGTGTGACATTGAATTTTGATTTTATAGATGCATTTTTATCACTTTCTTTTGTTTTAAATTATTTGGATTTTAAAATTTTATGTATTTTTCTATTCCTCCTCCATACAGATTCAAAAAACCAAACATGGGTGTTAAAAATGACTATCACTATAAAAAATAGACTTGATTACTAATGAAAATAACTTAGCATGGTGTATAAGAATATTGTGCTTACATGTTAAATAAGAGTTCTTTCTTAAAACTAGCATTAGTGTGGCCAAATTAGAATAAAAATAGGGGATAATATGAAAATGAACATGGAACGATTGAGTTACCTCATCTCGTAAAAAATATGAAATGTAAAAATGGTATAATGACATGAAAGCATGACTCCATATCATTAGAAATAGTGTGGGTGAGGGGAGACATAAAATAATTTTTTAAAATTATTACTCCAAAAGAATATGGCTGATTTTGAGAGTATGAAATCATATTTCTTAACCATTGCCTTATTTTTCACAAAAGATAAATTGAATAGGTGAAAAAAGTGTATGACTAGTATAAGATTATTTTTGTGAGAAAGGTTTAGTTATATCTAAGGTCTTAAACTGTAACTCACAAAAGAAAACGTAAAGAGGCATAAAATTGGTTTGTAAAATGAACCAATAATAAAAAAGAGACTTCAAAATTTGACTATAAAAACAAAAGATATTCATGATGATGGCCGGGTCCTATCCATGGTCTCACGATGTAACTCATGAACTAAGTAAAGGAGTATAGATATACCAAAGGACATATGAGAGGAACTATGGCTACTGAGAGTGATGTAATGCTAGACATTGGTGATCTTATAAAAACCTACAAAAAGTGTTAGTATTTACATCCTATGGAAATATGTGAGAAACATGTAGAATAATATTTAAGTAAAACATTTATTTAAAAATTGAGCATTAGTGGGTTATTTAAAAATATGTCCTTCATTAGTTTTTGATCTATAGGTATTAGGACCAAGTATGTATTTGATAAGGTAAGGACCCCACCATTTTTATGTGTACTTACCATATTTATCACGTGTATAATCTAGTTTGAGGACTAGATCATCGATATTGAACTACACACTTTAACTTTCTTGTTATGTTGTTTAGCAATGCGAGCTTTGTATTAGAGATTATGTTGTAAAGCAACCATACTCACCCCTCAATGAAATATAAAGAATGAAGATGGGCTTCACTTAAATATTCATTAATAATAATAACATGAAATGAAATGTGTAAGGATGGTATTTCAACTTATAGAGGTAATACCAATTCAAACCCATATACTAATGAAAATGGTGTTGACCCAATAATATTATGTGTGCTAGTGTGGTAAGCGCAAAGTCATGATAGATTTGTAGGTGATAATTAGTAAAGATTCTTGACTAGTCTTTTTCAATATATTTTTAGTGGATTTTACTTAGTCATTGCATTGAGGATGATAGGGTGTTGAAAATTTATGTGTAATTTTGAATTTTGCACATAGTTGTTTCATATATTTATTTCTAAAAGTACCACCATTGTTATAATGATGGTATGAGTAATTATAAAACAACATATTATTTGGTAAATTTAGAAATGGTAATGCCTTTAACGTTAATGAGTGGCACAACTTATAGTCACTTGGTAAAATATTTAGTGGTGTTGATAATGAATACATGACCATCTTTTGATCTAGGTAATTTGACAATGATATCTAATCACCAAATATAAAATTACCAAGGAGATTCCAAGGTTTAGAGTTCAATCAAAGGAGAGAATGAGATTATTGTGAAGAAAACAAAGATTAATTTTTTTGGTAAAATTAATGGCATATTTTTAGAGTGTAGGCCAAAAGTAACCCATGTACAGGCATTTACAATTTATGGTATGGACGCTATAGTGACCACCACAAAGTCTACCATGTGCTTCTTCAAGGAGAGAAGTAACTTCTTTAGGCATTACATAATGGAGTAATGTATCTTCATTATGATACTATAAGCTTTTATATTGATGTACATATTTTCATGCTTGTTTGTGAATTTGTGTCTCTTGATGAAAATCTACTTTTGGAGGGCAAGTATGGTGCTTGATGAATTGGATGATATTTTTGTACCATAAGCTATTTCGAATAGTGATAGTTTATATGTGATAAATTAAAGAATTAGTTTTATTTTGTAAATAATAATGCGAGTTCCTCATTTGGATAAGGAATTGGGAATCATGAAGAACTTGATGAGGATGAAATAGAGATGTCGATGAAGTGAGAGAATCAACTATAGAATTTTTCTTTCATGGGATTAGTTCAATGGTAAATAAAGTGAATTCCTTGGCAAACGTAGCTGAAATTTGATGATATGTGATAAGGTTTTCACTTTTACATTGATAATATCCACTATCTTAATGTCATATGAATTGTGAGTCACCTAAAATATGTAAATGTGGGATATCTAAATCAATCACAACTTTAATGCCCAATATAATGGCTTCATATTCAGCCATATTATTGGTGACATCAAAAGTTATTTAAAATATTATAGGTATGTTTTTACCATGGGGATTTATTAAAACACAACTTGACCTAGATCCTTGAAGGCATTTTACACCAGTAAAGTGAATTGTCCAACTTTTTTCATGCAAGCTAATTGTAATTCATGGTAATTATTCAATGACTAATTTAGATTTAGTAGAAAAAGTAGGAGGGTCAGGTTATTCATGGTTATTTACTTCTATATTAGCAATGAAGTTGCACAAATATTATTTGAGTGAGATTGCAAGTTAAAACCTTTAATATAAAGAATTTCTTCATCAGGAAGAGTATCTTGAAGGTGATTATAGCTGATAATGAGGTAGTCATAAGTTTATTTACAATGACCTATCCTTTAATAGAATTTTTTATAACAATTTAAAGATTAAATTCTATCAATAGGACCATCTATTTACCGATTCCATCTCTATATAAGAAATATTTAGAGAAAAAATGGAGTGGATCAGAATGAACAATGACATAAATATTTTGATAAATCATATCATGACATATCTTTTCATCTATGAAATAGATGGCTAGATAATCATGTTATATTATTTTGTAACTCTTTCTATAATTGATTAGGGCTTGACTGATATAGTAGATGGCATATTCTCTACCAATTTTGTCTTATTGAGTAAGTATTACCCCAATTGATAAGGGGGTAGAATATGTATAAAATATTAATAGATGATCATTTCAAGGTGGTCAAAGATTATGAAAATTAAGTAAGGATTATTTCATGATATAAAATGATTTTTGGCATGAATCTATCTATTGAAGAGCATTTCATTTTTTAAGAAGGGAATTAATAGAGTGTATACGGTAAGACATTTCTGGAACAAAATGATGAACTACCCAATGTTTTTCAAGGTATATTATATGCTAGGAATGGAGTGAGGGATAGGCATATTGATAATATATTTTATTTTATCTAGACCGACATCAATGCCTTGGTGAGAGACTAGTAAACCTAATAATTTACCAAAAGTAAAATTAAACACACATTTGAAGGGATTAATTTTAACTTTGTATTTAATGAGTCTATCAAAGATGATAGCTAAATCATGAAGATGAGTGTTATGATGTTTATATTTTGAAATAAGATCATACTCATAGGCTTTAATGATTTTATGAATGATATCATGAAAAATATGGGTCATTATTTGTTGATAGGTAGATTCGACATTTTTGAGACCAGAATGCATTTTAACATTGCAATAGGTGCCCCATTCTATGGTAAATGTTGTTTTATGTTTACCCTCAGGAGCTATGTGAATTTTATTATATTCTAAGAAACCATCCATGAGTGATTACATTTTTTAACTGGTAGTAGAGTCAACAATGGCATCAATTGATGGCAGGGGAAAATTATCTTTTGGATAGGCTAAGTTTAAATTATGAAAGTTGATGCATATGTGAATAACCATGGATAAAATTTTTATGAACATTAAAATGTTTGAGACCCATTATAAGTATTCCATGAGTTTAATGAATTTAGCATTGAAAAATTTGATATTTTCTTTATGAAATAAATTAAAAATATTAGGAGGGAATTTTCATTACTTTTACTGCACAAGTTTGGCATCTAGGTAAGTAATGATATTATGAACAATGATTTTAGGATGAATTCCAAGCATGTTTTAATATTACCAAATGAAATATTAATGATATTTATCAAAGAATAGACTAAACTTATCATGTTCTTCAGGGGTGAGCTCTTTAGAGATAGTAATAGGTCGAGGACATATAAGTGTACCATAATCTATTTTTGTAGTTTACTCTATGAGCATAACATTTATATCTTGGAAATGATATGGATCAAGAGGAAGGGAAGAAATAAGATGTGTTTTAGGGTCCAAACTAGTAATAAAACTCTTTAAACAAGGAACCTTTTGCTAAAAGTGGCCAATCTTATGATGTTGTTGTAAAAGTTGAGGTTCTCTAGCATGGAGGATTTCTAGTATAACTTCAATATTAAAAGTGTGGGTAAAAGTAGATAATAGTATAAATCCACTTAAAGATCAATTATTTGATTACATTTACTATAATATATATATATATATATATATATATATATATATATATATATATATATACATACACACACACACACACACACACTCTCTCTCTCTCTCTCTCTCTCTCTCTCACACACACACACACACACACACACACACATACACACACACACACACACACATATGTCTCACATCATTAGATTTAACATCTAATATGATTTTAGGTAGAGTAGAGGATAAATATTTTATGTTGATGAGATTGGGTTGAGCTAAATCAACAAGGGCTGAATTAATGGTACTGGTTTGATTAATAGATATGTTTTTAGATGATAATTTATGAAGAGAAATTTCAATTGAGTTACATTGAGTAGGTTCAAATGATAACAATTTTGTTTGATCAATATAATCATAAGAAGGAGAAATGATATTTATGGTTGGTAAAGTGGGTTGTATTGAATCAAGTTTCATAGGATATTTAGAATATGTAGTGGCATGACCAAGGGGTGTTTAAAAATGGTGGATTAGTGGAGGACACATAACCTTTAGGTTCTTATTTAGTATTATAAGAGATATGAAAGACATGAACATCACAGTTAAAGGCATGTATCTTTGCTAATGTCTTTTGACAATGTTATACATCTAAATATTATGATTGAGATTAGGATATGATATATTTGTCATCATAGGTGTAATAGATAGTGCATGCATTAATTTTTGTAGTAGAATCAATCATAGATACACCTATTTTTCTGAATTTTTTAGGAGACATAGTTAAAGGATCTTGTAAAAGTTAAGCTACTCCATAGTCATTACGAGTGAAATCATCCTCTATATAAGAGGATTCATATGTAATATGTTGGGGGAGTATCAATATAATCGAGTAAGGTAATGGTACAATCATGCAAGAGTAAAGAAGGAGGTATATATTTTTATATATAAGAGGGTAATAGAGTGGTATTACAATTATTTTACAAATCCTTTGGTTCATCATCATATGAATCTACAAGAGTAACATGTAAATCAAAATGCATGTTAACAAACTTAGGGAGAGGTGGAATGTTGATGTGAGAAATATTAGGAATGTGATATTGAGATTTAGGATTTGGTAATTGAATACTCCATGGATTAAGATCGATTTCATGTTTAGCATTTGCCATTATGTATAAATTTGATACATTGGCTACTTGAGGAAGTAATGGCACACATACGATAGATCCATAGGTGACCAAATAACATGGTTTAAGATAGGGGAAGATAAAGAAACATAAGATTAGTGTGAATTGTCTTGGGTCCAATGGTGAGTGGGAGATAATTGCATATAAGTGGATTTTTATTGGTTTTATCGAATCCTCTACACATGAGGCATGTTTGTTTAATATTTTCTTTGGTGTATCTAATTTTTTGAATTAACCAAAGATAAGTGACATTAATGCTTGATCCTTCATCTACTTGGATTTTTTGAATGATAATATTGTTGATTCCAATTTTGATAAAGAGGTGTAGATCATCTAATCGAAAGAGAATCTCATCATTAATCACATCTTATTCAAGTAATTCTATGGAGGGTTTTGTGGAAGAGGAGTCTATTTTGATTGTATGAATGACTGTACGTGGAGGACCATAAAGAGCGATTTATAGACCATGATATTATGGTTGTTTAATATTTTGTACTTGTTTCATAACAAAACTATGATGATATGGGTATGTTTAAACTAATTCCATAATGGGAATTTTATAAGGCATTGAGTTAAGTTCTTCTAAGAAAGTCCAATGTGATTTAGAAGATGAAGATCAAGCATGAGTTTTATGAGAGATGACCTTTTTTGTAGGGATGGGAGAATTAGGTTGAGGTTATAATTTTGGAAATGGTTCATCATTTTAGTTGTCGTATCTTTAAGCAATTATTCATCAATAGAGGATTTCTTAGATTTAGTGATAGGATCCTTGTGAGTAGGTTTACGTATATAGTTAACTTTAACTATGTTTACACACTAAAAGTTGGTATGATATTGATCTTAATCAACATCAAATGCATAAAAATTATCATTTAAATGTTGGGAATTAGGGGTAGAATATGATTTTTATGGTTTTAAGGGTATGGGTTTAGTAACCTATTCCTTTTGAGAGGCTTTGACATAATCATGATGACATAATTTGAGCATAACATCATGATCAAATGTGTCACTTAACATGAAAGAAACTAAAAAATTAATAATTCCATGATATGTTTTGTGAGAATGACCAATATTGGCATGGAACCAACATAATTTATTAGGATCATACCATGATGAGGGGGCATTATTGTTACAGGTGAAGGGTTTATATGGAGATAATAATTACCTCATTTATGTTACCATTAATGGTGGGTGAGAAATAGTTTGATTATCTACTTTAACTACTACTATTTTTGTTAGAAGATATGTATATTATGGTTTGACACTCAAAATTACATTAGTTGAATTTTGTAAAGATTCTTTGATTGAACTATATGCTAGATCAAAATGTTTTATAAGGAAGTCTTGTATTTTAGCTTGATCAAAGGCCTCATTTAAAGTTTTTGGATAATGTTTTTGAACCTTGTATTTAGGAGAAGGTATTAAAATAATTATAAATAATTTAAAGAGATTACCATCATTCATGTTGTGATATGATTTATGAGATAATGATTTGTATCATTCAATTAAAGTGTGAGTTGATTCTGAGGGTAATTGCCTAGAATTAATAAAATGACTAAGATAGTTTTATGGGAGATAATTTTTTTAAAATTATTTAACTAAAGAATTGACTAAATCCTCTAGTTGTGAGATAAAATGTTGATGGAATTGATTACACCATTCTAAAACATCTCTTGTGAATTTTTTGATTGAAATATTAGTGATATCAAAAGTATTGGTTTGAACCCATTCCTTGTATAGATTACCAAATTCTTTAAGAAAGGAGGTAAGGTAGTTATATCATATTTAATGATTGGAGATATACTTATGATACTAATGGATACCATGAAGGGAGCTAATGGTTTATTTTAAAGATGTTAAAGTATCTTATTATACATAAGCAATTGAGGAATGATATTCCCATTGACATCTCTAAGAGGGGGAGGAATAACATTTTAGTTATTTTGAGGATTTATGAGAAGGGATTGATTAGTCATTTGTAATATGTGATGTTGCATTTGCATCATTCGGGAATTATTGGTTATTTGCATAATGTTCATTTTTTGAACCATTTGAACAATAATTTGAGTGGTATCAATAGGGTGAATTTTGTTTTCTAATTATGGGAGGCAGTGGATGAGTTTTATTATTAATGTTAGGAGGATAATTCCCAATATTAGAGATAAGAATGTTTCCTATAGGAGGATTTCATGTGGGAATATTTTCTATATTAGTATCTATCACTCCAATGGTATAATAAGGAAGTTTGGATAGGGTATCATTAGGGGTATAGATGATATTATCATGAAAATTATAAAATGGGTTAGATCCATTTAATTAATCACTTTGGGTAATTTAAACCATGTTACAGTCAATGAAGTTAGATGAAGGGTGGGAATAAGTGCACCATGAGATATTATCTTCTTGATTAGTTGAGGTAGGCAAAAAAGAAAAAGCCATACATCTTCTAAATGGGTTAATATTATCAAAGGAATTTTTGATACGTGATTTTATGATGATTATTAATGTGGAAAGAAGAACATGTACATAAAAATAAATTATATTTACAGTATAAAATGAACTATGTCAGCCAATAGATATGCAATCAAGCTAATCGATCTAGTTGTATTCTAAATAGGTAAAAATGAATAATCAAAAAATGAACTATTTAAGCTAGTAGATACACAATCAAGCTGGTCCATCTAATTAGAAGGACAAGATAACAAAACATTCTGATAGTGAACTATGTTGACCAATACATATGCAATCAAATTGGTCGATTTAGTTGTATTTTGAGTAGGGAAAATAAGACAATCTAAAAAATAATCATGTCAGCCAATAGATACACAATCAAGATGTTTGATCTAGTTGGATTATGAGTAGACAAAATAAAACAATCTTAAAATAAACTATGTTGACCAATAGATATGCAATCAAATTGGTTAATCTAGTTGGATTATAAATAAGGAAAATAGAACATTATAAAAAAAGACTAGATCGAGTTGGTTGATCTAGTTGGAAAGACAAGAAAACATAATAGTCTATAAACTAACTAGATCGATTTGGTCGATCTAATTGAAAAGACAAGAAAATAGAGTAGTTCATTGGGTTGAGCTAGCCGATCTAGTTCTATAATATGGATTTTTTCTTTCAATTGTCTAAATCTGAATAATTTAGTTTATAATTAGAATTAAAATAAAATTACACATGTAAATAGATTGAGATGGTTGATTTAGTTGAAGTACACATCACAAATATTGTATTAGCACTGGCTAATACAGTCTACAATACAACATGGAATGAAAAATAATTAGTAAAAAAAATTATTTTTATAAATACTAATGCTAACTAATTATCTATAAATAAAATCAGGAGTTTGTACTAAAGGTTGTGTTTGATAATGTAGGCTTCTAAATATACTAGCTTTTCCATTGGATAGAAATGAACCAATGTTTTAGAGTGCTAACTATGGAGGAAGGGCCATTACCATATCCCATTAAACCTAGTTTAAAGGGTAAGCTAAAAGTAACTTCTTGATGCTAGTTTATAACTAATGAACCACACATTCAAATGGATGGCTATATTCTTGAGGTTTAATACAAATGGAAATCTTAAGCATTTACAAAATACCACGAGACACATAGAAACTAAAGACGATGTTTACCTTTATACTATGGCTATGAGTATTAGGGAAAGTCTCTTATGCCAAAATATCTGTAAATGATAGACAATGATCATAAAAATATATCACATAGCCCTTTATGAAAATAACTAAGTAGTTTTAAAACTACCAGTACGCAATTTATAAATAAAACCAAACAAGATGAAAATAAAAATCAATTTGTCAAAAACTAAATTATAATTTTTTTGAAAGAAAACAAACAAACAAACAAATATTTTAGAAGTAAAAGTGATTGTAATTACTATGAAATAAAGGTTAATATCCTTTTCTTATGACATAAAATGAAACATACCGAATAAGATTGAGCACGTTAATCTTGTTGGGAAAATAGTACAAAATGAAATCAAGCTGGTTGACTCAGTTTATTATAAAATAAGCCCAAACAAAAAAATTGACTAGGTCAATTTAGTTTTATGGTAGAAGATAGACACATAACTAGATCAATCAGGTCGATCTAGTTGATTGTGTGGGTATAATTTTATTGAACTAAAAATTTGATGAAAAATAATACAAAATTTTAATTTTAACTAAAAAATAGGAAATGCAATTCATTTAAAATTGACAAAAATAAAAACATCAAGTTGTTAATAATGAACCTGGAAGATAGAATAATATCGACCAGGTTGATTTAGTCATTTTTTTGAGAATTTGAAATTGCCATTTTAATGGGCCATCTAAGCCAGTTTTTGATCTGGTTAAGGTAAAAATTAATGTTATTAGACAAAGTTGAGTCAATCAATCTACTAAATAAATTGTTATAATAAAAACATAAGAATAAAACTACATCCATTAAATTGATTTTGTTACTTGAACCTAAAATATAGAAATGAACAAAATTGAGTAGGTCAATTTAGTTAGGAACAAAAAATAAGAAAAATGACTAGATCGACTAGTTTGATCCAATTAGCTGACACTAAAAACCCTACACACAGAGAACAAAATAAGATTGACAGGGTCAATCTAGTTGAAAGCCTATGCATAAAAGATAAAATATGATCAACAACTTCAATCTCATTAAAAACCTACACACAAAAGATAGAATGTGATCAACATGCTCGATCTAGTTGAAAACTTATGCACATAAGATAAACTGGATTGAAAGGCTCAATATAGTTAATTATAATTGAAAAATTAAAAATTGTAAGAGTTAGATTCACGTTGGGTTCACTAAAATGTACACAATAAATTAGGATGGGTCTATAACTTATCCTACTTAGTGAATTTAAATCTTAGAGAAGGTAATCTTACAAAAATATCTCATTACATAGATATTTATATTGAGACATGACTAATTTAGATCTTTTAAACCTAACCAAGGGTTATATTACTAAATAATACCAAAGGAGAGGGTTCCAAGGCCTCTAGGTAAATTATAATATGTAATAAACCTAGTTAGTCTTATAATACATAAAATAAATTTTAATTTAGTGATTACTAAAGCTTGTGGCACAAAAGGAGATAGTTAAACAAATACAAGAAAACATGCAATGAGAAATCTAGTCAAGTCAATGTAGAGGTAAACTAAGAAAGGGGTAAAACATTCATCTTACTACTTTGTGAAATATCTATCTACTAAATAAAAAAGTAAAATCTAGGAATATCTATCTACTAAATGAAAAAGTAAAAATAAAGTAGTAGGATGAAGTCCACCTAGGTGTGTGTGCACCATCATGATCAATCTAGAACTTAATGCAATGTTTGGATTTAAAAACTTGGTAACATGCATATTTGACCTATGTTTGTATTAAAAATTATCTCTATGACTACTATTTTGAGGGATATTCATATATGTATGCCTTTGTGATAATGTGTCTTAAGAGTACTAACTAGTTTCTTAAACTTGTTAAGACTTCTCAAGGTAATGGCTAAGTTACCAAGTGACTATAACCTTAATATTGATTTGTATTTATTGATGAATAATTGATATTTATTTCTATGATTGACCCATGAAACATGTTTAGGTTGACCTAATAGAGACTTCCCAATTTGAAAAATAGCCATTGAGTGTTCCTAGACATTATTGACATAGGTTGACATTAACAGTAAACCTTAACTATATGAATGTTGTTGGTACTATCTTGGGAGTGGAAATTAGTGATATGAGATATGAAGACAATATATTTAGGATTCTTGGAGGTTCTTTCACAAAGCCAAGGTGATCTTGAATATGTTTTTAGTAAATTAGGCTAAGACAATGGGTGGGTTGACAGACAGGGAAAGTTTTTTACAAGATCCAAATGTGTATGCAAGGTCCATATGTGTCAAAGTGTCTAATACCAAATTTAGGTGTCTAAAAATGGCACCTTTAGTATATTATTTAAAATGATATATTATAAAATTTAATACATGTTATTAACTAAAATTAGTGTGTAAACACATCAATTTGGTATTAAACACTTGATAATGCCAATTTTTACCAAGATATATTATACATGACATGTGTGCACATAATTAAATCATACTCATAATCTCTCCTAAACATACTCTTATCTATGGGCCTGACCTTACTAAATTTATCTCTATTCATACACATGATTTCCCTAGTATCTACCTAAAAAATTTATTAGCTTACACAGATTGTATCCTAATCTCAAATCACTATTTATTGATTATTAGACACCTCCAACCATAGTTATATGGATATAATTACCAAATATATATACATTAGTTGGAATCATCCATGTGTCATTTAAAATCTATTTTCCTAAATTAAAATCTTTCCATTGTCTCATATTGTACATTTCACGTGTTAATTTTTAGGAAATTACCCAAAGAGTCAACTATATAAGCACATCAAGCTTAAGCTTATTCCTATCTAACACTACTCAAGAGAAAATCTATCATTTTATTACACACTAGGTGAAATTAACCTAAAGCTAAAAAAACTAAAACCCCTCAAAAGTTAATGATATGAGCAAAGTCTGAATACTATTATAAGGTCAAAATCACACATTTTCAAGTGTCAAAATCCACAAACAAGATTACATTACATGCTAGTATTACATTAGTCGCTCACATAGAGTCAGGTGGGAAAACTACATGTAGTTTGAGTCCTCTTCAGAGTATTTTAATGTAAGAACCATTCAAACACTTATCATGGGGTGGTTGAGGTAAACACAACACATAATTCTTACCCATTTTTATGAGTGAACCAAGTGATGAAAGTGGAACTAGCATTTTAAGGTGAAGGAAGACAAATATAAACTTGCACATAGTTCTAATCTATGATATAATAAAAAATACCTATATACAAGTATGTAAAATGATCTAAAATAGAATGGCATAACATATCATACTAGGATAAATATGTTAGAGCATAGATGTATCTAGTTTATATAGGAATCCATGCATTTTTAGACCCATCCTAATAGGATTAGACATAGTTTCTAGATCTGAGTGACCATACAATCATTCTAGACCTCTGATGATGGTTGTACAATGTCACTGACTAGAAAATTACCTAAAAAATATAAGTATTATATTTTTTTCCATTCCATATTTATAAAAAAATGTAATAAATAAGTCATAATATGGTAGTGACATTTATATTTTATTAAATTAAACATATTTTATACTATCTAAATTACTCTCAAATTTTACCTTTTTCAAATCACTAAATAAAAGACAAGATAAAAATATTGGTAAAGCCTTCACTCCTTAAGCACAACAAATCAAAAGTTTCCATTGATGTTTCATTATACCTTCTTTAGATTTTAGACTAATGTGATGGGGGTCCATACCTAATTTCTGAGTTCCCCTTATCACATATATGTAAATCTAAAATTTATCTCATTTGACCTAAGGTTTCATGTTTATTATCCTATTAGGGTTTCTTCTATTAGGGTTGTGTCTTATCTCCATACATATTCAAATCATTTGATTCAAAATGATTATATTTTCAAAATGTTAAGTGGTTTTTTATTAGTTTGCATTTATTAGATTAAAAACCTATTTTCTTCTCTTAAATTATGCATGGATTTTTTTAGAATTAGGGTTTTACTATATTTAGTAAAATTCAACATAGTAGATGAAATACATATCTATTTTTGAAATAAAGGGTTTTGTTTATCCACTGATATTTAACAAAATCCCATTTTTATTTCCCAAAATTTATCATAATTTTTTTGGCGTGGTGGGTTTTATGTTTTCACTTCTCATAGGAGTAGGCCTTATGAATTTATTCCTTGTCATTTTAGGGTTTTGTGAGTTTTATATACCTATGTATCCATAAAACCCTACTATGTGAAATTTTATGGCTCCCTTAGCCTATACCCAAGTTGTTCCTTATATATGTACCAATGAATTGAAAGATAAGATTGTGGATGATCATGATTATGTGCCTAATGAAAATATTTATGCAGATAAAAAAATGCTTGTGTGAGTATAGGATATGACTATGATAGTTATGGTCATGATGATGTGGTAGATTATTATGCTAGTGATATATATTTATATAGTTTTAATGAAGAGAAAATATTAAAATGCAAGAAGTAAATTCTCCTTCTTTTACACTCTTTCAATAGTTATACAATAGAACAATAAAAAAGTAACACTATATTAATTAATTGTTTACCATATTTTTAGATTATTGTGAAATAATAAATTGGAATACTTAATTTATATTATATAATATGATAATGTGATTTATTAGATAGGTTTAGTATTGGTTTGAAAGGGTACCATACCCATACAAGAGAGAAACTAAAAGATAAGCGTTACATAATAACACAACAAAAAAGGATAAAACAAGAACCCGATAGGAAAAACCTCTTGCCACCTAAAAGATATTAAGTATAAAAAAAACCCCAAGCATAGACAAAATAAAATTAGAAAGGACCAACTAATTAGATTCAAAATAGTAGACCAAGTTTTTGGTCTTGATGCTTTCCCCTATGTTACTCTTCCCTCTGGTACAGTTCTCAATAGTCTAGTCTTTTTCCTCATCCTACCTCTTGTGATTCAAATTGGTAAGTTTGGGTTCCTCCTTCTCCTTCTTAGACTCCTTACTATTATCCTCCACTCTATCTCTATGAGTGGTGTTATTACCTTGGGGAGTGAACTCATCTGTACCTTCATGATCCTTGCCAAACTTCATGACTACCATCCTTTGAACCAAAATCCCTTTAAGTTTTTCAAATTCATCTACAATTTCATTGCATTAAAATTTCTAAATGAATACCTTAGTATATATCTTTTTAAGTGAAATCTCAATTTCTTCCTTGGTCTTGGGATTTATAACCCCCCAACCCCTACTAGCAATCAGTGCTACATATTCAAGAACCCCCATGTCCATTCCTCTCACTTTGGAATCCTATTGTGAAAACTCTACTCTAGTGCATTTAATATGGTCTTTCTCATCTTTATTACACTCATAATTTGTAAATATATCCTCTTACCTATTTGAATATTCTTATTCACTAGCGATGTTAATCACTTCCATCATAATTTTTGACCATAGAGGTTCACCCTTCTTGACCAACAATGAAATCAACCCTTGGTGGATTATCTATCGAGGGATTTTTATTGAAATTCATAACCATGGATTCCAAGGATTTTAAAAATAAAAATGGAATACTGATGATATGACCCTTAAAGTGATTTAGTAAAAGAATGTGATGTGAGAAGATTACCATGTGCTTGACTTCTAAAGTGATATGACACATGATCTATAAACAAATATCCAACCAATTTCTTGGCAGGTTAGTCCTCATAAACCATTTTTGAGATGTAGCCTTCAGTTTTTTATTTTATTTGTTGAAAAAAATGTTGACAAGTTCTTCCTTCCTTTTTTTATCCTTGAAGGCTTTGACCCCTAAAAAATCCATCCCCATGATCTCTTCTATGAGATCTTTGATAATCAGAATCCTTAAACCATGTATGTAGACCTCTCTATCCTTCCATCTATGGGAAAATTCCTTAGACAACCATGTATCATGTCCAACCGACCACTCCATGTATGTCGCAACACCTCCTTTAACCATATTTTTCCATACTCATCCTCATTTACATCCAAATAGGAGATGGGTTCAAAATGGTTGTGGTCACCTCCCATTTTGTATTTTTTCAAACTTCTTCTACAAACTTAATGACTCAATCCCTTAGCAAAGAGAATGGAGGGAGTATTGAAAGTGGAGCCGAATAAATTATTGTTGTGAAAGCCAAAATGAACCATGCATGCAAAGCCTTGAGAAAAGACTAGTTTATGATTTATTTGCATGTATTAAAATCTAATATCTTAAGTTGGATTTGAATGATCATTAATAAGTCCATCATTACATTGTAAGGGGTGTCTTTTATCTAATTCAATAAAAGAAATGACATCATCAAGGAAATCATTACCTTGCCAGCTAATGAAGGAGATATTATGAATCCCTATATTATCCATTTTATCAAAACTTATATTACCTTCCCTATACCCATGAGCAATTGAAATCCCTTTGAAGTAGGACAATAAAATTTTTAGTATCATTGATAATCCCAAAAATGTTTTAGGAAGATTGAGTCAGCCCTTTTAAATAGTTTATGATATTCATTGAATCTCCCTCAATTTGAAAATAATTCATGCCAAGATTTACTATGAGATAAATTCCCCATAAAGTAACTTTGGCTTCATAAATGTGATTCATTTGGATCCCAAGTGGGCTCACATAGGCAGCCCTAAGATTCCTATAAGAATCCCTAATGACACCTCCCACTCTAACTGGGCCTAGATTACCTTTAGCATCCCCATAAACATTCAATTTAAAATAGTTTGGAGGAGGATGAGTCCACTTGACCTTGGATCTATCAACACCCTACTTATGAGAAGATTTAGTTGATTGAGAATCTGGGAGAAATAAGGGGAACTAGGCTGATCAAAGGAAGAAGCAAAAGATGCCCAAATTTTCTTTCACAAAATCCATAATTCTCTTAAAGGTATAAAAATGGTTAGGTCTACAATTATAAAAAATAATCAAATTTATAGAGATCTAAATGCCCCAAAAAAATGGGGCAGAGCCAAATTCCACAAGAATTTCAGTGATGGGTAATCCCAGGGTGGCTTCCATTGGGTGATCAAATCATTGATGGTTCCTGGAGTTACCTAAGAGAAGTTTGAAAGGCTAAAGGAAGATTGAAAAATGGAAGAAGAATAAGGACAAGAGAGGAATAAGTGCTCTATATATTTAACTTCCTATTTACAAAGCACACATCGGTTAGAGATAGGGATTTCCCTCTTCATAAGATTGTCCACCGTTAAAATCTTATTCTGAGCAACTAACTAGAAAAAACATTAATCTTTGGGATAAGATTTTTTATCCAAATATCATTCAAATTTTCATCAAGTTCCACTTGTTCCCACAAAGAAAGATATTTATATTTAACTAGATAGAGGTCGCTAGAATCTTCTTTCCAAATTAAAGCATCTTCTTTCAAAAATAAGTTGATGTGAATATTTTGAAGAGTTAAATTTAAATATTATAGGAGAAGAACTTGGTGCTGATTCAAGTCTTCTTTATGGATGAGTTTCCACCTTTTTATGCCATCAGTGTACTCCCAGTAATCACACACCTTATGACCAATGGTCTCTTTGAAAAAAGTTAGCAACTCCATATTTTGAAATTTGGAGGCCAGAGGGGTTCAAATCTAAGAGTCATAACAGAAATCTACTTTGTTACGTTTACCAATGTTTCATTTAAGTCCTTTTCTAAGGATATTCTTTCTTTCTCTCAAAGCTTTCCAAAAAGCTGAGCCATTGCCAAGGCCATCATCTGTTAGGAAGAAGTGACCTTCCCTAGAGTTTAAGTATTTGGACCTAATAATATTAGTTTAAAGTTTGTCTTCTTTTATCACCTTCTAGTCTTTTTTATATAAGAGGGATTGGTTCATGGATTTCACCCTTCTTAATCCTAATCCTCCTTTTGAGGTCGGAAGACAAGATTTGTTCCAAGAAATAAGTAGGAGTCTAAATCTATCCTTTGATCCTCTCTAGAGAAAGTTATTCTGAATTTGCTCAATCTGATCTTCCACTTTTCTAGGAATGAAAAATAAAAACATAAAACAAACTGGGATAATTTGTAATGAACTCTTAAGAATTTAAAATTTTACAGCTTGAGACAACAAGTTCCCTTTCCACCCAGATAGCTTCTTTTAAATCCTATCTATGAGAGGATTCTAAAATTCTATTTTCATAGGACCATCAAAAAGAGGAATACCAAGGTATGAGGAAGGGAGATTATTAATAATGCAACCTAAAATCTTAGAGATCTTATTTTGTAGAGAGATTGGAGTGTTGATGAAGAACAATGAACTTTTGAAGAAGTTAACACTCTAACCAGAAACAATCTCATAGATTTCAAGATTTTTTTTGAAACAATTGGCTTCAAAAACCAAAGATTCTCCCATCATCAGTGTGTTATCCACAAATTGTTGGTGGTGATAGGTCTAGTATCTAGAGCTACTATGATTATTTTGATAAATTAGACATTCTATCCTTGTCAATAATCCTACTTAGAGTTTCAACCATAATGATGAACAAATATTGAGAAAGGGGATCTCTTTGTCTAAGCCCTATACCTATCAAGAAGAAAACTCTAGGAACTCCATTTATGATAATATAAAACATGGGGGATAATATGCAAGAAATAATCAGGTTTTTAATAGACTGATTAAAATTAAACCTATCATGGATTTTGTTGAGAAAATGCCAAGAGACTCGATCATAAGCCTTATTCATATCCAACTTGAGAAACATTCCTTGATGAGAATAATTAGCCACTAAGTGAATGGATTCATGGGAAATAAATATTCTATCCAAGATATATCTACTAAAGATGAAGGCTCTTTATTGTCCTATACTCATTTTGTCCAATAATAATTGGATTTTTAAAGATAAACTTTTTGTGCAGATTTTATAAAAGGTAGAACACAAGATGATGGATCTAGAATCCATTAATTGAGTGGACCCCTATTTATTTTGGATGAGAATAAGGAAGGTGTTATTGAAATCTTGTAGCATAGTACTAGCTTTAAAAAACTTCAAAACTACTAGGTAGACTTCATTTTGGATAATATCCCAAAAAACCTGAAAAAAGAATGTAGGGAAACCATCTGGTCCAAGGGCTTTATCCATTTGCAATGTAAAAACAATAGATATAATTTAATCATTTGATGGGGGAGAGAGGATGGATGTGTTGTCTTCTTAGGAAATAACACCTTCTATAAGATTAACCACCTGATCTTCTAATTGAGCATCTTGAGAATGGATAAAAGCCAATAGGTTTTTGTAGAAGTTTACTATTTGAGTCTTGATGTATTTTCCCTCCTTTACCAGGTTCCATCTTCCCATTTTATTTATATAATAAATGCATGATGGTGATTCCTAGATGAAAAGGTGTGGAAGTACTTATTATTTCTATCTCCCTCCTTTAGCCAAGTCTTCTTGGATTTCTACCACCAGTAAGTTTCTTCGTTGGCTTCTAGATTGTGGAAAAGACTTAGGAGCTCATTTTTTTTATATTATATGGAAGGGGTGGATACATAAGCATTAATTTATAATTAAATTCTACTAAGTTCCTCCTCAATAACACATTTTTGAAGAAATATTTTCCTAAAAACCTCCTTATTCCAAACTTTGAGTTTATTCTTGACATTTCTAAGCTTCATGGCTAGAATACACATGGTTGATCATTAGACCAAGAATTTCCACCATTCATTAATATATTATTCCAAGGTCTAATTAGAAAGCCACATTTTTTCAAATCTAAAATGAATTCTTTTAGCTTTGTACATCTTTTCACTTTGGAACAACAGTGGATTGTGGTAAAAAATTATCCTTGAAGAGAAGTGAACTGGAAGAATCAAGATTCCAGTTCAAAGAGATGAAAAACTTGTCAAGTATAACTTGTATAATATTGTCACCCAATCTCATATTATACCATGTGTATGGGTTATACTTTAAATGCACATCAATTAACACTACAACAATAAACTCACTAAGCTCTAGCATGATATCATTAAGGGAACAAATTCCCCCTTTCTTTTCCTTGAGAGTCAGAGGTTATTTTAAATCCCCTACCACCATCCAAATCTGATTATTAAAAATATTTCTAATATCTTTCAAGTTCTTCCACAATTTACTCATATCATTCATGGAGTTTGGAGCATACACATTAGTGAGGACCTAGTTACTTTTTTTATGGATAACTTAGAAAAAACTGTGATATGGGAGTCAGTTTTTAAGAGGGGATTGCCTATCAAGACTAAGGGGTCTCAAAACACCACCATACCTCTTGATGCACCTCTGGAGTTGTTGAAACTACAAGATGATTTATCCCAAATATTAAATTTAATCTTCAAGAGTTTTTCCACATACATTTTAGATTCTTGAATCATTAATATATCAAGTTTATGTTTTATTACTAAATTTCTTACCAACCTCTATTTCTTAGGGTTGTTCAACCCCCTTAAATTCACATAAAGATGAATGTAACTATTTAGGACTAATTTTATAATGCAATTTATTATTTATGAAAAATACGAAGGAGATACAAATACTTATATTTTATTGCTCGATTGATTAGTTATGACTATATTTTGATAGTGGAAACTAAATTGAATTAGGTCTATGATTTTTCTAGATCTAAAATTATGTATTTATGCATGTAGAGTTAGTATTATATTGATAAAATTTTTAGTGACTGATGTTGACATTATTTTCTTGAGAAAATTTATCTCTTTGTGACCATTTAATATAGGGTGCTTGTCTAATATAAATTTCTATGTGTGATCTATGACCCTCACCTACATGTGAAACTATAGAAATCAACTTATTTCTCCTTGAAACCCTAGGTCAAGTTGTGAAGGATGAAAACATGTAAAAAATTAAGGAAGTGTAATTGGGTTGAGTTGTGATCCCAACACCCTTGTTGATGATTAACTATTGGATCTGTATCTAATACTCAAAAGGGTAAAGTCAATCCACATGTAATTATTCCCCTTACTGTTAATGTGTAAGTATGCTCTTTTTATATATGGATGTACCTATAAATATGGTTTTGATATTGAAAATGTTTTCACTTGACCATGCTTGGTATGCTTAAAAATTGGATGATGACTACTCTTACTGATTGATTTAATATTTTGGAAAAATAAGACATATTTTCTTAATGTGTAGTAGTGTATTTGATACGTTATTGTGAATTCCAAATGATGAATATGATTTAACTTGATTTATACTTATACATGCTTAATTGGGTAATTTACCACACCATAGACATGTTAGGTAAATGGGTTGACTTGTAAGAATGGTTTGATTTTGAAAAATAATCATTTCTAGGTGAAGGGTAGTAACATCAAAATGAAGATATTAATATAGATGTTACTATGTAGGTGTGATGGTACTATCTGGGAGACATAAATGCTAATGTTATACTCTAGGAATGTTTGGTTAAGATATTTCACTAATATAATATAAACTAGAATGTTCATGTAAGTGATCGATAGTAACTTAAAATGGATCAAAATCATAATTGGCATGTGGGAATGGCAAGTGAGATATATTTGGAGTTGCAAATTTTTTTAGGATAAGTGTAGGTCAAGAATGAAATTTCCAAATGTCAAATACTAGATTATATGTCAAAAAAATTCCCCTTTTTAATTATATTATTACAATACAATAAAAATACTACAGTAAATAAAGAAAGATATACCTAAGTGTGTACAACACACTTTATATTTAGGAGAAGGCTTCAAATGCATAAGATTCTCCGAGAAAAAATTGAAATGAAAATGTATTAGTTAATATCCTTAAAATGAAAATTGAAATTTAAACTATACTTTAAACTTGAAATTTTAAAGAGAAAGGAAGGAGTACATGCGTATGCGAGTAAAATATATAATCTTGTAACTTGTTAGAGATGATTCCTTATCAAAGCATTGGATAATTTTGATTACTCATTAAATCACTTGGAGAACATGGTTAAATTAAGGGTGGTAAATTCTAAATTTAAATTTTTAAATAAGGCAAGGGCCATGGATTAGAATAAAAATGCCCCCAATTCATATGTAATTAGTTTAGAATTGATCTTAAAACACCAAGATGATAAGGTGAAAACCACACAATGGGTCTAATATGGATAATTCCATGGATGTTGAATGTCATTAAACCTCAATGTACATTACATAAAAAATCATAAATTAACCTCTGTAGATAAACTTATAGATTCAAGTTTGATTCACACTTTAAAATAATAAAAAAATGTGTAATTGTGTAAATGTCCATGAACCAACATCCACCCCACTAAATTGGTTCCAACTGTAATATGTCATTATGTTCATGAACCAATATTATGACTAATTGAATCTAAAATAGTGAATATATGTGCATGAACCAACATCATACATAATTAAATCTGTCAAGTAGAATAGAGTACATGTGCCTTTCACATGATCTAAATTTCACTTGAATCTATATCAATCTAAAATCTATAAATCATGTAGTGTAAAAATGGAGTACATATGCTTGCATATGCCCCCAAAATCTATCTGTAAACTACAAATAACTATCCTAATTTGGCATTTGAATCACACATTAATTCTAAAATTTGTGTATTCTAATCAAATATGCTTGTTTCTATGCAAAATTGCTTTCTACATTCAAAGAAGAAATAAGAAACTAAAGAAATGGTCAAGGCTAGAAGTACCTGATAAAGTCGTGCGCACCGAAATCAGACGTTGAAAGATTCTCCTCTTTTGCTGTGGAGGAATGACACCTGCGAAGAAAAGGCTAAAACACGGAAAACGTTAGTCAAAGATATGGTGGGTTGTCAGGCGAACGCCCGATCCCAGAAGTACGAAGACTCCCTAGAAGGATATCAACCCATTGATAAAAAAGCAGAATATTAGATGAAAGTAGATAATAATGACAGAAATAAATGACAAAAAATAAAAGTGCGTACCTGATATACAACACTGTTCTGCACAGTCACCGGCGTCGGTCTCTGTGGTGCCGACGTCGGTTAGGGAAGGTGCCGACGTCGGTTAAGGTGCCGTCGTCGGTCGGGGTAGTGACCGGCGTCGGTAGGGGCAGGTTCTGGGAAAAGTCTGAACAGGTTCGGGACAGGGTCTGGGAGAGTCGGGACAGGGTCTGGGCAAGGTCTGAGAGAGTCAGGACAGGGTCTGGGCAAGGTCTGAGAGAGTCGGGACAGGGTCAGGGATGTAAACGAGGGATGCTGGGTCTGAACAGAGTCGGGACAGGGTCTGGGTAAGGTCTGAGAGAGTCGGGACAGGGTCTGGGTAAGGTCAGGTCGGGTCTGAACAGAGTCGAGACAGGGTCTGGGTAAGGTCAGGTCGGGTCTGAATAGAGTCTGGGGGTTTGAAGGATCGGGATGACAGAACTGATAAAGAATAACCAAGGAAGAAATAAAATAAACAGAATAAATACTTACCTGCCAGAAGACGCGATGAGAGCCATGGTTGGAGTTGTCTGTGCAGTGCTGGATTGAGTGCAGATTGGTTGATGCCGAGAGTGGGTTGATGCCAGAGTTCGCAGGTTGGTTGAATGATTGCTCAGGTTTGATTGATCAACGTTTCGAATGGTTGGATAGCGTTCGGGGATCTTCGTCTCGAATGGTTGGCGGAGGTTGATGAAGGCGGGGGACGGTTCGTCAACCGTTTCGGGAAACGGAATGGTAACTGATAACGGATAACGGGAAGGTGACCAACGTCGGCAGGATTGCCGACATCGGCCGATAGGTGACCGACGTCGGCGACATCGGTCGGGTAAAGACCGTCATCGGCAGATGCATAATGGGGATAGAGTCTAGCTTTAGCTCTGTGCTCATTTTTACATGCTGCCAGGGTCAAGGTTGGTGGAACAAGTGATCGACAAGGGTTAAATAGGCGAAGAAGAATAAGACGAGGAATGACCAGGGGAGTCGACACGATTTCGGTGTCTACAATGCTCATAAAGGATTTAGTCTCTATGACAAATCCCCCTAAGATGCTTCCATTTTTATGAGAGGGAAAAATATTGCAAGTCACTAATCTTAAAATAGAAGTGAACTGTATCTTATCATGTACAAATATAACATCATATACAAGCATGTTAACATGTGGAGAGTATGCCATCATATTAATGTATATAGCATGAAGGCATGTCTGTAACATATGGAATGTGTAGACACATAAATTTGGTCATATATAATTGTAAATTCTAATTCTTAACATATTCCTAACTACATGAATTTCACATGAATACATGACAATTATTCACCATTCCTATAAGCCATTTGTCTATATATAGACTCAATTTTTTTTTCATTAATATTACATCGAATAATTAATGTAAATTACTCAAGATATCTAACATCACATTCATACTACTCATTAAAAAGGACATCTATCTTTGATCTTCCTAGAAAAGTCTATTTTAAGGAGACAATGATGTATTGTGTGACCATCTACTTGGGTCGGTTGTCCCCATACTAAATAATGAATAACTTCTAAATTTGAAAATAATATTGGGTCTTCTTAAAATTTTCTTAAGGTTTAATAATGGATAATGTCAAAATATTCACCTATAAATACATGTCAAAATTCATTCATTATCTCCACTTGATATTCACTTAGTATAAACATACATACTTCTACACATTGAGTAAATATACAATATTCTACCAAATTCAACATCATTCATAAGGAGTAGCCATAATATAATTCAATATCCCTCTAAAACAAGTCAAGAGATATAATTTTTAAGTATTAAAACCATCTTCCATCTGTATATACATAGTCAAAAGAGCATAATTACACATTTAATCTAGGTGGGAGAAATACATGGGCTTGATTTTCCTTCTTGGAGTATTGGATATGTAAGGAACAATCAATTATAAAGTGGGTGATTGAGGTTAGATTAACCCATTACACTCCCTTTTTTTTCTTTCAGGGTTTTAAGCTATCAAAGTGCCCTAAAGGGTTCAAATAAAAAATAGGTGAAATAACAATTTATATGTGAAAAAACCCTAAGTGTATTATATCATATTTATCACTATCTATAAGTTCAATAGGTGAAATAATTAGTTCAAATGCATAGCCAACCTAGACAATTCTAGAGTCAATAGGCTTAGATGCACTACACTGTTACTTTCGTACTATGTTCTTATCTAGATTTTTTTTACTTCTGACCCTGATCTATCACTTTTAGAATTATAATTTCTCTATATTTTCCTATTTTCTAATTATCACAGTCAATTAAGATGTGTTCGTGATTAATAGATTGAAGTGCATTGTACCATTATCCAACCTAGAGTGGACTTGTCCATAATCCATTTCTAATTTTATGCCTAATATTAAGCCTACATAGTCACCTATTATTCTATTTATCACATTCAAACAATCATAATAGTAAAAAAAGATCATTATGTAAGCTAAGTATATTCTCCTCTTAGTACTTTACTAAAATGCATTTTCCATATTTAAAAAATTATAAAAATTAGAATAGTTACTATTGTATATTTTTGGCATTATGATATGTATAGTTTTACACCTATAAAATCATATAAACAAATTTAATTCATTTATCATTTTATCAAAAATAGGGTAAAACATATTGATGAACCCAAACCTTTGTTTTGTAGTATCTTATTTTTTATTTCATTTTACTTTGTTTTCCTAGAAAAATTATGTTTTGATAGTTTTAAAAATTATATGTCCTATCATTTTGGGTAAAAATGGTTGTCATTTTTACCTACACCATGATTTGAGGGGTATTTCCCCAATACTCAAGCCATTAGACAACACTATGTAGATTTTAGTTTCCATGTACCTCATTGATGCAAGGGCATCTTCAATTGTCTTTTGTCTTAATTTTGAGTTATTTTAAGTGGTATAGGTCATTTAGAGTGTGTTTTTCATGGTTATAAGTCCTAGGTGGTCATATAATTTGAATTATTTCTCATATGGAGTTTTCCTACCAAATCTAGAATTCAAATATTTGAATGTCAAAAACTTGTTTGTATGGGATTTTGGACATTGGAAAGAAGGTAATTAGTGGTTAAGTGTTTGTATTAGGATTTATAAGGAGTCAATGATATTTGACTATGTACTTGAGTCATTTGTATAGCTATAATAGGGGTTAGGGTAGTTAGGAGTCTCCCAACCTTCTTGAGTGGGAATAAGAACCATTGGAAGTAGTTATAGGTTTCATATATATGTAAATGTTTATGTAAGAAAAAGTGAGGATGAAGTATTTGAGGATGTATAGATGATAACCTCAATGAAACAATGAAAACCTCCATTTCTAAAATTGAAAGATTTATACCCTGTTTGCCTATGTTTCTTGTATTCTGTGATTAAGAAGATTAGCTATGTAAACCTTTTAAATGTGTATTTTGTGTTCATTGAGACTAAGTTTGTATTATGAAATGAGAAGAGGATTTTGATGGAATCCTATTATGTATGAAGGCTAATTAAAGAGTATCTAACATTTGGGTATTCAATGGTGTAAACCCTATGTTTCCTACATTATGTGTTTAAGAAGAAGACTAAGTAAACATAAATGTAAAGTAACGAATCTATGGAATGTTGGTTACATATGTGATTGGTAAGTTATTTATTTTATGTTATTAAAGTTCTTATGTTGTTTTAGGTCATTTTGAATATGTATTCCATTAAGGAATTATGCTCAGGCCTATAGGATATTGTGTCTTTACACACATTCAAACCAAAAAATTGAGTAAATCAACCTAAAAAGACATCAAAAATGGAATCCAATGATTTAGGAAGGAATGTGGTGGTTATACATACCTTGAAAAAATTTTATAGTATCTTGAAAGTCACTGGACGTTTGAAAAACCAATTTGACCCTTCTTGGGTTGGTTACAAGCAACCTTAACCCTAAACTAGGGTTTAGAAATAAAAATCAATGTTATGAGTGATACAACTAATAAAAATTCATAAAAAATAGTGATTATATAGGAAATGAAATGATCTAAGATATTTTCAAGTTTTTAGACTTGTAGGTGCCTACTATGTATGATTTGAAAGGATTGTGTGTGCAATAGGCTAAAAGAAACTTAATTAGGTCTTGACAGGGTTTACAAACGGTGTCTAAGAGTTGAGTTGGAACAAGAAATTTCATGGAGAGGAGTAAATAAATAGAGGGTGTCATAATATTGGCTTAGTTCCTTAATAACAATCTGTACCTATTTGTACAATTGATAAAAGCCAAAAAAAGGCTATTAAAGAGTTAGACTAAGAGAAAGAAGTAATCAGTGATTAAAAGGTTGTGTTTAGAGGTTGTGTGGTTTGGTGAGAAGGTCAAAGAGGTATATAATGAGTAGGGAGAGGATCCCAAGAACATTTGTTGAGTCAAGGAACTTTGAATTAAGGTTTGAGCATTTGTGCTTATGAGCATTTGTAAAAGAAATAACAAGTTGACATAAGAGTAGTGAATATTAATGAGTGAGTGTTTATCAAGAATGAAGTTTATTTAAGGAGAGAATGCATAAGAAATAATTTGGAATCTTGGGATAGAGTCAAAGATAAAGGTTGGTAGAATAAAGGACTCCAAGAATATTTAGATTCTAAAATAGAGAACTAGGACATATCAGAGCTAGGTTATGGCAAAGGTAAAGAGTATGTGATTATGTTTGAATCAATAATAGATAAGTTTTGATATAGAAATCTACATAATTTGGTATCAGAGTGGGAATTTCTTTGGGAAGAGGATAAATATGGTTTGCAAGCAAAGAAAGGTACATGTTTTATTTTTTTTCATTTTATGTATTTGATAAGTTCATGAAAGAGTGTTGAAGGTTGTTTGGAAGGTTGCTAATGAAATTTTTAGGAAAGAGTGGAGAGGCAAAAATGTGAGAGTTGTGAGTCTAAAGCCATTAATACATAGAGGATTAGAAAGAGAGAGATCTAGTGAAAGCTCAAAGAAGAAATCTCAAGGAGAGCTTGAAGATAAAAAGTTAGAATACCTAAGTGAGGTTAAGGAGGCAAGTAGATAAGATTTCTAAGAAGAGAGAGGTCTAGGTGAGACCTAGAGAGAGAGTGAAGATAGAGAGTGTAAAAAGTGAAAGAGAGATGAAGGTATTGAATAAATAAGGTTGACACAAGGGAATAGAGAAAGAAGAAGTTGTGAAGAGAGATATTGTAGAGATGAATACAATCTTAGTAGGGTTAGATCAAGTCATAGAGGAGCTTAGACAAATGTTTGTAACTAGAATTCAAAAATTAGTGAGATGGCCTCTTAAAGAGATAATGGGAAAGAAGAAAAGATAAGGAGAATTTTATAAAATGAGAAGATAGTTGAGGATGATAACCAAACAACCTAAGAAGATAGAGGAGGTAGAAAGTAAGCCTCATAATTATTAGTCTACTGATGTTTTTGCATGTGTGTATGGAGGTGTAAGTTTTGATGAGTGAGATGAACTAGTTGGGCCAATGCATAGGATCAAGAAATAAGAAGATGAAAAACTTGACTAAGTATTGCTCAAGAGGAACAAAGAGGAAGGAGAGGCTCAACATAAAGTCTTGATGTTAGAAGAGGAACAAGCAAGTTAGTCATCTACGAGGCAAGATGACATGAAGCATGAAGTGATCCTCACTCAAGAGGATGTAAAAGACGACAAAGAAGTAATGGGATAATATAACAAGCAAAGGTATGAGAATTTTGAAGCATATTATATTGTGCATGAATCAATGAATAGGGAATACAAATTTGATCCTCATCATATTTATAAAGACATGGTGAAGGAAGTGGCAAAAGAAAACATAAACCTATGGCATGCAACAATGGTGTCTAAGGTAAAATAAATTATGAAGGAAAGAAGTAGTTAAGTACAAGAAGACAAGCTAAAAATGCAAATTTACAAGGATGAGAATGTTGAAGTCAATAATATCAAGGTTTAAGGACAAGTTATATATGAAGAAAAAATAAGAGGAAAACAAGATGAGTTAGTGGCTAATGTCTGATGTAGTGATGAGGAATGATAAATTTAGGATATATGAAGATGATTGGTAGAAAGAAAAAAATGTAAACAAGGAGAAGAGTTGGAGTATTCCTCTAAGGAATGAGGAGAGACATGTTTTATCTAATGATTTGTTGTTAATTTTAGGTACAACGTGGATTAAGATAGAAAGAGGGAAGATAAGGTATAAGTGTAGAGCTGAAGAGTATATGAATTTGCATGAGAGACTAGTTGAAGCTTTAGACAAGAGTCAAAGAGGTCTAAATTACTCAAGTATGCCTTGGGATATAGGAGGACATGCAATGAAGAAAAAAAGATAGTAAGAAGGGGAGATTCTATGAAGCACATCAAAATAGGATTAGTTATAACTTTCATAGAAAATTTCTTTTTGCTGCTTGGTAGTATGATGCAGGGGCATCTTCAATTGTCCCATTTTTGAGTTGTTTTACATGGTAGAGGTCATTTAGAGTGTGTTTTTCATGGTTATAAGTCCTAGGTGGTCATATAATTTGAATTCTTGCTCATATGGGGTTTTCCCACCAAATCTAGAATTCAAATATTTGAATGATAAAAAATTGTTTATATAGGATTTTGGACATTGGAAAGAAGGTAATTATTGGTTAAGTGTTTACATTAGGCTTTAGAAGGAGTCAATGATATTTCACTATGTACTTGAGTCATTTGTATAGCTATGATATGGGTTAGGGTAATGTTGATTAATTTTACCCCATGGTCAAATTAGTCAACCCCCCATGTAAGTTACAACTTCCAAAGGCCCCCATAGGTTCATAAATGTCCACCATGTCTTAAAAGAGGTCAAATAATATGTCTCTACCTTAGCTATACTTTTATAGTTTACCTCATGTCATATCATGTAACTTTTGGGAAAATTTAATGAAAGTGTATAGTTCGTATGAAATGACAAGTGCATGTAAGTATTATTAAATGTACCATGTGTTGGTGAGGGTCAGTGGTCAGTTTTATAACTAAATTTGGTAGGTTTAAATGTTGAAGTTAAGAGGAGTAGTTAGGAAAAGAGGAGTTTCAATGGTTGTATGAACTATACAACATCCTTAGCACATGTGGAAACTTTAGGAGTGATCCTTAAGCTCCTCACAACTCATATTCATGATTATATTTCCTTGAAAATTCTAAAAATGGAGAAAACTAGTTCACCTTTTCCATCGCTCTCTTGTGCAAGATCAAACAAGTCATTAAGTTTTTTACTATTACAGATAGGTCAGGTAAAGTTGACGGGAATGTTTTTGGTGGATGAAATTAATATATTTGTACTCTCATTCCATCAAATTATCTTTCAAATTAGTGAACTGAGCTTCATCAATCATCTTCAAGAATGCTATTGCTTTCAAATTATCTTCACATTCCCATTACTTATAGGTTTTCTCATATTTTGCATTGATCTAATGTTTCCAAGCATTGAAATCATTCTTGTAGGGCATGTTATTCATAATTATATGGTTTTAAAAGTTGGTTTTCATGTGTGGATATGTAGATTCATGTAATATAATCCTCCTTATGTTGGAAGTGTAAAACATATTGGTCTGTAGGATGGTCCTTCCAAGTTGTAGAGTCTCATTCCCTGTCAGTGGTTTCAAATAAAGTATAATACACTTGAGTTATCTTATTAAAGAATGAACTATCATTTATCCATGAATATATGTCCATTGAGAAATTTGGAGGTTGATTGAGATAGGTCTCTCAAGATAGTGAGTAAGAAATTGATCAGAACTCCATAATCTATAGTCATCTCTAGACATGTATAGAATAAGGAAGGTCATTCAACACCCAAGGCACATGTTATATTCAATCTCAAGACTTGGATAATATTATAAAGTCACTAAAAGTTCATAGACTAGTTATAAGACCCCATAAAATAATGTATGCTAGTGTAGAGTTGAGAAAGTTGCTCAAAGGGAACATTTACCTTAATTTCTTTGAGTAAGGGATCCTGCATCACATTTTAGAACTGTTGGTGAAGTTTCTTGAGGACTAAGTGGGTGTAAATGTTTAATGTTAGTAGTCTAGACCTAGAAGCAATGTATTAACACAATAAGGTGAGTGTTAGGCTAAGGAGAAGGATGATTGAGTGGATTTTCATTTAGTTGGTTTTAAACTAAAAATACTTAGTGAAACCTATAGTGTTTTGAACCTTGAAGTAAAATAAACTAGTGCACTAAAATATAGTGAGTGAGAACTTAGTTCTAAAGAATGAAGTGAGCTCAATAGGTGTGAAATGGTATGACCTTAATGACATTAGGGGAAGATGGTAAGGGTGTGAAACATAAGGTCAAATACATAAAATAAGCACCTATAGGTCTCATAACCTCCTTAGAAAGTGCACATATAGTTGAAATGAAATTTGTAGACCTATAATACATTGATAATATGGGGAATGATGCATGATTTAAAATTAGAAAATCATGTATCTATAGGAAATAGTCTTTATGATTTAAGATCCAAGTATAGGAGTGAAATATAGGACTCTAACACTAATAAGATCCTACATGAATCTTTGTACCACTGGGTTGCTACTTACAATTTCACTGTAGACTAATTCATGCTTAGGAGGATTGCTTGGTGAGTTAGTAGAAGTATGTGTTGAATATGACCAAGAATTAAGATAATTATAATAATTACATCACACCTTCATGTTAATCTCATATGGAAATAAACAAAGCAATATCCTAAGTTTTTAAATTCACACACAGTCAACTAAACCTTGCCTATAGTCATGTTTCCTAAGAACTTGTTTTGAGAAGATAGAAGGTTAAAGACTCCAAAATCATGATCAAAAATTGAGACTTTGTATATATGATCACCATGACATAAAATAACTCATATTAATATCTTTAAGGTTAATGGAATAGGGGGTACACCCTCTATTTTGTCTCAGACAGAGGGCACTCCATGACCAACACAGTCTGTAGGTTTTAAGAGATGAATGTTGAAGGGATGAAATTAAAAATAAATGACAAGGTGAGATGTTTCAGGGGTTTTTTTTATGATGAAAAAATCATAGAATACACCTACAATCATTAAAAACTTATAAAAGGTCAAAAACATAATCATACATAAACTAGACCTATTAGGTATAAACTAGGCTTAAAACCACCATGACCTCTATATTGTTCCTAATGACTTCATGAACCTTCCATGTATTTGGAGGAACTTTAGGGGAGAATGTAAGGTCAACATGAGCCATTGGTTTGTGTAGGGAATCAAAATAATGTACAATTTAGCCTAAAACTATTTTAGACCCACCTAGAATGCATTGCAGGAGATCGAAGGCCACCTTACTTTGATCACATATATATAGAGATATTTAATGAGACTCCAAGGAGTTATGGATAGTTTAAGGGGGTCTCTAGCTCAAACTTAGTGGGATTTTTTTGGCATTTGAATGTTAAGATTTTATGAATAATCCTTAACATTCTCGACTATCAACAACCCTCCTAAAACCTTTATGCAAACCCAATTAGAAAGAAATCAATAGAAGTGAATATGTAAGTTTTAAAATTAATATGGAAGTGTTTTAACATAGTTTTGGACTCTTTGGATTCCTCACCAACCAATGGTTCCATACTATCACTTGTACAAACATACTAAAACCTAAGTTTCTAGTAAGTTTTGACTGGGTATATAGGTACAGGGAAGAATTATTTAATGATAATAATTGAAAAGGTATTTAGAGAATTTTTAAAACCTTCCATACTCATATCTCACTTTAGACAAGCATGAAAACCTCTCTTCTAGTCCATTCATTGTAGATAGTCTAGGTGAGATAGTGAGAAGACAAGGTGACAATCCAAGATGAAAGTGGGAAGTGTGAAATGAAGCTTTTGAGGTCTATTTGATAAACTAGAGGAAAAATATGTATTAAAAATGTGTCATAACACCTCTAAAACATGTTTAAATTAAAAAATATATGTTACTCAGTCAACAAGTGTGAAGACAAGTTGAGGAGGGCTAATGAATGGTTGCTAGATAGTGAATGAAAAATGGTGCAAAAGAGACCATCAGTTAGGGAGGTGTATGAGGATTGTTACCATCAGGATTCCATATTATCAAGATAGAGAACATGTTTTAAAGACCCATATATCAATTTCAAGTAGTCAAATGAACTTCTCATCACCAAGGTAGTTTCAAACAAGAAGATGAAGAGTTTATACACCAAATTGAGGGAAGATGTCATACTTGTGTTGGACACTTGTCCAAGAAGACTTCCTAACCTATTTTTCACCTCATTCACTTGATTTATAACTAGTTTCCATAGCTTGACACATGGGCTTGGTGAATCTTTAACTTCTCTTCTTCTCTCTTTTCTCCTTTGCTCTATAAATATAAGCCATTTTGGTAATTATAAGTAGTACACACCTAGTATGGTGAGGCTCTACTGGTTTGGCACCTTGTTTTGTATTTTGAATAAAGTTATGAAGTTTATTTAATCTTTGAACATATTTAATAAATATCTCAAGTGGTGTATTTTAATGTCAAGTGATGAAGATTTTTTCTCCTTACTTTTATTCTACCTTTGTATGCATTGTGTGAGTGACATCTCTTCTATCAATTTTCATAAAGTGTATTATTTGTTAAGGCATACTTAAAATGTGAGAGGGAATAATAGTGTCTAGTATCATAACTTATTTTCACTCACCTTTGGTTATGCATAATAATTTGCCTCTATGAGAAACACTTATGTTAGAAGGTCATAGAGTCGAGGTCAGTTTTAGTAGCTTTTTCTCTTAGTGTATATGCAAGTGTAATTGTGTACTAATATTTTGGTGTATCAACTCTCTAGTATAGGTTTACATTCTATTTACTTCTTCCCTTTTCACCCACAATTGATTTGCCTAGTGCAATGTGTGAGCTTAAAAGACAAATCAAGGGAGCTAGCCATTTAACCTAGAGGTTTATCTCTGCTATAATCAACCCACAAGCCTAGAGGTAATCTCATGTTGTCCAAATACGGGAGAGGTTTGAACACCCTATTCTAGCGTGAAATATTTATTTACAACAATGGTGACTCTAAATGCATCATATGTTGATAATAAGATCTAGGTAATTATTGAAAATGTTTTGATCAATTATTGTGTTTTACTTGACTAATGAGGTTAATATGGTTGGATATGTTGATAATTCTTGCTATACACATCCCTATCAAAGTTGTCATTCACCATATAGTCAACCTATTCTTCCACCATATTATCATGAAGTTATTCAAGAGTATTGTGAAGAATCCTATAAATAAGGATGTAAAAGAGATAGGTTTAAATCCCTTGAAGAATATATCCAATCTCTTAAGATGTAAGTTCTTCAAGGAGAGATACAAGCTTTTAGGAGGGATATTATTGGAAGTATTCCTCCCTAACAACCTTTTCTATCTTACCAAACTCCTATACAACATTCTCAAGGTCAATACCAAAGATCCAATCCTCCTCCTCTAATTCCACCTCAAGCCAAGTCCTTGATAACACTCATTCCTAAATTTTTAGAATAAAAAAGATTGATGAAGAAATGGGATCAAGATCTTGTTGTGATGCCTAGTCATTGTGTAGAGAAAATGAGAAAGGTAGTTCATTAAATTTTGAGTAAATAGAGATTGTTTGAGGAAGAAGATAACTATGTTATTAGTGAATAATTGCATGAGATGAGATGTTACATAAAATGGTGGATTGATAGGCTTTCAAGGTAAGAAAATCAAGAAGTTGAGAGGCAATTTATAGTTGTTGAAAGGCCTCATAAAAGCTATGGATAAAGTGAAAGTTTGTTTGAAGAATAAGTCTGTCTCTCCCATACTAAAGTGTATTTATATGTTACATGTCAGTCCTCTCATGTATATAATCCTCATGAAGAGCCTATCCAATCTCCAAAATATCCTAGTAGCCTCAAGGTTCTAACTTGGAACCAAGTATGTGATGATAAGAATGAAAATTTAGTGTATAGTCAAACCATATTGCCTTCTTTTAATAAACCTACAGTTACACCATCTTAGAAATCCATCCAAGAGGAATTTAAACATAAAAAATAGGATTTGGTTGAGGATGTAGAAGTTGAAGTTTCAGATATGGAGGAGTTTGAAAAAGATAATGAGAATAATGAGGTACTAATTAAGGAAGTGACATGTTAATGGCCCAATAGAACCTTTTCTCCCTCCAAGAGTTATTACAAGTGTTTCCTTACATCCCCATGCCCATTAATGAGCCTTAAATCACTCCTCCTACTCTTTTTCCAAACCATGAACCAATATACAACCCTCCCACCTCATCCCCTCTTGAAGGAGAAACCATCTTATGGGATGACAATAAGGAAGAACAAGTTCAATGTGCAACTGACCAAGATGTTTCAAGTGATGGTGAATAAGAGTTCATCATAGGACTCTATTGGTGAGAAAAATTATAATTCATCCTTATTGAGCTAGGAAAAAGAAGATATAGATGAAGTTTCAAATTTTCATCAAGAGCTTGATCAAGGTATGTGGTAGACCTATTAAGAGATGTTCAACAAATATGAATGCCTTGAGAGTTTTGTCCTTGAAGGAGAGAAAGATGAGTATATAGAGGTAAAATGTAAAGAATCTATTAAACAACCATATATTGATGAAATTAATGATGTATTATATGATGACTATGGGATGTATGAACATGATTAAAAGGATGAGCTTGAAGAATTTTTGTTTTTTAAGGAGAAAGAGAGCCAAGATGACTGGTTACAATAGATTGATCTATTTGAAGAAATTGAAGATATTTTTAAAATGGAAGTTCAAGTGAAAAATAATGTAGAGAAGTATATCCTAATTAAATATAATGACCAAGATTGGATTGAGTACACAAATCTCCTTGATAAGCTTGAGGAACTTGAAACTGGTAAAAAACTTGATCTCATTGAGAATCACATGGATGTCAATAAAACATGCCTTATTGAAGAACCATTGGAATTTAAAGTTGAGGAGTCTCATGAAAAGATTGAGGTTGTTGAAGTGATTGAATAATTCACCTTCATAGGTTATCTATTTAAATCTGCTTTGATTGCATTGAAGGTCATGCAAAAGAGGTTGGCAAACATCAAGAAGATGAAGACATAAAATCCCATGCTCAATTAGAAAATTAATTCATGCATTCCTCTATATCATGGAGAAATATATGGTGAAAATTTACCTTTTTATCTAGGGGAGAAACTTGCTTCAAGTTAGTTTATACATAATTAGTTTGCTTAAGTGTTGTGTGTGTTTTCCCTAAGTATTTTTGAGATCACAAGTGTGTGTGTCTTTATCTTGCTTTGTGCATTTGTTCCTTATTATATTTCATGTGTTTTTATTTCTAATAAGAGGGTTGTCAGTGTCAAATGAGGTGTACATGTGACTCCATTTCCCAATGGATAGGAGAAGGCAACTAGTCCTTAGAATAATACACATTCTACCCCTAATAAATAGCCAAAATGTTGACTAATTTGACCCCTTGGTCAAATTAGTTAACCACACATGTAAGTTAAAACTTCCATAGGGACCCATAGGTTGATAAATGTCCATGATGGTCTTAAAAGAGGTCAAAGAATATGTCTTAACCTTAACCATGCTTATATTGTTTACCTCATGTCATATCATGTTAATTTTCTATCATTTTAATGAAAGTGCATGGTTCATATGAAATGAAAAGTATGTGGAAGTGTTATTCAATGTCATATGTGTAAGGTATGCACTAGTGGTAAGTTCTATAACTAAATTTGGTAAGTATAAATGTTGAAATTAAGAGGATCAATTAGAAAAAGAGGAGTTTCAATGCTTGTATAGAATGTACAACATCATTGACACATGTGGTAGCTTAAAGAGTGACCCTTAAACTATTAAAAAATCATATTCATGCTCATATTGCCTTTAAAAGTCCAAAAAATGGAGAAAATTGGTTCACCTTTTCCATTGCTCTCTTGTGCAACATCAAATAGGTCATCAATTTTTTGCTGGTATAGACAGGTCAAGTAGAGTTAAGGGGAATGCTTTTTGTGGATGGAATTAATATATTTGTACTCTCATTACATGGAATTAGTTTTCAAATTGGTGAATTGAGCTTCATGAATCATATTCAAGAATGCTACTGCCTCTAAACTATCTTCACATTCCCATTACCTATAGGTTTTCTCATCCTTTGCATTGATATGATGTTTCCGAGCATTAAAATAATTATTTTAGGGCATTTATTCATCCTCAGAAGGTTTTAAAAGTTGGTTTGCATGTTTTTATATTAATATGTAAGATCATCCTCCTTGTGTTGGAAGTGAAAAACATGTTGGTCTGTAGGATGGTGTTTCTAAGTTGTATAGTTTCATTCCCTATCAGTGGTTTCAAATCAAGTATAATGCACCTAAATTATCTTATTAAATTGTGGAAGGTAATTTATCCATAAAGATATGTACATTGATAAACTTGGAGGTTGATTGAGATAGGTCTCTCAAGATAGTAAGCAAGAAACATATTAGAACTCCATAATCTACAATCATCTCTAGACATGTACGGAATAGGGAAGGTCATTTAACACCCAAGGCAGATGTGATATTCAATATCAAGACTTGAATAAGATTATCAAGTCACTAAAAGTTCATATAATAGTTATAAGACCCCCCAAAATAATGTATGTTGGTGCAGAGTTGAGAAAGTTACTCAAAGGGAACATTTACCTTAATTTCTCTGAGTAAGGGATCCTGCATCACATTTTCAGAACTATTGGTAAAGTTTCTTGAGGACTGATTGGGTCTAATTGTTTCATGTTAGTATCCTAGACCTAGAAACAATGTATTAACATAAGAAGGTGAGTGTTAGGTTAAGGATAAGTATGATTGAGTGTAGTTTCATTCAGTTGATTTTTTTACTAAAAACACTCAGTGAAACCTACAATGTTTTGAACCTTGAAGTAGAATGCACTAGTGCACTATAGTATGGTGAGTGAGAACTTGGTTCTAAAGAATAAGTGAGATCAGATGGTATGAAATGGTATGACCTCACTAAACTTATTTTAATATGGTAAGGGTGTGAAACATAAGGTCCAATTTATGAAATAAGCACCTACATGTCTTATAAACTCCTTCGAAAGTGCACCTATAGTTGAAGTGAAATTTATAGACCTATAATACATTGATAGTTGGGGGAATGATGCATGATTTCAAAGTAGATAATGGTGAATCTATATGAAATATTATTTATGACTTAATATCCAATAATAGGAGTTAAGGGTGTGCCTCTAACACTAATAAGATCCTACAATAATCTTTGTAGCACTAGGTTGCTACTTACAATCTGACTACAGACTAACTCATGCTTGGATGATTACTTGGTGAGTTATAATAATTATGTGTTGAAGATTAAAAATCATGAATATAATTATCAAAATTACATCACACATTTATGTGAATCTCATATGGCAAATAATAGATCAAAATCTTGAGTTTTGAAATTCACACACAATCAATTAAACCCTACCTGCAGTCATGTTTCCTACGAGCTAGTTTTGAGAAGATAGAAGGTTAAAGAATCTAGAAGAATGATAAAAATTTGATACATTGTGTATATGGTCACCATGATCTAAAAAAATATTCATATTATCCTTAGGTTAAATGGAATAGGGGATATGCCCTTTATTTTGTCTCAGATAGAGGGCACTCCATGAGCAATAAAGTATGCAAGTTTTAAGAGATTAAGGTTGAAGGGATGAAATTAAGAACAAAGGAAAATGGTGAGATGTTTTATGTGTTTTTTTTAATATTAAAAAAGTATATAATACACCTAAAATCATTGAAAACTTACATAGGGTCAAAAACACAATCATACACATACTAGATCTGTTAGGCATAAACTAGGCCTAAAATGCTCATGACCTCTATCTTGTTCCAAATGACTTAATGAACCATAAAAATAATTTTATGAAATTAAATGGATATTTTTAGATCAACATGAGCCATTTTTTTATACAGGAAATCACAAGAATGGATAATTTAGCCTAAATCTATCTCATACCTACCTAGAATGCACTGTAAGAGCTCGAAGGCCACCTTCCTTTGCTCACATATGTACGGATGGATTAAATGAGACTTAAAGGAGTTAGGTATAGTTTAAGGGGGTATATATATCAAACTTAGTGGCATTTTTTTATAATTTGAACATTAGGATTTTATGAACAATCCTTAACATTATAGACTATCAACAACCCTCCTAAAACCCTTATGTAGACCTGATTAGAAAGAAATGAATGGAATTGAATATAAAAGTTGTAAAATGAATAGGGAAGTTTTTAAAAATGGTTTTATACTCCTCCAGGATCCTCCCCAATAAATGTTTCTCTACTAGCTCTTGTACAAATAGAATAAAACCTGAGTTTCTTACAAGTTTTGAGTGGTTTTACAGGTACATTGTAGAATTATTAAATGATAATCATTAAAAGGGGTATTTAGAGACTTAATTTAACTTTTAATAATAACATATCAATTCATAAAAGCATGTAAACCTCTCTTCTAGTCCATTCATTATAGACAGTCTAAGTGAGATAGTGAGAAGACAAGGTGACTATCCAAGATGAAAGTGAGAAGTGTGACACTAAAGATTTGAAGGTATATTTGATATACTAAAAGACAAATATGTATTAAAAATGTGTCATAACACCTATAAAACATGTTTCCATGAAAAAATTCATGTCACTTAGTCAAGAAGTGTGAAAACAAGCTAAGAAAGGCTAATAATGGTTGTTAGGTAGTGAATGACAAATGGTGCAAGAATGACCATCAGTTAGGGAAGTGTATGAGGAATATTACCATTAGGATTCCATATTATCAAGATAGAGAACATATGTCAAATACCCTTATAGTATTTTCAAGCATTCAAATTAACCTCTCATCACCAAGGTAATTTCAAACAAGAAGATGAAGAGTTCGATGCCAAATTGAGGGAAGATGTCATACTTGTGTTGGACACTTATCCAAGAAGACTTCTTGACCTATTTTTCACCTCATTTACTTGATTTATAACTAGTTTCCATAGATTGACACATGGGATTGGTGACTCTTGAACTTCTCTTCTTCTCCCTCTTCTCCTTTGCTCTATAAATACAAGCCATTTTGGCAATTATATATAGTACACACCTAGTATGGTGAAGCCCTACTAGTTTGGCACCTTTTTTGTCCTTTGAATAAAGTTATGAAGTTTATCTATTCTCTGCACATTTTTCATAAGTATCTCAAGTGGTTTATTTGAATGTCAAGTGATGAAGATTATTTCTCCTTAATTTCATTCTAGTCTTGTATGCATTGTGTGAGTGGCATCTCTTCTATTATGTTTCATAAAGTGTATTATTTGTTAAGGTGTACTTGAAGTGTGAGAGGGACTAGTAGTGTCTAGTATCAGACATTATTTTCACCCACCTTTGGTTATGCATAACAATTTACCTCTATGAGAAACACTTATGCTAGAAGGTCATAAAGTTGAGGTCAGTTTTAGTAGGTTTATCTCTTAATGTATATACAAGTGTGCTTGTGGACTAATATTTTTGTGTATCACCTCACTAGTATAGATTTACATTATTTTTACTTCTTCCCTTTTCATCCCCAAGTGATTGGCCTAGTGTAGTGTGTAAGCTTAAGAGATAAATCAAGGGAGTTAGACCTTTAACCTAGAGGTTTAACTCTACTATAGGCAACCCACAAGCCTAGAGGTAATCCCATGTTGTCTAAATATGTAAGAGGATTTAACACCCTTTCCTAGGGTGTAATATTTAGCTACAACTATTAGTTAGGAGTCTCCCAACATTCTTGAATGGGAACAAGAACCATTAGAAGTAGTCATAGGTTTTATATATTTGTAAATGTTTATGTAAGAGATAGTACGAATGGTGTATTAAAGGATTTATAGGTGATAAAATTAATGAAACAATGAAGAGCACCTAAATTTTTGAAATAGAAAGATTATACCCTATTTTCGTGTGTTTCTTGTATTCTGTGATCAAGAAGATTAGCTATGCAAACCTTTTGAACGTGTATTTTGTTTTCATTGAGACTAAGTTTGAATTATGAAATGAGAAGAGGATTTTGATGGAATCATATGATGTATTAAGGCTAATTAAAGAGTATCTCACATTTGGGTATTCAATGGTGTAAACCCTATGTTTCCTATATTATGTGTTCAAGAAGAAGACTGAGTAAGCATAAGTGCAAAGTAAAGAATATATGGACGGTTGGTTACATATGTGATTGGTAAATTATTTATTTAATGTTATTAATGTTATTATGTTATTTTAGTTCATTTTTGATATGTATTCCATGAAGGAATTATACTCAAGCCTGTAGGTTACTATGTTTTTACACACAATCAAACCAAAACCTTGAGTAAATTGACCTAAAAAGACATCAAAAAGGGAATCCAATGATTGAGGAAGGAATATGGTGGTTAGGTAGACCTTGAAAAAAATTTATAATATATTTAAAGTCATTTGGATGTTTGAAAAATTAATTTGACCTTTCTCAGGTTGGTTATAGGCAACCTTAACCCTGAACTAGGGTTTAGAAACAAAAATCAATGTTGTGAGTGATAAAACCAATAAAAATTCATAAAAATTGGTGATTAGTTGGGAAATGAAATTATCTAATATATTTTCAAGTTTTTAGACTTTTAAGTACCTTTTATGTATAGTTTACAAAGATTGTGTGTGCAATAGGCTAGAGGAGACCTAATTAGGTCAACATAGGGTTTGGAAAAGGTGTCTAGGAGTTGAGTTGGAATAAGAAATTTAATGGAGAGGAGTAAATAAATAGAGGGTTCTTGGATATTGAATTAGTTCCTTAATAATAATCTATACCTGTCCATACAATTTAGAAAATCCAAAAAAGGCTACTAGAGAGTTAGACTAAGAGAAAGAAGTAATCAATGATGTTGTGTGGTTGTGTGGTTTGGTGAGGTCAAAGAGGTATAGAATGATTAGGGAGAGGATCCCATGAAACTTCATTGATTCAATGAAATATGAATCAATTTTTGAGCATTTGTGCTTATGAGCCTTTGTAAAAGAAAGAACAAATTGACATAAGAGTAATGAATATTAATGAGTGAGTGTTCATCAAGAGTGAAGTTTCTTCAAGGAGAGAATGCATAATAAATAAATTGGAATATTGGTATAGATTCAGAGATAAAGGAAAAAAAAATTTAGAATAGAGGATTCTAAGAAGATTCAGATTCCAAGACAAAGAACCAAGATAGATCAAAGCTAGGTTATGGTAGAGGTAAAGAGTATGTGATAATGTTTGCATCCAAAATAGATAAGTTTTGCTGTAGACCTATGCATCAATCATGGTATATTTAAAACATTTAAGATTTTATTTTTTGGCCATAGGAAGCTTCAACCATTTGTCCTTGTAGTGTACTAAGAAGTGGTTAGCCCTAGTAAGTTACTCTAAACATACATTAGAGATAGAATAGTGTGGCTATGGGAATGATGGAATCCTTTATAGTTAGTCATTTAAGGCCATATTCACTATTTATGAATGTGATAAATCTATCTAAGAACTTAAAAAACAAACACACCTTTGACTAGCTACACCCTGTTTCCTCATTGAATTTTTTTCAAAGTCAAAAACCCAATCATAATGAGTGCTTTTAGTTCACATGTTTTAAAGTTTAGTACAACATTATATCTTACTATACAATCTATTATTAATTATATATGTGCATTAATTAAATCCAAATATCATAAGAAGGTTAAAATCATTAATGTATAATCTCAATCCTTAGCCAATCTACTTTTTTTCCATAATATTCCTAAGAAACAAGCACTGTTAAAGCCAATCCTTGTAAAGTTTAGCCTGACCTAGAAACAATAATTTTCATAAATTTAAAATGTTATAAGGCCTATTCCACATTCTCTTGATGGGATTATTATGGCCATTGAGACTAATAATTCTAATAAAAAAGAAGAAGAAGTTAATGATAATTAATTCACTGATTATCTTAATTCCAACCCACATTATATTGATTGATTCCTGCACATTTTAAGAGATGAAAAAAATAAATTGGATTCAAATTCCATCTCCACTTTCGATTCTCTCATCACTACTATTGATACCATTCCTATATCAACCTTTATAGTTACATATGTGCCAACATCTTTGGATATGTAGTCATTACTTGGTTTACAATAGATTAACATGCCTATTTATACAAGGGTATATTATACACCTCATATAATCACCATGAAAGGTCCAAATATGACATTTATTAATGTATCATCTCTTGATAAAACTATTCTAACCGTACATGCTAAAATCATGTAATTAGATCAAGATGTCTCCAAAGCTCCTCACTCAATGGAATCTCACACTCTACTTTACAACCCTTTAACACCTAAAATAGACTCTTACACACAATTAATAAGATTTATATATCTTAAGATACTAATTTATGAGGGTAAAGGGGATCCTAAGCAACATATTCATTAATTCCATGCAACATGTTTGGACTATGCTTAAAATTACAATTTACTTACCAATATCTTTATAAGAAGTATCAAATACTATGAAGTTTGATGGTTATATAATCTCACACTTTAATTAGTTAGAGCATTCAACCCATTGGAAGATCAATTATTATCAAATTTATCAATTAAAATTGGTGAATAATTATCTTATGCACAAATTACAAAACTCAATCAAGGGTCAAATGAGCAAATCAATGAATATGTTCTATGGTTCAAGACTAGGCTAGAAAATATTACAAAATATATGGAAGATAATGAATTATAAGATATATTTACTCAAATATTGTTAGAAAAAATCCATGAATCAATAATTTTTGACTAATTAATATCTTTCAATGAGTTATGAAATACAATCAAAGAAACGTAAGTTAAGATTTTATAATTAAATAAGCTAAAGTATGCATAATTATTTATTCTATATCAAATGTAAAATTTCAAATCAAACCAAAATTACCAATTAAAATTTAATGAAATAAAAAGTGAAGAAATAGTAAAAATAAATGTAATATCACAACCAAAAAACAAGATTCAATAAGCAAATCCACCTAAGAGGTAATTTACAAGGCTAACATAACCTCTTCACACATTGTTACAAAATCTTACTGTTTTAAATCTTATCTCTCTACCTCCTCCTTTTGAGATTAATTTGACCAAGACTCAAAGTAAGGAATTTTATAGTAATGCACATTGTGATTATCATAGATGCATTTTTAATTATACAAATAAATGTTACATGTTAAGGTATAAAATTCAATATATCATTAATGATAATACTTTTGAGATAAGCACATCCAAAAAGGAAGTTAGACCACAAAAAAATGATAATGTAAATCTTAAAATATTTATCAATCCTTTCTCTAATCATGGTTTAGTATAAAATGTTGACATTTCATAAGTTTATCATGCATACAATGTGCATCCTCTTCTTCAGTCATGGCATCCAATAGATGGAATCATTGGAACATTTATAGGTACATTAACACAATGTCAAGTAATCACATTCGATGATAGTGAAATTAATGATGATGATTCAGATAGGTATGTAATTTTTATTAGAGCATACCTAAATAAATAATGTATTCATAGTCTCATAAATTATAATGGCTTAAGTGAGAATGCATGCAAATGACACTCCTCCCTAATTTGGGATACATAGAGAAATATCTACAAGCTACATCGATAATAGTTAAAGAATTTGATGGTCATATAATGGATACTTTGGGACATATAATATTACCTATTCAAGTGTGTTTAATAATAATGGAAAATCCATTTATAGTCTTACCAAGCATAGGGGCATTCAATATGTTATTATAAGGCCCATGGATACAAGAGATTCAATAAATACCATCTACAGTTCATAGATGCCTCATGTATATAATTTCCATCAAGTGGTCAATTTTCAAGGCATCCGATATGCGTGTCCTCCAAAAATAGTGGAAAATCCTCCTCCTCCTCCCTTACCACTACTATAGTTAGTTGTGGAGCCTATTCAATATGACTATAGAAATGAAATCAAGGGACATACTCTATTTTGGATTCCAAATATAATCAGTGCATCCACTCAAGCACAATAATACATATTCAATTGTGACACCTATGTAAAATATTTCTATACAACTAGTGCAAGGGAAAAATGTATACCTTCCTAAAAAATAAGATTCATCTTGAAGAGTTAATAAAGGTTCTAATAAATCTAAATATTCTATAGTGCATCCAAAATAAACTCTTAAGATAATTTAGTGTGTTCCACAGTGAATAAAATCAAATATTTAGTAGACTTCACCAATTCCTGCACCTACTCTAGTTACACATATGGAAAAAAATTATATAAGCAATTATCATGATAATTATGATACAAAATCATGTTTTTTTAGATTTGAATATATCTACATGTAACATTCCTATTCCATGGATAATGAGGCTTCATCCCTTTGATCTAGGCATACAATATGATCTTCTTATTAATGAGATCATAGACTAGTTCCCATCCCAAATGTTAAAAAAAATATTAAAAAATAAAAAATAATTATATAAAAAAAATCTAATACTACAAAAATACAAAAACTTTCAAAATACTTTCATAAATATAAAATTAGGACTTGAGTATGACATAAAATGCTAGTTTACTTATCATTGTGTGTTATTTATCATATACATTGGTAGATAACACATTATATTCTATACACATTCATTTAATATTTATTTATTGTGATGATGGACATACATTACATGTGCATTCTTATATGCTAGACTTTCCTTCTACCTAGTGGCCATGCCTATGTTAGGGGCATATTTATTTTACAAGTTACACTATCACAAATTATATCTATCAATGGAATAAAATGTAATTTTGAGTTATATATATATATATTATGATTGTCTTGATAAACCACTCATATTTTACATTATGATACATAGATATTCTATTTTTATAAAAATAAGTCATTGATACATATAGATTGAATAAACTTTTTTTTACTTGTTTTATGCTCCTTTGATGCTGTTTACTTTATTACATATCAGGCTTAACATTGCTTGATTATTTTTTGTGAATCTTGTCCCTTGTGTGAAAATTTATTGAGCATATCTATGAGATCATATCTAGAGAGCAAGAAAACCTCCACGTTATCACATTTACAGGTTGCAGGTAGTGTGTCTTCAAGTTATAAAACCTTCAATGCATAAAAATGGAAGTGAATGATAGTTTTAAGTTGTATGATGGGTTATTGTATCCATTAAAGTCTTCCTTGTCTACCTTAAAAACTCATATAAGTCATCAGACCAAATAAATCCTTAAAATCCCTACTCTAATTTACTTACCATGTATATAATGTGATCTCCTTGCAGATGTAAATAGAGTGTAATTATAATGGATGTGGAAAACCATAAAATTATGTTAAAACATGCATGGGTTTCATATCATGGATATGTTATATAATATTTACCTCATAATCCTCACTACCTCTTACCTAGAAGACCCATTCCCATCTTTAAGCCCTTGAGAGACAAGCTCCCATTTAGGCACCTAGAGGCCTAATGAAAATTAAGAAAATGAAGTGTTGGATATTAGAATGGGGTGTAGAAAGCATTGGATAGTCAATGGGATTAATAATTATGTATGGATAAGCATGGGATATGGATAAAATAGGTTCAAACAAATATCAACACCTTTAACTCAGCCCTAAAGAGACAAGCTCAATCAAGGTTCATATTGTACATACATGATTGTATTATCAAGTTCAAGAAACTCTAATGGAATGATGAAATTAAGAATATATATAGGATTAAAATAAAAAATTAATAACATGACCAAGGAAACTCAAATTATTTTGAAAAATAAAACCCCAACTCTCATCTCTCTTATTGTCATAGTCAAGAGCCTATAATCTAGAAACCTAAAGGCTTGACTAAAGATGGAGGGAAAGTTAAGAAATAAGACCTATTTTGATGTTTAAAATGAATAATAAGGAAAAAATTAAAATTTTAAGATTATATAAAAATTCAAAATGGGATTTGGAATTCTTACTTCAAAAATAAACCTCATCTCTCATCTCTCACACATACAACAAACTAGGATTGTGTTCTACAGATAGTCATAGAGATCAAGGTGATCAAGTTAAAAATGGTTATAAAAGGATAAAAATTATATGAGGATGATATACCTATGTTTCCAAATATCAATATGACTTCAAAGTTCTATCAAATTAAAGGAACCCACACTTACACATGGTCATGATCATAAACTGCCATAAACCGGTTAGCTATGAGGAAGCAGAGTGAGAAGTGGAAGGTGCCCTTAACAAGAGGTTAAAAGATTTTTTGCATAATATTGAGGTCATATGACTCATTTTATATTATTAAAAACATTATCAAGGTGATATAAAAAGAATAATTTCATACTCACTATCTTAGGTAGACCCTATTTTAAAACCTACAGGTAGAATGTGTTAAGCATGGGATATACTAAGAGGGGGGGTGAGTCAGTATATCATATATCTTATAAAACTTTTCCTTTATCAAATTCCACTTAATCAAACATTAAATATATGTAATAAAACTGAAACAATAGACACCACACAAGATAGAGAGAGACACTAGATATAACGTGGAAACCCAATGTGGGAAAAACCATGGAGAATAGTCTCAAGTATATGAATGAGCACCAACCCAAAAAATATTAAAAATCACCAAATTTTAGGAGCACCAACCCATTTTTTGAGCACCAACACAACAACTATTCATGAGCACCAACCCACAAGAGCACCAACCCCTTTGCTGAGCACCAACACAATAACAATTCATGAGCACCAACCCATAGGAGCACCAACCCCTTTGCTAAGCACCAACACAACAACAATTCATGAGCACCAACCCACAGGAGCACCAACCCCTTTGTGTATACCACACAAACTATCTCTCAATGTTGTTATCTCAACAAATGATAGTTCATTACAACATTTCTTTTCTCTCTCTCACCTTTGCTCTTCTAAGATAGATATAATAAATACAAATCATATTCATCTCTCATAATTGCTCTTCTAAGCTAGATATACAATATCAGATCAACCTCTATCACACACATTACAAGTGGCTTCTCAAGCCTTTATTTATAGCTTTCCAAATGACCTTTGGCCTTCCCCCTTTGTGACCCTTCAATCCTCATGGAAAATGGTGCCAAACTTGTATGACCCTTCATATCCTTACCTTTGAAAAGTCATGTGGTGACCCTTCATGAGCAAAAACATCCTTCCCTCTTTTGTCCTTATCTTGGTGACTTTTTGTATTCTTCAAAGTGTCCCTTCATGAGAAATTGCATCCTTCCTCTTTTGTCTTCACTTGGTAACTCTTGGAATTCTCCAAGATGACTCTTCATGGGAAAATGTGTCCCATCCTTCTTTTGTCTTTACCCCATGGCTCTTTGACTTCTTCATGGGCCCTTCTTTTGTCTCATATGTAACCAAAAATATATTAATTAATATTAAATAAATATTAACACACATTAGCCAAGATATATTTATTACAAACATTATTAAATGCAATGGGGACTTTATCACTAATAATGCTAGACCTTTGACATCAATGACAATATTTCCAACAATCTCCCCCTTTGTCATTGATGGCAACCTCAATCCTAAAACTACCACATCCTATCACCTGCACATACGATCATCTGAAAACATATAGTAACTCCCCCTTACTGTAGCAACATATACCTATTCCTTGTACCTATATCTATACCTATACCTGTACCTGTTATTCTCCCCCTTTGACATCAATGGCAAAGGACCTACTTGGAGCTAACACTTAGCTCCCCCTCAACTGATGCTACACATCAATGGTAGGAAGTAATAGAAATTACTCCCAACTTCTCTCGTAGATATTCAAATGTGTCTTTTGGTAGTGCCTTTGTGAAAATATCTACAATCTACTTTTTAGTACTAATATATTCTATCTTAACTTGTTGATCTACAACCTACTCTCTCAAGAAGTGATATCTAATGGGAATATATTTTGTTCTTGAATGCATTACTATATTTTTTGAAATATTTATAGCACTTGTGTTATTAAAAAAAATGGAAATAGGTTCATCATACTTTACCTTGATATCTTCCAAAGTTTGCTTCATCCAAAGCAATTGAGTACAACACAATACTCCTACAATATATTCTACTTCAGTTGTAAAAAGTGATACTAAATTTTGCTTCTTACTTAGTCATGATACTAAGCTATCACCAAGGAAGAAAGCTCCTCCACTTTTACTCTTTTTGTCATCTAAGCACCCTGCCCAATCTGAATCTGCATAAGTAACTAAAGTGAATTCTTTACTTGTGGGATACCATAATCCATAATCCAATGTCCTCTTGATATATTTGAATATTCTTTTCACCAATTAAACCTAACTATCTCTTAGAGATGACTAATATCTTGCAACCATACCTACTACATGCATGATGTCTGGCCTCGATGCTATCAAATATAAAAGACTACCAATCATAGATCTATATAAAGATTGATTTGTAACAGGGGAATCTTCATCATTTTTCACCTTATTTCCTATACACATAGGTGTGCCAACTGGTGCACAATCCTCAAAACCAATTTTTTTCAACATTTCCTTGGCATATTTACTTTGAGATATGAAAATTCCTTTATTTGATTGAAATATTTGCAATCCTAAGAAAAATGATAATTCTCCAAGCATAGACATCTCAAGTTCTTTTTGCATTCTATCAAAAAATTCTTTTGTCATCTTTTCAATTATTTCCTCCAAAAATGATATCATCAACATATACCACAACAATCAATTGATGCCCACCTTTTGTTTTGATGTAAAGATTACTATCAACAAATCCTCTTTTGCATCCTTGATCTTGTAGGTACTTGTCAAGTCTTGCATACCAAGCTCTGGGAGCTTGTTTTAATCCATACAATGATTTCTTCAATCTACATACATGGTTACTAATATTCAATAGAATAAACCCCTTAGGCTGCTCAATGTAGACCTCTTCTTCAAGATTCCCATTTAGGAAGGCCGATTTGACATCCATCTAAAACACTTTGAAAATTTTAAACACTGTATATGCAATAAACATTCTAATAGCCTCTATCCTTGCCACTTGTGAAAAATTTTCTTCAAAATCTATTCCCTCAATCTGAGCATATCCTTTACATACTAATCTTGTTTTATTTCTGGTCACTTCTCCATTTTCATTCAACTTATTTCTATAAACCTATTTTTTTCTTATCACATTGTGATATTTTGGTCTAGGCACTAATTCCCAAGTATCATTCTTTTCTATTTTATTTAATTCTTCATCCATAGCCTTAACCCAATGCTCATCATGTCTAGCTTCTGAAAAAAATTTAGGCTAAATTTTAGATAACAAAGAGAAATTAACTTGTTTAGATTCACTTACCATCATTATTCTAGTGCAAATTCCTTCTTTATATCCCTAATGATGTCACTTTCATTATGATTTCTCTGAACGTATTTAGATGGAGTCTTGGTGCCCTTTTTCTCCTTCTCCTTTTCCTCATCTTCATCTGATTCTTCAAAGCCTTCTTCTTCAATGATTTCAGGAATGTCTACTGGATCACTGATTCTTTGTGTTCCATTTTCTTCTATCTTGACATTTGTACTTTCAACAATTTTCTTGGTTCTTTTGTTATAACACTTATAAGCTTTACTTTTGCAAGAATATCCAAGAAATATACCTTCATCTGCTCTGGATTCAAACTTACCAAGTTTTTCATTGGTTCTCTTTATAAAGCATTTGCTACTAAAAACTCTAAAATAATCAACTATTACTGGTTTGTCTTTCCATAGCTCATAAGGAGTGTTGTCACTGTTGACTCTTAATAAAACTCTATTCTAAATATGCACTACTATACCAACTTCATCTCTCCAATATTTATTTGCTATCTTAGATTCATTTATCATTGTTCTCACCATCTCCTAAACTATTCTATTTTTTCATTTAACTACTCCATTTTGCTGTGGAGTTCTAGCTGCTAAATAATGTCTCTTTATTTTATGATCTTCACAAAACTCAATAAATTGATTTGACATAAATTCTCCTCCTTGATTTGATCTTAGACACTTAATCTTTAGATTAGTTTCATTCTCAACTAATGCTTTGAATGCTTTGAACTGTCTAAAAGCTTTTGATTTTTAAAAAAAACATTATCCAAGTCATACGTGAAAAATCATCAATAAACAACATGAAATATTTATCACCTTGAGTACTTTGAGTCCTCATAGGTCCACATAGGTCAGTGTGAACAAGCTCTAGCATCTGAGTGGTCGAGTACTCTTTTGTTTTGAACCACCTTCTAGCCTGCTTCCCATACTGACAAGGTCCACAAAGCGTGTTAGATGGCTTTGTAATCTTTGGAAGATTCTCGACTGCGTGCTTTTTGCTGATTTTGATAAGATTGTCAAAATTTATGTGCCCCATTCTCTTGTGCTATAGCCAAATTTCTTCAGTCTGACTCAAACAATATTTTTGACCTTTGATGTCTGATAACATATATAAGTTATTACCTGTTCTCTGAGTATCTGCAACTAATACATCTGAATCTTTTCTTCTAATTTCACAACCTTCTACATAAAAATTTAGTGTGTACCCTTAATCACACATTTGAATTACACTCAAAATATTATGCTTAAGACCTTCTACATATAAAACATTTTAAGTTATAGTTCTACCATTATCTAAACTTAGTGTACCTTTTCTAGCAATTCTGGTAGTAGTATTGTCTCCAAATTTCACTGTGCCACCATTAATCTTCTTCAAGGTTATGAAATTGATCTTGTCTCTTGTCATGTGCCTCGAACATCCGCTATCAATAAACCATGGCTTTTCTTCATTTCTTGCATGCAAAGCTGTCTGGACCAACATAGAACCTTCAGGTTGTTTCTTTTACCATGTTTGAACCTTTTTCTTGATGAATGGAACCCTAAAACTCTGGTGCTTCTTGAATAACTTAAACACACTTCTACAATACTGAGCTATGTGTTTGAAGTTGTTACACTTGTAACAAATTATGGTCTCTTCATCAAAGATTAATAGAGGAGCAAAAGAGTTATAACTTTTGCTTGACTTTACATGATCTTCATTTTCTTTATTTTTGAGATTGTTATCTCTTTTTCTACATTCTAATTTCTTATGACCATATCCATTACAATAAAAATAGTAACCATAAAAATATGAACTATTTGTGTATCTCTGACTTGATTGCCTTTTATAGCTTTGTTCTTTCCATCATTCTTTGTCTTCTGTATTCTTCACTTCTTTCCTTCTTGTTTCCTCATTCATAAGAGCTTCAACATAGCTCTTCTTCTTTTCAAAACTGATACCTGTCTTATCTGATATTGCCTTTTGGCTTTCTAATATCTTATTCAACATATTAGTGCTATTCTAAAATTTTGAATCATTGGCTGCTCTATCATTGATTACTTTATTTGTTTTATCAAGATTTTCTTTAAAGAATCAATTTCAATAACATACCTCTCACATTATTTTCTTACTATTTCCAACTGTGCCATTAGATCTTATTCATTCTTCTTGGCTTCTTCAAAGTGTGCTTGTAGATCTTCAATTATCTCCTTTGACTCCTTATTTTTACTTGATCTGGCACTTCAATCTTCAATTTTTTTTTCAATAGCTTTTAACTCTTCTAAGGCACACATGAGTTCTCCTTCCATATTCACTTTAGCTTCATCCTCTTCTTCTTCTTGATCAACTATTTTTTTACTTGCAGAGGCACCTTCATGTATGACCATCTTGTGCTTTCCTAATCTACCTTCAAGCTGTAAAACTTTTTCAAAAAGGAACTTGTTCTGATACCAATTTTTAAGCATGGGATATACTGAGAGGGGGGAGGTGAATCAATATATCATATATCTTATAAAACTTTCCCTTTATCAAATTCCACTTAATCAAACATTCAAGATATGCAATAAAACTAAAACAATAAACACCACACAATATAGAGAGAGACACCAGATATAACGTGAAAACCCAATGTGGAGAAAACCATGGAGAACAATCTCAAGTATATGAATGAACACCAACCCAAATGATATTTGCAAGCACCAACTTGCAAGAGCACCAACCCCTTTGTTGAACACCAACACAACTATTCGTGAGCACCAACCCACATTAGCACCAACCCCTTTGATGAGCACCAACATAACAACAATTCATGAGCACCAACCCACAGGAGTACTAACCCCTTTGCTGAGCACCAACACAACAACAATTCGTGAGCACTAACCCATAGGAGAACTAACCCCTTTATGTATACCACACAAACTATCTCTCTTTGTTGCTATCTCAATAAATGATAGTTCATTACAACATCTCTTTTCTCTCTCTCACCTTTGCTCTTCTAAGATAGATATAATAAATACAAATCATATTCATCTCTCATAATTGCTCTTCTAAGCTAGATATTACAATATCAAATCAACTTCTATCACACACATTACAAATGGCTTCTCAAGCCTTTATTTATAAATTTCTAAATGACCTTTGGCCTTCTCCCTTTGTGACCCTTCAACCCTCATGTAAAATGGTGTCAAAATTGTATGACCCTTCATATCCTTGCCTTTGAAAAGTCATGTGGTGACCCTTCATGAGCAAAAACATCCTTCCCTCTTTTGTCCTTATCTTGGTGACTTTTCATATTCCTCAAAGTGTCCCTTCATGAGAAATTTCACCCTTCCTCTTTTGTCTTCACTTGGTGACTCTTGGAATTCCCCAAGATGACTCTTCATGGGAAAATGCATCCCATCCTTCTTTTGTCTTTACCCCGTGGCTCTTTAACTTCTTCATGGGCCCTTCTTTTGTCTCATATGCAACCAAAAATATATTCATTAATATTAAATAAATATTAATAGACATTACCCAAGATATATTTATTACAAACATTATTAAATTCAATGGGGCCTTTATCACCAATAATGCTAGACCTTTGACATCAATGACAATATTTCCAACAGAATGCCAAAGGAGAGATAAAATGTGTTGAAACCTACATAGAAGTTACTAATGAGAGAATAAAAATATTGGAATAGGAATATAATCTCAAATATATCATAATATGTTGAGTGTTTTGGTCCTTTGAGATAAATAAAAAGACCCTAATGGCCTAATTAGGCCTAATAGGCCCAAATTGACATGTATAGGCCTATGTGCCTGACTATAGAAGAAACTTAAGAAACATGGTTGAGGGAAATCCAGATAAAAAGGTGTTGTTAGACCTTGAAAACATGTTACACAAGTTTCCAATCATATCAATAGTAAAGGATAAGAGAGGAAACTACTCAGTTCTTTAGTAACACCAACTGGTCAAACACTCAGGTTGGGCAATGGCACTCATGACAGACCTAAGAGAGAGAGGGATTGAGATGGTTGTCAGGGTAGATGGAGACAAGTGAAAAAGGATTAAAATAGATGGAAAAGGGTGATATGGTGACATTGAAGTGTTGGCTAGATATTTTTTAGGCTAGCAAAAGTACCTAGGTAGTCATGGGATTAAATCCCCTTCATTTAATGGTGAATCTCCTATATGTTCTTTGCTTATCTATTCTAACTATTCACACTTTCAATTATTCATAGTTTATATAAATTATTCACAAGATATGTACATTTTATCATATTTTGGAGTATTACTTTAATCACAAAATTCATGAACCATAATAGAGTGATTTTTTAACAAGTAGCTGATTCAGAGAATATGTAAAGAAGTTTTGAGAAATAGAAGATGAAATAACTAGAATATGTGAGAAAAAAGAAGCTATACTTTACAATAAAGCTTATTGTATTCGTACAAGTAGATAAACATTCAAGAGGTGATAATTATTTCATTAAATGAGTAAGAAAAACTTGAATTCATATTTAGATTTAAAGATAACACAAAGTTTACCATTTTAATCTTCATAGAATCCAACAAATGATCTCCTTAGATGCAGAGTTCCACATAAATCAACTTCCTTCTTATTCACTTTAAATCAATTTCATACAAAAATATTTAAAAATCTAAATGCAAGGTTTCAGATTGACTAAAATTTCTTACTTCAATTACAATTGCTTTTAAAAAATTACCATCCCCATCGAATGTAGGCCTTTACTCTAGTTTATACTATTTTAGATGTCAAAATTAATTAGGAGACAACTCCTTGAATTGCCATGTACTATGCTAAAATATTGAAAATAATTGAGAGATGTCCTAATAGAATTTCTCTTGTGTGACATGCAATGGCCGATGACATGTAACACTTGTTGATTTCACTATTTAGATAAAAATAATGTCTTTGCATGCTATGAAAAGCTTGCTTAAGTAATTTTTTTTACAAAATAACTTCAAGTAATGGCATATAACTAGGTTACTTTAGTCTTAATTTTTATAAAGTAACTTACTTTTACAAGTAACTTCATTAAATTGCATTACTTATAAAGTAATTAATTAATACAAAATTATTTCAAATACATTTGTGAATAAAATAGAAGAAGTTGTTGAGAAGAGAAGCAATAGAAACCATTCCAAGTTATGAACTTTTGATCTACACTTTTATCTATAATTGATGTATTGAGACATCATGAACTAGATAGATGCATCATCTGATTTGGCAATTGATTACCTTTCTGATTCATATCTAAATAATTCCATTTTTAGCTTCTTGCAATAAACTTTCACCTTTTCAAGCCTGGTTTCTAGCCTCTTGACCTCTTATTCACTTTTGATTAACTCCTTTATATATTTTGCTATGAAATGAGTTGTGGCTTTTTCAATTAATTGCTTGAATTACTGGTGTAATTACTCAGGTGTCCTTGATATTTTATCAAACCAAACATTAGTGAGGTAGAAGATGCAGTCCTTCAGATCTACTCTCACAATACGAGCATCTTATTCAAGAGTCTTCATCTCTTCAAACATTACTAAAAAAATGTGCATATGAAAAGATATAATGTGTTCCTCTTGTTTTGAATTCTTTATTGATCCCTCTAGAATAATCTTTTCTTCAATCAAAACTGTTTTGCTTAAATAATTTATTCACTGAAGACTTTCTTGCTATAATTTAAAGATTTCATTCTCATTTTCAATTTGCTTCATCAATTTTTTTATCTTTGCCAATTTACTTTCAATATTAGCCAAAGTTCCTGGGACCTCAAGAAACTATTTTGATGCAATTTGTAACATTTTCACTATCCATTCATCAACTACTTTAGCCTTCTCAACAATTTCCTCTACCTCAGTTATTGTTTATTGATCAAATATACCTTCTAAAAGTAATTATTGCTAAGGAGTATATCTTTCCACCTTGGCAATTATTTCACACAACTTATCAATTTATTCTTTCAACTTGGCTTTATCAGCTTTTTCTTCTTACAGATCCTAGGAAAGAGTATTGATCAAGGTCTACATGTAATGTTTCAAGCCCTCTATAGTGACTTATCCAAGGGATACCTTTGTGACTGTTAAGTCCTCTTCAATGACTTCACCTTTATTCTTTCCCTATGGAGGAATTGATAGCTCTATAAATTTTTGACCAGAAGGTTTAATTATTAGCTTTGTAGTCACTTTGGCACTCTTAAGATTTTTACCCTTACAATCAAGACTTTTTAGAAGTTGTAAGTCTATCTCCTCCAAGTTAATTTATTCCTTCAACTTAGGATCTATTTACAATGCCAACCATGAAGAAAAATCCATACCAGTTGAGGTGGCTGAATGTATTACCCTTTTTTTTTGATTATTCCTCACCACTAACTCCTGAGAAGGTACTTCTTATGCATCCATAATACCTTGAATAATAACAAAAATTACTTACTCATATGTGTCTTTCTCTATTTCTATCTCTACATATTTATCTACCTTCTCTTTCTCTGCCTTTGTCTCCTTATCAGGTTCTACTATTACTTATTGTTGAGATACCTCCTGAGATATAATCACTCTCTAATAGTTACCTACTTTAGTTGTTTTTAAACATGAATAGAAGGAATGGTGGGCTAATTCTCAGAAGGAGGTGGAGGGGGAGTAGTAGGTGGAGTGGATGAAGGTGGAGGAGAAGGAACATTAGTTTCCTTCTAAATAGGTTTCTCAGGGGATTTGAAGATTGGATACTTTGGAGGTGGTATGAGTGTGTATGGGTCTACATCTTTCATTATTGGTTGTATGGTTTGCACTAGTAATGAAGATGAATATGTGGTATATGTGGTAGAAATAGGAGTGGTAGAAGTAGGAATGGCAATGGAAGAGACTATAGGAGATACAAGGGTAACTAGATGAATTGGATCCTTTTATTTTACCATAGAGTATGTATCATCAACATTCTTCTTAGTTTTAATTTCTTTTTGGGTTCTTGGCTACTTTTTCCCTGCACTAATTTCCTCTTTTAACTAACTTGGCTAATTACTATCATTACTAGCTCCTTCATATAGTAGAATTTACCAATAAACCATGTTGAATTCATAATAAGAACTACTAAAGTTCTCTTAGCAATAATCTTTGCTTGATTCTTCTTGAAGTCAATCTCCATAAGTGGAGCATTATCCCCCCCTCCCCCATTGCATGATATGAATCATGAATTAGTTTTCCATCATCTTCCATATATTTAGGAATGGTGGCTAAATGAAATGAATGAATTTGTTAAACAATCATCCTATTTTTATCTCTTCTCCTTTCTTCAAACTCATCTCTACAATTAATCCATAAGTCTTCAAGTGTAGGAATATGCATATACTCAAGATAAACTATGTTTTGAGCTATGCCTATGTAATCAAAATTTGATCTATCTTTAAAATGTGATTGATTGAAGTTGTGATATATTTTTGTTTGTATGTTCTTTGCCTTGTAAATGATGGCATAGTGATAGTGGCCAATAAAAATAGAAAAACCAATAGAGGAACAATGAACTTTAGATTGAAGATCATGCAAATATACCAACTACCTGCATAGGTCCATTAGAATCCATTTGTCACTTAGATACTTGGGAAATTTGACTGGTGTTCTTATGAAACCACCAACTTTGATATATGTGAAATTTAAGAATTGAATGAAAATACATCTAAAAAAGGAAATTGCATCCCAAACTACATCTAATAATCTCTTATATTTCAAAGAAACATTCAATTTATAAATGATTTCATAAAAGAATCCATCATTTACCCTCTTATAGTGCTTGAAGTATTTAGACAAATTTAACTGAGGGAAATATTCATATATGGGCTCTATTGCCAACATTCCTTTTACAATTAGCCTAGAAAATGTTCCACTAGATGTTACAACATATACAGACGTTGAGGAGCAGAAGTTGGAAAAGAATGGGGATTTCTTTGAACTGGAGCAGATTAAGGGCATTTGGAGGGATGTCTTATGCTGTATTCAGGAGTACTTCATACTCGATGGAAGAAGCAAGAGAGTCCACAAATTCCACTTTGTATTCCTAAATCATTTCAGACACAAAGTAAGAATTTCATTTCCCTTTTATCTGTGTTTCTCTTTGATCCAAAGTTTATTCGCTCATAGGAAGAAGGAAACGCATCCTATTCTGCATGAAGGATTAATTATGATAATTGAAGGCTATTGCAAGAACAAGGCCATGGTTACGAACCCTTATTTGGGGAAAAACAAGGATTTACGGAGTAACAAGAGTGAAATTGTTAAAGGGAAAGATAAAATCAAGCCCCCTAGTGTCAAGAATCAGAATGTTGATGAGGATGCAGAGTGGGAGAGAACTGATAAGTCTGGGGAGGAAAGTTTGGAGGAAGAGGGAGGAACAGAAAGCAGGAATTCAAGCTCCAGTGAGGAAGAAGAAGTTCAAGAGAAGAATGAGAAAGAAGGAGTCAACATAGAGGAGAAGTCTAAAAAAAGTGAACATGACTCTGAGGAAAATGAGCAAGTGTTTGAGGATGATAAAGTCTTGGATGACCCTATTGAGGACCCTATTTCGATAAATGAGAGGGAAAATACAGTTCAGGCCGACAACTAAGAAATGGACTTGGGAGCTCAAGCTGAAACTAAGGAGCAAAATCAAAGGGGAAGAGAGGACCACATTGAAGAAGGCGGGAACAGTCCTAATAAGAACACAGAAGATGGAGTGATAAAAGGCAGAATGATGGAAGGCACACACCTACAAGATGGTTTAATTGCAAAGCAGAGGCTATCCTCCAACTCGATTTATGGATGTTTAAGGAGATAATGGATCTCAAAAGGAAAATGGAAATAATGGAAGACAACTAGAAGGTAGTTTAGAACAAAATCAATAACATGGAAAAATAGATGAGAGACATTCCTATCAAACTCAAAGACTATGAGAACAACCTAATGTAACTCATCAAGGAAATCAGAATAAAGATGGAGGAGGTTACATCTAACATATGTGCTGCAACTGTTAATATTGGAAAAAGAGCTAATGAGGAGATCAAATCCTTGGAGGGGCCTAGCAAGAGGAATAGACAGAGCTCAAGAAAGAAAGCTATGAAAGTGGGAGCCATGTCGGTGTCTATTGCCATTCAGGACACTGTGTGAAAGGTAAGGAAGCAGTGAAAATGATTTTGGAACTGGAAGAATAACCTGGTTCTTTTAGTTGGTCGTGTTATCTCGTCCTGTTTCCTGGTTTTTTGTAATCTTTTAACTATGGTGTAGCCAGGTCTATGTAAAACCTAGGTTATGAATTGTGGTCTTTCCGGTGGTTTCAGGTCCATATAAAACCTGTTTATGATACTTCTTTGTAGTAGGTTTTAGGTTTTTCCTGTGGTCGTAAATGCTTCATCTTTCTATCTTTGTTTCAAGGTTTCAGGGTCCCTTCAAAACCTATTTTTACCTTAATCTAAAACATATACTAAATATGAAGTCATTTTGAAGTCAAAGGTTTGTAATACATTACTCAACTGGTGATCAACATTATCACTTATCATTATTAACCATTCAATCATTACAAAGCTCTTATTGACATCAATAGCCCTAATATATGCATACATCCATGTAGAAAAGCACTTGTCATTCTTCTCCCCATTAATTATACATAACGATTGAGTGATGTCATCCACTTCTTAAACCAAGTAAGATCTCACTATTTGATTTGGAAACCTTGAAGGCTTCTTTGGTTTCCTCATATAAGTAGTATTCATTATCTTGATATAATCTGCTATTTTATTTTCCCATTGATTCTTAGCTTTTTACATTGATATGTTGAGCACTTTATACTTTGATGGGATCTTCAAATCATACTCAAAATATTGAAAATCTAATTTTATCACCACATTTCCAATAATATCTTTTACTATCCTAGTAAGAGAATCATAATATTTAACACACTCAAAAATAAACTTAGGAAGTTGTGTAGAGCTTGGGAATGCTGCAGCTTGCAGGATCCCACTATTGATCATTACTTGCATGAGTGGTGTCTTAGTTATGGATTTTAAATTTTCTAACATCTTAGTTATGGAAATGTGTCCCATGTTAGTATCACTTATTTCAGATAACTTGGAAGCAATATAAGACTTAATAGGATATCCCTTATTTCATACTTCATCTTTGTTTCTTTTGACTTCTCAACTCTCTTTACCTTAGTCTTCCCTCTCCTACTCATCCTTAGAACTTCTTCAAGTGTTAACTTAGGAACTTCTTCAATTAGAGTTACTTCTTCTCCTCTTGAAATTTATTGTGACTGATACTAGGAAGGCTTTGAGAATGCTCTTGAAAACTCAGTAATTATTTGTGTTGGTTTAAAAAAGGTTAAACAACTGAGTTATGTTATTGTCTTGAGTAACAATAGTAAGCAAGATTCAAGTAGTAGGGACTTATAATAGTAGAAATCTTTGAAAACTTTGAGAAAATCATTCTAAGTAATAGGGTATCATAACTCCAGGAAGGTCTAGGAATCTCTTAAGTTTTCAAAATTAGAAACTCTGAGTGAGTGGTAAGTATTTGCAACTTTAGATTTCTTTAGAATAGTTACTTGGGTTGGAAAACCTGATGAAGCAAAAGTAAGAGCTAATCATAACTCTAGGAAATTAAGTAGTTGTTTAAAATTTGAGAAAAATGTTCTTTGAGAACTTTAGTTTTTTAGGGACTAGTTACTTGGGTTTGAGACTTCAAATAAGCATCATGTTATGAAGGGTCTAGGTAGTATGATCTAGGTCAGATGCTAAGATATTTTACAAAAAAAATTCAATGTTTTTAGGATTTTGCTTAATATTTTCACATGCAAAATGTTCTTGAGGTTTTTACAAAATTTTCAACAACATCATGTATGCAAAGAATGACAAACAAATGCAAGCAAAAAAAGAAAAGACAAAGAAAAATTTCAACATGGTGCATGGAAACTTACCAGATGAAAAACAAGAAAAATACCCAAAATGAAGGCATGAAAATAAAGGGGAAATGATCTAAATACCTTAATGATAAATAGGTTATGAAGAAATTTCTCTAAAAGATCAAACAATGTCATTCATGATTCATAAGGGAAACAACTAGGTTAGACAATAAGAAATCTAGGTAAGAAATGAGGTGGATTTTTTAATATTTATATTAAACCATGCACTAATGACAACTAAGTGACATGTGAGATGGTGGCCGCGTAAGCTTTTTGATGTTTATTGGGCTTCATGAACTACTTTTATTGAGTTGGTCTATGAAGTCAAGTACCTCTAAAACCCTAGTTTGGTATATGCTTTGAAGACTTCAGACTTGCAAAATCTTATTGCTTTTACTTATGACTTTGTAAAATTGAATCAATTTCTAAACCTTGATTTGTTATAAGTTTATTCTTTGCAGATTTATGAAACTACTTTACTTCAAATTTAACTAAAAATAAAGTCATTACATAATTATTGTTTGATTTAAATGATAAATCTTAGGTTTGTGATGACAAATTACATCTCCTTTAAAAATTAAAGTAACCTTGTGAACCCAAATTGGCCTAGCAATGAATCCTAACATTTAGTTTTTTGAATCTCTTGAAAAGGTGGACAAAATGGGTTTTGTGATGATGACCCAAACAAATATTTTCTAACCTTCTAAAGAAATTTGAAGCAATTGGGAATGAAAGTAATCACAAGTAAAATTATTAAAGACTAAGTTTTATTTTGACAACTAAGTTTTAACAAGGACAACTGACTCACATAAACCAAAAGGTAGAAATTTCAATAGGGGTAACCCAAAATTCCATGTGTGTAATTTTGGGGACACCATGAAGTCACCAATTAATCTACAGGTGGCATAGAGTCTTGAGACTCAATTTAGGCATGTAAGGCCTAAATCCATCTTTAGGCCTCAAAACCCTAATCTCCTTTTAATGGTAAATTCAAAACCCCAATCTAGGCCAAAGGTCATGGAGGGGTATATAGTGATGATGCAAGGATTAAGGGAGATGTTTTGGATGGAGAAAGGTAAAAAATTGTCAAAATTGGTCTCATTACCCCTCTCAAGCTTGGCTACCTTATTCTGCCATGTTAAGCTACCAATTCTAACACTCACATCTTACATGGCATGATGACTTAGGAACAATGATCTTAGGGGGAGTTGGGGACCCATATGCACTCACCATCCATCGAAGAAAGAGTTACCGTTAAGAAATTAACTCTATGAATAATCCTTAACTCTATAAATCACACAAAATACTTAACAAGGAGTTAGAAGGCTGCCAACTTTCACTCACAACTCACTGTACAAGATGCATGGGACTAGGATAAGTTCAAGTTTTTAAAGGGGTATATGGGCTAAACATCCATGGAAATATTTTTGGGGTTTAAGGCTTGTACTTTATGAACCATCGTTAAGATGGTAAGCCACTAAACCCATATATAAACCCTAATAAAAACCCAATGGAGGAAAAACTAGGATATTTGAACTCAAATGCCATGAATTGGTCTTGAAGACACATGGAACTCATGATTCACTTTGAGGAGGTCCTGTTCATGGTAGTAGTTTATACAAATAGTTGTACAGACCTATTAGAAACACTATTTTGGCAAGGTTTAAGGATAAGTCCAAGGTGTAGAGCTTGGTGAAAGGTTTAATATCATTGGGAAAGGTAGTATGAGGTGTATTATAACTTTTCAAACCAAAAAATTCTCAAATTTCTTCCTAAAAATACTCCTATAAGTTTTCACCAAATAGGCAGTCTAAATGTGCTAGGTCTAGGTGTGCAATGCTTGGAAGGAATGGGTCATGGTATAGTATGATGGTTCAGACCTAAAACATATTTATTTTGCCATTTAAAATGTCTTATGTAGGTCTCATGGTCATCCAATTAGTGAGCAGTCAAGCAACTAAGCCTAATTGCCTAATAAGCCTACTTAGTCAACAAAAGAAGATGCTCATTGACATAGAAGGATACTATGGAGTAAATACAGGTCATAAAACTTTTGTAACTACCTCATGGAGATGATTAGACATAATTCACACCCATAATAAAGGATGGGAAATTTTTTTAAGCCTAGTCAACATGCAAGGAGTAGGGCATGCTACTTAATAATCCTTAGAGGCTAATTAGACCATGATGCCACCTTTGTGAATGTCATGAGGAGAGGCAACTGACCAATTTGGCATGCACATGCTCTTTATGGGTTCAACCAAGATTGAATTTTCCTCCACCACTCCGTCTTTATGCCATACTCATTGAAGAACATCAAATAGCCCTAAGATAGTGCATGAAGAGATGATGGGACTATTATGCAGGTTGTAACTAATTATTGGAGTGAATGAGGGTTATTATGACCTCTTATCCACACTTTATGCTAGTTTATCTTATCTCACCTTATCCTTGATCTATAAATTGAGGTTTTAAGGCCATGGTATGGATCCCTCTATTGGGCATGAAGAAATTCTGGCTAAATTTGTACTTTGTCACCTCTTTAGCTAATACAAGGATTGTTTTAGCTTCTTCATGTTAGTTTATAATGTGTTATATGCTTATTTGATATTCATAAGTGGTTGGTCTTCTCCCCTTGTAGTTCTTTGAATCACCTATATATTAGTAGATTGTTCTATACATGTCACATAGTATGTGAAGGTGTTAGTGGGTGAGCTTGAAATGGATTTTGACTGGTAAGTGTCATGAATCCCACCTTCCTTTTATGCCCCTCATGTTTTGATCATCTAACATAGCCTCTATGTGAAATACTGATGCTTAGAAGCTCTTGAAAATAGTAGTTTAGTTACTTATCTAGTTTATTAGTGTTGTTAAGAGGTCAAATAAAGTGGACACATCATATTGGTGCATCACCTTCAGTAGTATATGTTTCAATTTTATGCATTTCCTTTGATGTTTCCCTTCTATCCATTTTCATCACCAAGTCATTAGTCTTAGGAACTGATCTCAATTGATGCACAAGGGGAGCTAGCCCCATAAACTAGAGGTTTAGCCCATCCATAGGTCACCCACAGTCTTAGACTAATCCCATGTTACCCCAAACTTGGAGAAGTCTAAACAATCTTCTCCTAAGGGTGTATTTTGGTGAGTTAATAGTTACATGGTGTGATCGTTGATTGTGTATGACATTATGTGATGATTGATGTGTGTTTTGTTTTGTGATATATTTATGATCATTGATGAATGTTACATTGTGTGTTTTTATGAGTGCATTTATTATGTGTTGTCATTCCATGTCTAATTTTTGTCAATGATCCTATATTTTTTATCTAGGCCATGTTGTGTTTGTGTTGGGTCAGATTCAAGTAGTGTTTTGAGTGTTTGTTTACATCATGATCATGACATTGTGTGTGTGTGTGTGTGTGTGGGGATACACCTATGATTGTTTAGTTGATTGGTTTCATGATCTCTATAA